>OZ005653.1:52132770-52625270 GCA_963930645.1 Salticus scenicus
GCGTTAACAGAAAGCTATAAACTTTTGTCATGAATGTAAAAGCGTGCCTTTAGCTTTCTAATGGCTTATTAGAAAGCTATAATTTTGATTGTCTTCCTTTTACAACTGATTCTTTTAATTGTTTATGACGTGCAGTGAATAATATGCATAATTTAGATGATTATTATGAGAGCTTCAAAATAATAATTTATGTAGGATAAACACTACAATATTTTTTTTATTACACAAAATATATACGTAGCCTTAAAAAAAAAGCGCAATTATATGTTACTAAAGAAATAATGAATATTATCAGAAATATTGAAATTAGCATCTCTTTTGAAATGACTAAAGAACGTGTTTTAGCTACTTCATTAATCTAAGATGTGTTGATGGTTATTTTTTCTGTTATATCTATTGTTCATAGCTTTTTTTTTTTTTTTTTTTTTTTTTTTTTTAAATATTTTGTCATCAGAATTATTGTTTGTGGGTATGCGGTAATTATGATAATTAAATATATTTATAATAAATAGCCAGATTTATAATATTATAAAGAGATACATTTTATCTTAGTATTTATGCTTGGTGTAGAAAAAGTACTTATATACAGTATTTGTCTTTCAAGAAATCGCTATGATGTGATAAATCTAATATTCTTTTTTCCTCTAATAAAAATAAAATTAGATAATTTTCTCACGTAAGAGGTATACAGGCTACGTTAATCAACCCTTTGATCGCAACACATTGAATTTATGTTGGAAGCGTTATTGTATCAAATTTTCTGTTTAATTTTTACTTCCATTACCCGACAACCAAACGTAATGGGAGTATTGTATTTGGTGAAAAAATTCGATATCGAGTTTTCACCTGATTTCCATGATGTAAGGTCGCTTGAGTTCAAAAATGTGGTTTTCGGCAACTAATCAGTGTGTATGTGTGAGTAATCATCTGACTACCATATATCTGAAACTAATAATGATAGAACGTCGAAACTTCAGAATTGAGACAGGCCTGGCACACAGATGATTTTCCCAACTTTTGGCGAAAATTGAAGAAACGGAAGTAGGATATTGGGAACCGGAAATGGGATCGCAAGTCCGTATCTCAAAAACGGATCTAACGATTTTCATTAAAGTTGCTATATAAACCCCTATTAGATGTCTTTTCGTATGTATTAGTTGGCTAGTTCATTAAAACTGATAATCGTTCTGTATAAGTAAGTCAATTCGAGGTCCCTCCTGTGTGTTCCTTTATAAACAGATGTATGGATTTTTTTAAACTCGTTATAATAAATACTTTTAGATGTAATTGTTGTTTTTCGTTTAACAATTGGGCTTGTCAAGTTTTGGTGAAAGTCGGTACCTCAAAAACGGCTTTAACAATTTTCTTGGAAATTGCTACGTAAAACCCTTTTTAGATATCCTTTCGCATATATTAATTCCGTGGTTACTATAGAAAAATTAAGAGTCATTCTGATTAGGTAGGTCAGTTTTAGATCTCGGAAATTGATGTTTCGTAAAATGGTTCTGGCAATTTTTTAAAAATTCGCTATGTAAATTCTGTTTGAAATGCTTTTACACATGTGTAAGTTTTCGCTTAGAGGAAATCGTTAGGCGTCTAATTTATTAGGTATGATCACATTATCTCCGAAAAATTCATATCATACGTGTACTATTAGTAGATAATGGAAGTCGTGTGGTTGTTACGCACCAGATTTTTTAAATATGTATTTGGTGGAACTGAAAGACACGTATGTCTAAATAAAAAGTCCAGTCTGAATTTAATCTAACAAATGTATAGTGTGTTTTACTAATTAAGATAATAAACTTTTATCTTATAAATAAAGAAATGAGTTTGTCGGGAAAACTTCCGGGTCGACCACTTCTATTTTTGATTGGTCTAGGTTTAACTACTTTGGTGATAAAAGTTGGACATTTTTTTAGTAAAAACTGATGATTTTTTTAAAATATACTGCACAGATGTTGTACTTTTTAAAAGAGCTCTAAAAAGTGTTCATTTTTTGTATGGACACTATATATATCAAGTTATTAAAGATATTGCGTTGCAAAGTTTTCTTTTAGTGATTAAAATACGAAAATAAATATTAGTTATACTTTAATAGTTGAAAAAAAAAAAAATACGAGTTCATTTTTTTTTCGAAATAAAAATAAATAAGTTTAATTAAACGTGAACCTTAAACAATTATAAAAAATTAAATTATGCATCTCATAAAAAATTGACGTCATTATCACTTTAAAATTTTCTACACATTGATAAAGTGCTAATGTAGTTCTATAGCTATAAGATTCAACAGAAAATTTAAAAACATGGTATATATATATATATATAGATATATAGATATATAGATATTAATCTTATAATTATTATAATTTTGTTGTCATTCCGGTGATGAGTTGATGTGGGTATCGCAAATGCATAATTAAACATTTTGGCGAGAAACGTCCGATCTACTACATTGCCAAATTTCAAATTCCGCCAAGAGGTCCAAGCTGTTTCAGTGTTTTTGCACAATTTTTCTCACTTTTATTTTATGAGTTAATATGGGTATCGCAAATGCATAAGTAAACATTTTGGCGAGAAACATCCGAGCTACTTCAGTGCCAAATTTCAAATTCCGCCAAGATGTCCAAGCAGTTTCAATGTGTTTGCGCAGTTTTTCTCAATTTTATTTTAAATATTTTTGTTATGCGAGTGGGAAAAAAAGGAAAGGCATTTTTTAAAAATTGGTCTAATTATACAAAATATCTCCATATAAAATATTATACGTTTTCTGTTATGTTTATTATCAAAAAGAAAATGATTAAAACAATTTTTCCTGTATTATTGGCATTTCTATAAATTAAATTAAATAAAATTATCCAGTACCAAGACGTTGCGGTGAAGAAGTCTCTGTCGAAGTCAACGAGGGCTCGAGGCGAAGTTTTTAAGCAGTTTCAAAATATTTTCTTTTAAATTTTAAATTGTAGAACGGTATAAAAAATATTGATTCTTTTTTTTTTTTTTTTTAATTCATTTAAATATAGTGACCAGCGAAGCGGGCAAAGCCTGCTAGTATTAAATAAAACAACAATACGGAAAAAATTTTTTCAAAGTAATTTTTTGAAACTATAGTTTGACTTTTACGAGTATATGACACTTGGAAAATATTTTAACATTTTTATTTCTTTATATGTATAAGATATTGTGAGATCTCACACGCACAGTAGAGGTGCTTTTGAGTGTTCCGATGTATTGGAATGAGATTGCTTGTAATTGGTAGATTACGAAAATAAAACAAGAAAAACAAATAACGTGAGGAAAATTGTTAAATATTCAAATGGTTTACGGCAGAAAATTGTTCAAAAAATAGATTTATGAAGCTAATCTATGAGTTTTAAGTAATGACAAGGTTATAGGTGAAGTTTGGCTAGGATTTTAGAATACTTTACAAAGGTTAGATGATGTTTAAAAAATTCTAAATTAATTCTTCAGTATATAATTTTGAGGTTAAGAGGGTTTCAACTTCGACCAGAGATATACTTTGAGAAATTGGTGACGATGTAGAATTTACCCTTATGGGGAGTCCGAATACTTCTCATCAAAATTTTTATCCTCCGGGGACAAGATGGCTTCCCAACCTGGGTAACCTCCAGAGATATTATTTTTACGGAACATGATGGAGGACATTTTAACTGTGACGTACTTATCGTACACACTTTTTCTTTTTCACTGGGTACAGTACAGAACGCACAATTCTCCGATTATTAGCTCAATGCTCTACCAACACGTCTAAGGAACAATTGATTACATTGGAGTTGTTAGCGAATCCATTGGAGAGTCCTGTTAGATATCCATTTATCCATTTTGATTGTTTCTCTAAGCCGTGGCAAGTTGATCGTATGAAAATGTTTTAAACTATGTACGGTCCAGAAAAAAAAAAGGCTTTTCTCAATTAATTTTGTCACAAATCATCGTATAAATATGCGGCTAGTGCCAGTCGATTAGTAATAACGTCTACTTTAAAACGATATACTTAGATTTTCCTTAGGGGTTGTCTATATATTAAAACTAACATCAGCTTCATTTTTTCAATAACAACCCCCATTTTTGACAATTTTTTGGGGATTATTTCGATCAAATGAGCACGGAAAATAATATAGTTTAGATATTTCTCTCAATTTTTTTACAAAGTTGTAATTTATCAAAATATGGGGATGTTAATGTTAATTGAGTATGAAAAATATTAAACTCATAACAAAAAAATTGAATGTAACAAATAAAAATTAATATTGCAAAAAATTATGACCTATGACCTATATTAATTTTTGCACGAATAGAACGGACATCATCAGAAACACAGGTTTCGAAATTTACTGCTCATTTCTATCATTATTTTTCGAGTTGTAGTGATATTTAAATTTTTATTACTTTTAGGGGTTATTGCTTTAAACACTTGTTATCAATTGTGTCTTTTATATTTTCATACATATGAGTTAAAACAGTTATTCAAGTAAGTTTAGATGCACACACCGTTTCTTGATTAGCGTTACCTTAGCTTATTACTTTCTTCTATATTCAATAGAATAAAGTATTGGGTTCGTAAAAATTTTCGACCTCGGGTTTTTTATGGATTTACACGTTTTGAGAGCTGTAAAACACGATTTGACCATTTTTAGAAAATGTCTGTCTGTCTGTCTCTGTGTGTGTGTGTGTGTGTGACAAAATTTTGTGGCAACTGTATCTCAGGAACTACTGCACAGAATTTCATACAAATTGGTATGTAGTTGCATCTTGACATAAATTAGTGCCTATCAACTTTTGGTAAAAATTGTCTAACAGGTTGCGCTGCCATCCCGCTTTTTCTAAATTTTTAACATGGTGATATAGGACAAAATTTTGAATAAATGATCATAAATAGAATTATTTTAGTAATCATTATGAAATTTACAAGAATTATTTATAATAGAGACAGTCAACTGGGAATTTTTTTTTTTTGTATGTGTAGGAGCCTCCTCAACCCCCCTGGGGGGAAGTCCCCCCTCGAGGGGAGTAAATTTTCAAGATGGGTATCTTTCGAAAGGTCTCTTCAATACCTTTAAAACGAATGGTTGAACTATAAATATGTGATAATTTAAAACAAAGTTATCGATTTTTTTTACTTGTAACGAAAAAAATTGGATTTTTTTTTTTTTTTTTTTTTAATATTGTTACTGAGTGAATTTGTATAGGAAAATATAGAAGAAAGTCTTGCGGTGTCCACAGCATACTAGTTTTATATTTAAAATTGTCATACTTCTTTTCCGTTTCTTCATACTTCTTTTCGGTTACTATCTAAATTGACATAATACTTTTTTGTGAGAGATCTTAATTTAATTTTTTTTAAATATTGAGATTTACCCCTAAAATATTTTTGTTTGTAACTCTATCGAGAATTAATTTTAAATATATATAAACCATACCTTTTCTCGAACTACTTTGGTCTCAGGAATTCAAATATGCAGTCGAAAATGGGTTTTACTATTTGAAAAAAGTAAGTTGGAGTAAATTTTAATATGTAGACGATCCTCTGATCAAAATTTAATTATTGCATTAATAACTATATGTTGTTACAAATCGATCAGCGCCACTCGCATGTTTCTACGATAATTTACGGAAAATTAGTCGAGGGGGTGACTTTTTTTTTTTTTTTTTTTCCAACTTTACAATTATTAATAAAATTTCATCAGAAAGTAGACAACTCATTTTAAGTTCTAATAAATTTAATTGTTGTTTTAATTTTAATTTTAATTTTTTTTTTTTGTGTGTGTGTGTGTGCATGATTCACTTAAAGCATAAAACCAGTTGTTGATACTATGCTAAGCGAAATCTCACACATGTAACTATTTTTAACACGCTTTTATTAGCTTCACCTGTATGTATTAAGGCTCCTATATATACGAGCTGGCGCATCAGGCATTTTTTTGCCTTGGGGTTGCCACATGTACCCAGCGTGTTTTTCTGATAAACAAACGACAAACATTTTTTTTATCGTGTTACGTTACTTTAGAGTAACTTGTTTTATTATATTTCATAATTTTAGCTAAGTAAACTATGATATGGAAGTTTGTTTAGCGATAAACTGCTATAATCATTCAAGAAGTGAATATAAAGTGTTCACAGACCTTCTATTACTGTGTATTTGAGTTTTGGCAACATTTTGTAAAATAAACAGGAACCGCCCTAACAACACATCTTACCCCAGTACATCCATAGGATATCCTCAGAATAAAATGACATCCTGATGTGAAAAAAATGTGTTTTTAGGAATATTATTGTTGCTTATTGTCTTATCTTGACCGGATTAGCTTCAGATAAAGATTTCTTAAAATCATTAGGGAAGTGATAAGGACGCCAAGCGGGAATGCTGTCCTCTTCGGAGGCAAAAAAATGGCGGTGATGCGCCGGCCTATTATTTTATTTAGGGGCTCTAGTATGTATGTTTGTAACAGCTCTGGGAGCAAACAAAAAATCTATATTGTAACAAAAAGGCTTTCCTAGCGTGAACGCCGTGGCTGTGAGGTAAAGTGCCGCGCTACGAACCTAAAGGCCTAGCGTTCGAGCCCAGTCAGGGGAAATATTTCAAAAATGATTTTTTTTAATTCTAGATTATTTTAATTAAAGATTTAAATGTATGTAAATATTATGGAGTGTCACTCACACGATTTTCTCTTACCCTGCATTTTAATACTAAGATAGATATTTTGTGCTTTTTAGTTCACATTTCTATAAAAGCGTGTTCTTTAATTTTTTTAAAAGTATAATGTTATTAGCTTCACGTATATGTATGTTTGTATGTATGTTTGTAACCGCTCTGGGAGCAAACAAAAAATCTATATTGTAAAAAATCTTTCCCTGCGTGAACGCTGTGGCTCTGAGGTAAAACTCCGGGCTACGAAACTAAAGGTCTTATGTTCGAGCCCAGTCATGGGTGATTTTTTAAAAAAGTTTTTTGTTTAGTTCTAAATAATTTTATAATCACCCTGTAATATGGTGTGTCACTCACACAGTTTTTTCTTACCCTGCATTTTAATACTATAAACATAGATATTTTGTGCTTTTTAGTTCACATTTCAATAAAAGCGCGTTCTTTAATTTTTTAAAGGTATAAATTTATTTAATCTAACATGTACATTCCTTATACTTTGAACGTAAAATTATCTCACTGTAACAATATATGAATACTACACATCTAACAATAAGCTTTGAAAGTGTAGTGAAATTTATTACTTGATATTTTATAGAATATTATTATTTACTATTAGATATTTAAAATAATTATAGTATTTTTAAATATAATTAATTACGATTTTTTTAATTACTTTTTTAATCAAAAGAATAATAATTCGGTGTTTTTGAATTTTTAGTTGAATGAAAAAAATCATAAAAGTACATTAAACTTAGAAAAGTGTACTTACTAATTATTAGCTAATCATATCATAAAATATCGATTACTGTTAATTATAATTATAATACAATTATGAACATTTATTTATTAATTTTTAACAATTATTTTTATCATTTTCCATCAAATTGAAAAGTGTTTATAACTTCGGTTGTCAATCTGTCATTAGCCTGTCTATTCTCGCTCTAACAGAGTAAACATTTGTGGAACTTCTTTGAAAGTGATATAGGTTAGTTCCTCGGAGGAAGGATAGATATTCTTATCCTTACACCGAGGTTAGTTCACAACGGGATGTTCCCTACTGAAAATGAAGTAAATACCATCCACTGGTTCTTCCAGAGGGACACCCAAAAGAGAGCAAATGCATTGTGTTCTATGAAAAACATTTTTATCAATTATATTTAAGGAACATTGTACTGAAAATATCATATTGACATTTATTTTCATATGAAAAAAAAAAAAATATTTTGTATGGAATATAGTATGATTATCACTAAGATTTACAGAACTACACAAAAATATTCAGATACATTTATGGCTTTAATTGGAAATTTCTGGAATTGCATTTTTGAATTTATTAAGCGTTTTTAACACTTTATAACAACGTTTAAAATTTATTATGATTTAAATTAGTCTATCTGTCTGTCTTTCGGTCCGTCTGTCCTCTTCTAGCGTTCGTAAAGGTTTTCAGATTTTTTTTTTTAAATTATACATATTCACAATAGGATGTTCCATATTTAAAATAGTATAAATAGAATAACTGGTTTGTGTGTAGCGGTATCCAAAATAATTCTAATGCGTTGCATTTTATGAGAGGCATTTTAATCAATCATATTTAAATAAATTATGCTACAAAAATCATAATAAAATTAACATTTATTATTCATATACTAAAAAATATGTTAGGTATAGAATACGGTATGTTTAGAGTTAGGATTTACAAGGGAACACTAAAATATTCAGACACATTAAGAGCTATAATTTAAAATTGTTGAGGTTGCATTTTTTTTATGCGTTAAGCAGTTTTGAAACTTTCCAACAATATCTGTATTGATGTACGTCCTTATGTCTGTCCGCTACATAGTCACATAGACAAAATGCATTGAAGATTAAACAGCAGACTGAGAAAAAAATATATACCGACTTTCTGTAGAATGAATAAGTGGCCATTTTCTAAATCCCTTAATTAGAAATATAGATTTCCGAGCTATGCGCATAAGGCACGCCAATGAACTGAATAGACGAAATTATCGAGAATTTCTAGTGTACACATTTCTAGATGGTGAAACAATATTCTGAATACTCTAAATATTCTGAATCATTTATATTGCGAGCAGGGTTTAAACTGCCATTAACTTTTTAGCATTTTGTTAAAAGGTATCATATTTTGCTAAAACAAGTCGATCAGAATTTCGCTAAAAAGCTAAACTGGATAACTGCATAAAATATCTCTATATAATAATTCAGATTTTTTTTTTTTTTTTTTTTTTTTGTAATATTTGCAGGCAAAAACTACGAAAGGACTGAAATTTTTGGGAATCCTTATTTATATAGTAATTTGGATTTATTTTTAATTTTCAATGATTGAATTTAAATGCAAAAATATTTAAAAGTATGTTAGAATTCAGAATTTGCTTCATAGAAGCATTTTTAGTACTAGTACTTCACGATTATCTACCACTACACTTTACTTGATTTTTAAATTGCTTTTTCATTTTACACATATGATATGAATACCTCTTTTTCTATTGATAAAATCAAAACATAGTTTCCCTGATTCATATTTTTAAAGTCACAAATATGGATGCTTCGTTAAAATCATCAATGAACAAAAGGAATAGAAAACAAAACTGAGGATAATTTAAAGCTAAGTAAAAGAAATCAATGGTATCCAAAGAATTAACTTTCGAAAAAGCTAAAATAGTGCTTGCCTATTTTCGCTAAAATGCTAAAGTAATTTTTTTGCCAGGTTAAACCCTGATTGCGAGAAATTCTCGATTGATTTTCTAGAATTTGGTAATAAACCAAGATTATGGTTTCAGAAACCCGCCTCTTGTAGTCTCATTTATTTTCAGAGATTTTTTAAATAACTTTGCCCTCGAGAATATAGGCAAACGCTCTAGAATTCTAATAGGGGCTTCTAGAACTCGCTTTCCAAGGGGACTAGAATTTATAAGGATGATATGGAACTATTTTTTCTAGAGCCACAATTTAGATTCTAGATGTCAGTTACAGAATTTTTTCTGAGTGCAGAACAGATATGTTCAGTTGAAAAGTATTAATAATCTACGAGAATAATATTTTTTCGTTCTTGTTTTGTTTATGAAATCTAAATTAAATGGTTATATCTATTTCAAGGTCTGTATTTTATTTTTATTTTTTTTTTTTTTTCAAAATGGTCCTGGTAATAATTACAAAAAAAAAAAAAAAAAAAAAAAAAGAAAAAAAAAAGAAAAAAAAAAAAAAAATATGTTTTTATTAAATATTTTTAAAATAACATTTAAAAAGTGACAATCAATCTCTTTAAAAATTATTATAAACAAATAAAATTCTTCTTTGAAGAATATAGATGAAAAATCTCAGTGGCTTGAAATATGCAGAATTTTTTTTCTTTTCTTTTTTACACATCACTCAAAAAATTTGGTTTTATCATTCTTTGATTCTTGTATCTAAATATTTTTAAATAGAATAAGCTAAATGCATATTTCCCTTTCAAAAAGTGATCTGAAAGTATACATTAATGAAAATATATGCGACATTAATATTTAAAGAAATATTTTTAATCATTTCAGAGTTCGTATTATACCTATATTAGAAGAATATGTACCAATAAGTATTAAACTATTTTAATCATGTCCCGTCAATACGATTGTAAAAAGACATAGCATTACAGAACTTTAGTAATAGGTTTTGAAAAATCATAATGGACCTTACTTTTTCAATTTTATATCCAGTTTGTAAGTAACCGTTAAAAACGAATCTTGTAACCTAAGTATTCAACTAATTTCTGCGTACTTTTTTTTTTTTTTTTTTTTTTGTATCAAGTGAATGAAATATAAAATATTAGTGAATTATAACTATTCGATTAGAAAAAGAAATATATATAAAAGATTTTAAGTAATAAAATCGTTCTTGTAAAAAATATTTTATTAAAAATCATTTCCTGTATAAAATAAACGGAATGCAATTTAAACACACTCTTGTATAATTCAAATTTTGTTTGTAATTGAAGCCTAATAAATATTTCGGCAAAATGTTATAGTATTGATGAATAATCAAAATTAGAATTTGTTTAAAACATGGACTTATAAATTAGCTTAAAAAAAAAAAAAAAAAAATCTGTTTCATCATGTAAATCTCAAAATAAACGATTGTCATAACTCACTTACTTTTTAGTCAATCTGTCAAAAAAGATCAGTAGAGATCGATTTACATTTTTTATCATGGAAAGTTTCATCCTTTGATTGATAAGCTACAGTAATTTGGTCATGGAATAATAATAATAATCTTTAAGAAACATTCGTCATTTTAAGTGTAATCTTTTTAAGATTTATAGATGAATAAAATCTCTAAGCATTGATAATCGCTCAAAAAAAAAAAAAAAAAAAAAAAAATTAGAGTTTAAACAATAAATGTGTTTATTCGATACTGCGGGAAATTTCTGTTAATCAATCTCAGGAAAATATAAACTTATCCTGAGGAATATATGTATATATATAACGATGATAAACGAAACTTATCTATATGCAACTAATGAAGTATATTTTCAGTCATTTGGAACGCTTAACCAAATTATTACTATTCATGGTTCCGAAAACACGTAAATTTTAAAAGCATGTTTTCAAGAAAAGATCTCCCACATTTACCAAGCTTAATGTCAGCAATCCAAAATGATTATATTATCTAAATTGATGACATTATACTGCACGGAAGAGTTGATGTATTTGTATTGATGAAGTTGAGACTGGAGTTTAACAAAACTATTCAAAATTGTCCCCTGAGATATACAAAACAATACTAAATTCTAGAGTATGATAAGGTCATGTGAAAAATCAAAAACTGTCAGTAGGTAAAATAGCTGCATGTGACATGCGGCACGTTTGAAGGGGATGCTTGCAACAAAATTATTGCTTTATGTCAAAATCCTGCTTCAGAAGAATTCAGTGGTTTCCTGGGCTATTGTATTTAATCATCTGCGACGGTGTTGTTTTGAAACAGTTATTGTTTTGGAAGCAATTGAGAAAACGAACTGAGAAGATGACATCTAGAATATGATTTATGTCATAGCAACATGATTTGGAAACTAATAGGTTTATGTAGAATTTTCAGATAAGTTTGAGTTCCTAAAAGTTGTTTTTTGTATTCCGTTGGACTATTATTAAATTCAATTTTTCTTTCTTTTACTGAAAAGAAATTATTACCTGTGATCGTGACTTTCAGAAACACAGGGTTTGGTACAGTTCTTATTTTTATAAAGTAATTTTCGTATTATTTGATTGACGATAACAGGCCCGCCACAGGCGACTTTTTTTTATATTCTTTTCGTACCATTATTTCAACAAACAAATAAATAAATAAATAATAAATAAATAAATAAAAATAAAATTTATAATACATTTTTGTAGTTAAATCTGTACTTTATCTGCATATTTTTTTTATTATGGAAATAGTGGTACGAAAATAATAGAAAAAAGTCGCCTGTGACAGCCCTGCGATAACTACCGCAAACAATTAAAAAAAAAAAGTGACAAAGCCGACCCCATAAAATAAATAATTATTTCGATGCCCTTGTTATAACAGAGCATTTCTAAATAAAAAGAAAACAACATAAAAATATATTTTAGCATTTTCGTAAATATTTTAATGTAACACACTGCTTGCAAGTTGCGTGAAGGTACATATTTATATATATATATATATACAGGATACATATATATATATATAAAAAAAAAAAAAGCCTCCCCCTTAGGCATTTATCTAAGAAAATACTTCACTTAAAAAATAAATAAATAAATAAAAGGAATGCCTATTTATACACGCCAAAGAAATTTGTGACATCGATATTTGAGATTTTTCTCAAATTTATTTTTAATGATTTGGGAAAAAAAAAAAAAAAAAAGTTGCACGTTCATTTTCGTTTTCCACATAAAAAGGAATATATTTACTTATTTATATAATTATTTCTGGCATCGATTTTTTATTTTCTTTTTAATACACTCCTGCTCAAAAGTTTAGCAATATTTGCAAATGCTCAGTTTTTTTTTTTTTTTTTTCTTTTCAATTTAAAAACTTTTCTCTTGATGAAATGTTTTTAAATATTGGGTGTTTAAAAAACTGAGTATTCCTCGTGTTTTTCAGTGAAGATTGGTTTAAGACAACCTTTAGGTGGCCGGTAACAAATTGAGCAAATTATATAATGTGTGACCCCCCTGTATCATTAAATAAACGAAATGGTCTGTTATTCCAGGATAGGGTAGACTACAATTTATGGATACAGACATAAGCATTTATTTTAAAACTAAAAAAAAAAGAAACAGCATTTTTTTATTTATAATATGCAGAATTTTAAACGAAAATTAGTCCCACTTAAGTAAATAAATAAATAAATAAAGCATTTCTGAAATAATATGCCGCAATCATAATACAAATATTTTAAATATTCATGAAATATGAGCATTTTTATGAAAAGTATTTTAATTGAGCATGTGCTAACGATAAAAATTATTCTTTTGCATAGTTTGATAGCCAAATGTCTTGTTCACATCTTTCCACAAGTATTAACAAATATCACTGAAATTCATAAAATTGTACGCAAAAAAAAAAAAAAAAAGCTGTTTTTTAGTTACTGACCGAAGCTGATTTTCTTCTCAGGGGCCGTTTACACATTGACTTATATGTATATATATTAAATTTTTACGCCTATATATTAAGAAATGATAAGAAATGCATCGTGAATATAAATTTTATTTTGTGGTTTAAACCATAAAAATTTGCTTCTTTATTTGTTTAATAATTAGTAAATAAATAGTCATGATTTGCTTATTAATATAAAAAAATTAATAAAAATGAAGATTAATTTTATCTTATTTATGCTGTTAAACTTTAAATAAAAATAAAAATAATATTTAATTATATGTTGCTACACAAAGAACCAAAATAATTTCGTGTGACATTCACACCACTTTCTCTTATCCGACATTAGTTACAATTTAATGCGTAAGATATAAAGTACTGTATCTGAATATGTTTACTGTATTTTAAAAACGCATCAAAAAAATTTTTTTTTTATGTTTTATTTGAGAAAATACCAGAATTATTTTCTGTGATTATGATGCGTATTCAGGAAACCCTGTTTGAACATCCTGCTGTTACATGTTCTTGATATATGCTGATAAGAAACACACAGACCAACCGCTAATAATGTGATTTTTGGATTCAGAAAACCTCAAAACTTATACAAATACCAAAACCTCAATGTTGAAAAATTGACCCAAGAACAATATATTTTGTGTATCTTATGGATAAGAGAAGGTAAAAAATATATGAATAAAACATTTTTTCTTTAAAATAAAATATTGATTTTTAATTAATGAAAAATTCCAAACATCCCTATGGCTTTTTATTCGTCTAAAAGTTTTTTTAGAATAAAATAAAATTGACGCCTTGTAATATCGAAAGAAAAATACATAATAAAAGAAAAAAATTAAAGATATTATTTAAAAATTAATTTGTATGTTTTATGTAAATAATATTTACATTTAACACCTCTTAGGCAGTACGGTGTATATCGTGGTTGTCTCAGGAAATCGCAGGAATACGAACTATGGCCCTAAATCTGACCCCCATGGAGGGCACGCGAAACAGAACAAGGTACTTAAAGCAGGTAAACGGTATTAAATTATACACCAAACCAATAACTTTTGAGAAAATTTCTACTTTATTAAAGTGGAAATTTTATATTTAGCTATAAATAAAATATTTACACATTTTTAATAAAAACTTAAACTTACAATTAAGATAAAATTAATCTTTATTTTATTAAGTTTTATGATTTTCTTAAGTAATTCTTAATTAATTATTTAATGATTATTAATTTAAGAAATCAAGCATTTTTTGTGATTTAATGAAGGAAATAAACCTTATTACAATATTCAGAACGCATTTACTATGCGGACTTAAAATATTAAGTGGTTACCTGCAATTTAGCGTAATTCTCTGTTGACTTACGAAAAAAATATCAATGCGCGAACGAGTCCTGAAATGACAATTAACTTCAACTTCGGTCAATAACTGAAAAGCTGCTAACTTTTTTTTGCGATTTTTTTTTTAAATTTCAGCGATATTCGGTGAAGTACACTGTAATATCTATAGGTTTCCCTAAATAAAATGATATGAATATATTTTTTATATCCATAAAAGCATGCTTTGCGTAGATTATGGTATGGAAATCATTCATCATTCGTTTACAGGGCTATACATAATATTTGAATACATTGGGGCTACACTTAGAAATTGCTGGAAGTGTATTTCATTTTGTGTTGGGTGTTTTCCATATAAAACTAAACTTACGCGTACAATGTGATGTGCATATAGTTTATAGACAATATTTAGGGCTATCCAAAATCAAGCTAAACGTTCTTTTCTATTGATTGTAATTGATGGAAGGTTCTTTGTTACATTTTATTATGTCGAAGAACATCGCTCAGGGAGAAAAATTAAATTTTCATGCCCCTACTGTAAACAAAATATTTTTTGAAGTTCTATTTCCAGCTCCGGTTTTTTGTATAATATCATGTTTTGAGGTCTCCTGGATACGAAAGTACAAATTGCAGCGCTAGATCTGTATGCATATTTGTTATCGACATAATTTAAAAACAAACAACAGCAGGAAATTCAAATTTGGTATTTTGAAGTTCGTATTAGAATGCCACTTGAATTATCTAATCAAGATTGGCAAGTATGAAGGCAAATTAATAACAGCCTTGAATTAAAAAATAAACAAATCTAAAACTATAATTGAAAGGGCAGTCAAGGGGGTGGTAACCCCCCCTCCCTCACACAGAATTATATGTCAAATAAAACTTTTCTTAAACCTATTTTAGATTATTTTTCTAATAGATTGAACTTTATTATCTTACGTTATTGAATAACGACTTAATCCGCAATCAATCTTTATAGTATATCAATGCAGGGTAAGAGAAAAGCAGTTGAGTGACACAGCAAATTATTTTTAATGTTAAATAAGAAGCTTCCATGTTGACAGAATTAATAGAGGGGTATTTACTATTATTATTATTATTATTGGTATTACAATAATCAATCTTAATTTACACACTTTGTAAAACATTAACTACCATGCTTTCGCGCACACAGACACACATACAAAAAATCTTTAAGTTTGCAAGTTTTTTCTTTTCCTGATTGCATTAAATTTACCCAGTTTACTCAATTTGACTAGTTTAACATTATAATTTATCGAATAAGTGATTTGAGTGCATGAAGACTCGGTTAATTAACTTAAAAAATAAAATAAAATAATAACTACTGTCTACTTCAATTCCCTCCAAAGAATGGTATTCAACATTAGTCAATAACTCCTTATATTGAACACCGAACTAAGTTTTTTGACTACCACGTTGGTAGGAATTTAATTTATACGTTAACTTTCCTCTAAGAAAAACTCTTTCGGCAAGCTTATCTTTCATACTGCGAGAAATCCTTTTGTATTCTAAGGCCCACCAGCGACCGAGCGGTTCTGCGCTGAAAGCTGGTAGACGTGAGGTGCCGGGTTCAATCCCCGGTCGCGCTCGTCGGCCTAGCCGTTCGGAGTTTTCCGTGGTTTCCTCCGAAACTTGCGTAAATACGGGCTAGAACCCCTCAGAAAGACCCCCACGGAAGGCACTCCCCCTCTGGCCTAGGACCCCAGTGTTGTCAATCGGCCTTAATCCCCAACACCAACACCAACACCTTTTGTACTCTAAACGAAGATAAGAATGAACATATAAATACTATTTTCAATGACTTTAAATACCCTCCACTAATTATACCCTAAACTCAGTAAATTAGCTCACCAACGTGTTATGCAGCTTCGGGAACAGTTTCATTCGGGAGCAGTTTCTTTTTTTTTTTTTTTTAGGAACATATTTCTAGTAACTTTTGCATTTTAAAATTAAAACTTTGCAACAAATATAAAAACTAGCACAAGTGTTATCATTTTTAATTAATTCTTCATATTATACTAACTAATTACATTTCGTATTCGTTCCAAATACCATACATGTTTGCTTACAAAATTTTCTGAATTTCGATAAATCATTGTTTCTGTAGAAGTATATCCTTAGAATTATAAACAACAGTTCTTGCTTACACTCATCAATATAAAGAGCATCTTTGTCCAAGACGATGTTGCAAAACACATTTATTAGTTACTTCAAAATATCTTTCCTATTAAATTTTAAGATATTTAATTTTCTGATTATTTTGATTTCTACATTTTGTAGAATTCAAATATGGTATCTATATAATTTTATAAATGTTAACTTTTTAATCACATACTGAAGTCCAACAGGTTTTCACTTAATATAGCTGAATTTCAATAATATATTTTATATAATGCATAAAAAAAAAAAAAAAAAAAAAGTATTTTGAAATTTTGATTTTTTTTATAGCAGAGAAAATAACATAGTAAAAATCGTCTGTTCAAGTTTGTAGCAGTGATTTGAAAAATACTCTATAATAATAGATAACTTTGCCTTAGTTATTTGTTCACAATGTTACCTAAAATGTAAACAAATTAACGATCATTAATTTAGATATATTTTTGAAAGTTCTTTGACCCCTTTAGATAAAAAATATTTTATTCTAATGACAGGAGCATGTATCTGCCTGGGCAGTGTCTCGACACCTACTTCCTAGCAGGCTATTAACATTTACGTATGTCCAATCAATTATCACCAAGAAAATGCGATCTGTCTGTTACCTTACTTCTTCGAACCATTATTCCTTCATTAGCATGCAAAGTATGAACTGATAATTTTCAGTTCATTTTTTATAAGCTGTCGTTTGGCAACCGACCTGACAAGAAATTCTAATCAGGACCCATCGACAAACGAGGTACTAACAACTTTGCAATATTTGTCTTCCCGGTTGTTTTATTTTTATTTTTGCTTATTTATTTTACTTATAGGTATTGAGTCATCGGAATTCTATTTACAAATAGAATGCGGATAATTATATTTATTGGCAATCAGACATTTAAATGGAAAAATCGTAATGACAGATAAGTCAAATTTATTTCCCCAACAATTAACTCTAGATATAAATGCTTATTATAAATAATAATTACTCTCAGAAATCAACTAAAAAACTTTAACATCCATACGTTTTACAGTTAATTGCTAGTATTTTTCTATAATTTTCTTTTTTATAAAATCACAAAATTGCATTTGTTACACTTTTATTAATTTACTTTTTTTTTTTTTTTTTTTTAATTAATTAATTTTTTTTCTGTTCTTCTGTAGTAGAATCTTAAATTGTTTTTTAAGCTTTAAATGGTACAAATGAAATGAGTAAAATGTTATTTGCATATTTAATCATAAATTGAAAAATAAATCGAATTTTATTATTTTATTCGTATCGAATATAAAACTAGCGAGTATTTTATTGACACCGGTTGTAATTAAATTAAACAGTGATTAAAGATTATTTTTGTATCTTCATGGAAACATATTTTATCTACAGTTGGCTTTGTAGAGTGATTGTAGCTTAATACAGTAGAACTTGGATAATTCGAAGTTGAAGGGAACAGAAAAAAATTCGAAATATTCAAAAATTCGAATTACATATACTATTTTGTCACACACACACACACAAAAAAGAGATAAATTAAAAAATTAAAACTCTACTATCAAAGATTTAACACATAAAATTTATATCTAAGAATACTGCTACGTCCCCTCCACTCTCATTAAATCAATATGTTTTACGAGCTTAATTATTCAACACTTTAAAAAAAAAATAGTAAGATATTTTTTATTTCTTCTTTAAGTACAATCTTTGTGTCATAGCATATGACTTGATATACAAAAATAGAATCTTCTTCATTAGACATGACTTTCAATTAAAAAAGACCTCGAAGTTCATGTATATGCACCATATCTTCTGATGCACTACTTATATCTCTTGTATTTCCTTATCCTTCTTTTGAAAGACTTCAAATATATTAGCTGAGAAAAATACCGGGAATAAATTTTATAGTAATATTTTAAAGGTAATCGTATGAAAAATTCGAATTATCCAAAAAAGAATTAGAATTATCCACGATTTTTTAACATTATTTTAATACAAAATTCAAGGGACCGAGTAAAAGGTTCGAATTATCCAGAATTTCGAATTAAACAAGTTCGAAATATTAAAGTTTCACTGTATATATATATATATATATATATATATATTAATTTTTGTACACAATAAATTTCCTTTAAGTATCTGCATAGTAAAGACTGTTTTCCGAAAACTAATGTGAGTTAGATGCATTCTACATCAGATGCTTTCTCAGATGATTTTGCTTGCATATGGTACATTGCACATGGTACAATAAGTACATTGTTTATTGGGGAATGATATGACAATGTTGAGGGCAATGACAATAACAACGAAAATATTGGGGAATGATATAACAACCCACAAAAGCCGAATAGGTTACTAGCTAGCTAAAATAAAATTATTTAGATAATTTTACCAGTAGTAATTTAATTTAGATATAAAAAGAAAAATAATATTCACTTTAAATTAATTCTGATATCATAGAAACATTACATAAAGGAGCCTTTTAAAGACTGCAAACAAAGCTTTCTAATCGAACTAACTATAGCAAAATGAACCAAAAGAAAGTTGGGAAAAGCTTAATTTCATGGAACAGAAAATAAATAAATGAATTTAAAAAAAAAAAAAAAAATATATATACAGACACGACATTATTTCATTATTTAAAACATGAAAATCTGACATTGACAGATTTTAATTTAGTGCCAGAGGCCTACTGCTAAACTTGTTAATATCGACAAATTCTTCTTTAGTTAATTCGTGACGATCTAAATTCCATGATAAAGTTTTCATTAAATCAAACCAATGTGTTTCAGCTGCAGATACTGTAACAAATAACGTTGGAAGTCCAAACTGTCTTATAGCCGCAAAACAACGTTTTTTCTCTTTTTCCCAATGAGGGAGAGGTGTGCCTTGGGGGGGACTCATGTCAAAGGTGTGCCTTGGTGGGGGGGACTCATGTCAAAGTTGTACCTTGGGGGGGACTCATGTCAAAGTTGGGCCTTGGTGGGACTCATGTCAAAGTTGGGCCTGGGGGGGGACTCATGTCAAAGTTGGGCCTTGGGGGGACTCATGTCAAAGTTGTACCTTGGGGGGGGGGACTCATGTCAAAGTTGGGCCTGGGGAGGGGACTCATGTCAAAGTTGGGCCTTGGGGGGACTTCATTCAATAAATCCCCATTCAATAAACCGACTGAAATAGGCCCTTAGCACTATTAAGAGTGTATTATAAAAATTCGACAACGCTGTACCGACTGAAATAGGGGTACCTTGGGGGGGACTCCTGTCAAAGTTGGGCCTGGGGGGGATTCCTGTCAAAGTTGGGCCTGGGGGGGGGACTCATGTCAAAGTTGTGCCTTGGGGGGACTTCATTCAATAAATCCCCATTCAATAAACCGACTGAAATAGGCCCTTAGCACTATTAAGAGTGTATTATAAAAATTCGACAACGCTGTACCGACTGAAATAGGGGTACCTTGGGGGGGACTCATGTCAAAGTTGTGCCTTGGGGGGGGGGACTTCATTCAATAAATCCCCATTCAATAAACCGACTGAAATAGGCCTCTAGCACTAATTAAGAGTGACCTATAAAAATTCGAAAACTGTACCGACTGAAATAGGTCTCTAGCACTAATAAATAAAATAAAATAATCAGAGTGTATAGATAATTCATCAGGGGATCACCCTCTCTACAGTGAACTAAAAATTCAAGTTTCGTTTTGTATTAAGCTATATTATGCAAAATACTACAACATGACCCTCCCTTTGAATAAAAATATAACTTTTCAATTAAAAAGGAAATAAGATTTGAATAAATTGAAATATGCAATTAGGAATATGTATATACAAGTCTTGTATTGTGTGAGACCTAGCTAACCTTCAACGATAGTCTCAGGGTGTCATTTGCGCATCTTTCCCGAGCTTCGATTACTTTTTCTTGTTTATTTTGACATTATTTTCTTTCTGGTGTTACTTAAAAAAAAAAAAAAAAAAAAAAAAAAACATACTTGTGGTTGTCAGTTTTTTTCGTTTTCATCCCATGCTATTATTTTCTATGGATTTTTGATGGGTTTCTCCAATTTTTTTTTTTTTTTTTTTTTTTTACATTTTGAATTGCGGTGTATATATATATATATATATATATTAATTTTTAAGGTTCACGTTTGTCGACAATAATGATTTAATATTAAATTATTAAATTTCAAAATGATTTTTTTTATTTTCATTTATTTATTTATTATTTATTTTTTAGAAATTTGATATCAAATGAAACTTTAAATAAATCGTTCAATAGATAAGTAAAATCATCAAGAAAAAAAAAAAAAAAAAAAAACTAAATTAATAATATTTAACAAAAAACTTTCAGTTGTGGGTAAAATTTATCTTAAACGTGTAACAAATACGGGAAAAATCAAATGCGGCAAAGCGATTAATGCTCTCTTCTTGTAAATGTAATGTATTAAATAGTAAATAAATATTAAAGACATTTAAAAAGTTGAATTATTGAAACTTTTTTTTTTAATTTAATGTCAAAAAGTAGATTTAATTATTATGAATTTAAGTTTTAAAATAAGTGTTATGTATTTTGTTTAATCACTCAATTTTATTTTCTAAGTAATTTTTAAGATAAACTTAATAAACTAAGATATTTTAATGATTTTATATCAGTGTATTGAGAAAAAAAAAAGGAATGATTTTTAAATATTGAAAAGTTTGTTTTATGTTGAAATAAAATGAACGATAAAAAATAAACAGATAGTTAAATATTTTTTAAGTTATACAGCTTTTGGAAATCTGGTTACAATATTTTCTTTCGATATAGAAATAGATAGGTATGTTCTTTACACTATCAAATATTATATATTTTTATGAGACCTTTACCGGGCAAATATTAAGATTAAGAATTACATTTTTATTCACGACAACTCTTGTAAATATTGTATTTCTTGTTATTATAATAATTAATTAATATTACAGTAATTTGGTCTCTGCTTTTGCACATTTAAATCATTATCATGTATTATTATTTCATTATTTTAGTTGAAACACTTTTAAAAACTAAAAACTAAAAAAAAAAAATTAACTAATTTTAAATATTGATAATATATTTTGAAAATTCTGATCTTTTTTTTTTTTTGTAATTTATTATTGCTTTTTTAATTAGTAAATTATGGTTTATCTAATGTATTATAATAAGATTATAAATATTGATAATATATTTTAAAAACTCTGATCTTATTTTTTATTTATTTATTTATTATTGCTTTTTTAATTAGTAAATTATGGAAGTTTTAGTATTTAAGTTCGATTTTATGTTTGGAACTGGTCAGTTAAGTAATTTAAACAAAGGTGTAATACAAGGATCTTGAAGAAGAAATAATCTTATAAAATAAGGTGTAAAACGAGGTTTGTCGAAGAAATAGTCTTGTTCATCAAAATACTCTAAGAAGTTTAGTTGAGCATATCGTGGTCTTCAAAGTTTTGAAGAACTGTTGAGCTGATGAAGAATAAGATGGAAAAGTACGCAAAATTGATTTTCCAATGATAGTATTTAAGCAAAGGCGAATTTCAAATCATTTAATTGGTGGTGTGTTCATCTCTTGGAGCGAAGTTTAGTAAGGTAGTATTTTTTTTCCAACGCCATTACGCCACCGAAAAGTTAAGCGAATATATTTTGCCAACGATTTATTTCGCCTTCGCCACCGGTTCTAAGGCCAATTAACTAACATTTAATTTTGCTTGAAATTTGTATTTACTGATCTAAGTTTACAGGCAGTATAGATACAGATTTGGTAACTATAGCTTGTGGAAAAACTGCCAAATGCAGTTACTAAAGAGAGGTAGGAGAAAAATTCCCCTTCTCTTTCATAAATTTTCAAAAACCACTTAGTGTTCTTTTTGACCGTTTTCTATTATATTTCGCAGCTATCTGTAGCTATACAATATTTGTATTAAGAGTATTTAATCAGTTTGCAAAATGTATTTTATTATATAACAACCATTAAAATCTAAATATGTTTACAAACACAAAAATATTTATTACTATTGCAGAGTTGCTAACTCTCTGGATTTTTCAGTACCAATAATTTTTAACATAAATATTAACTTTTTTTATTATCGAAAATTCTGCGGTTAAATAATGTGGAAATAACATTCCAGAAATAGTGGCGCGAAAAAATACGGTGGGGTGGCGCTTTAATATTATTATATTGAAAAATGGTATTACGGTTAAGAAGAATCTAAAATTATTAAGAAAAGGAACCATCTATATTACCTGAAATCGTCTGACGAGGACCTTGGAGGGAACAAGCTGTATCGTGTCCTGTACGAAGTCGAGGCACGGCACTTGGGACTTAGCAGGCCAGTAGACAATTTCTAAGTCAGTCCACTCTCCAACTAAATCCCAGGTGCAGTTATCTCTCCAATTCATCATTCTTTAGTTGACGGTTTCCTTCAGGTTTCTTCAGGCATTCTTCAATTCTTTTTAGATTCTTGAGAGGTAATCCAATTGTAAGTTTTCCTAGATTGAATATGAGTTTGGAAAACTGACAGATTAATTTGTAGGACAGTTATTCTTTTTATTGTTTAAGTTTTATAAAATTTTAAATTAAAATTATGTCATAGTTTCTAGAATACAGTCGAACCTCGTTAACGAGAACACTACTAATGTAAATTACTTTTAACGTAAACTGTTTCAATAATATTCGTCAAAATGAAGATTAGTTTAGTTATATGAAGATTAGTTACTGATAGCATGAAATACTGATAGCGTGAACAAAATTTTTATCCCCCTTAAGATTCATGTTGACGAGGTTCGACTGTATAATTTTAAATTACAGAAGTCAAAGTCAATATGATATTTTATCTTTCTCATTACTTGAAATATTATCTTCGTTCCTCATTAGAGTTTTTCAATTTCCCTCCCTTTCTTAAACTGCGTATTTGAACTGTACTTTTAGTTTGTGAAATTTAAATCTTATAAATACATATAATTTTACACAAAATGCGTAAAATTATATGTATTTATAATTTTACGCATTTTTGCGTGTGCATGCTAAGGAATAGCTGGCTGTAGCCTAAAAATTTCTATGCTGTATTAAAGCTGCATAATATTGTTTTACAATTTGTATTTATTTCTTATGCTGACATATGTCGTTTTCTAGATTTTGCATAAAACGTATGTTAATCAAACTCATTTCCCTAAGGTAGTGTCCGCTTAGAATTATTAGAAATCAAGTGTGCAATCCCTTTTTCATCCTGTTTAATCTTACAAATAACAGTCACAATTGATGATGATGCTACAAAATGATAAAAGTCATGCAAACTAATTTAAGATTTTCTATCTGGGTAGGCTAAATTTTTGTAATTACACAATTTTGAATAGTTTTAGAAAAATTGTTCATATATAATTTTTAATTCAATCGTTTAATAGAAATGAGAAAGCTAAGTTGATTCTGAATATTTACTTCATATACTTCTAAATTTAATATTTTTAATTATTAAAAATAAGAATAATATAATAGAACTTTGTTATAGTATACCTTATATGCATATTTTCTTTTTGGATAAAATAAATATTTTTGTTGAATAAAATTAGTCGTATCATATAATTTGATAAAACATTAAATACAAATGAAAAATAATAATATGAAAAACAGGTTGATACAACCGTTAAACTAAAATTAAATCTTACACAGAAATGCTATATTTGTAATATATGCAAATCACTTAATACAAGTAATTTTTAATTTGATCTGTTTTATGTTCCTGTCATAAATATATTTTTAACTACATATAATCATCTATGAATCATGAGTAATGTTTAAAATATGTTTTTCTTGCTTCACAGCTGGCTATCACAAAAACAGATATGCTCTATTGTGTGCAAATATATGTTTTGACAGTTTTCGTTATATATATCTATGAAAAATCACACAATGCTGTCAAAAGAATCAGATTATAGTTTTGAAGGCGTAATTTTCAATGAGTAATGAATATTATATACATTCCTGAAGTCAAATGATCAAATGCAGCATAACTAATGGTTTTATCAACGCTAAAGGTTGTTGAATACATTTTACTATCGTTAAAATTCATTTCAGTTTAGGATTGTTAAACCCAGAATCAGACCTAGTTTCCTCCCCATCCGGGACAGATGTATCAAATTTTAATATAATTCAATGTAATAATATGTAATTTTTGTATTATTCAAAGGATTAAGACAGGATTTTTACGAAAAGAGAATTCGTTATCGTTTGGTATTACTTCTATCTTAAATCATGTAGAAAAAAAAAAAAAAAAGAAAAATATTGGAACTGTTTGCAAAAATTCATTTAAACATGTAAAAAATATCCATCAACGATAATGTCTTTATCATATCTCAAAAAAACTACTTATATCAGTCTTATTTTTGTGTATTAATACACTCAAACAAATTATTATAATAATATTGAATTTATTAATATCTTATGTTTAGTTAAGTTTTTTTTTTTTTTTTTTTTTTTTTTTTTTAAGTTCAATGAAGCAGATTTCCAAATAAATTGTTGTCTATTATTGATGGGTATTTTTTTTTTTCTAAAAAATAAAATTTTTACATAAAGTGTTTTTTGAACGCTGACAAATTGAAATCTGAATTATTTTAAACTTAACATGTCTTTTTATATGTGGGAATAAAATTTATAAATAAAAAATAATCTCTTGTGTCACTCACACGACTCTCTTTTACCCTGAAATTTAATACCATAAATACAGATTAGAGATTAAGAGGTAAGATAATGAGTACTGTTATGCAAAACTATGTTAAAACAATTCAAATTAGGCTTCGGAACAGCTTTATTTGACTAGTAATTCTGTGTGAGGGGGGCTACCGCCCTCTTCAACCTCCCGTTTCATTATTGTACCTACATTTATATAGAATTCGAATCTGTTATTAAATTTAAAAGATCCTTTAAAATTATTGAGACAAATTTCACAACAACATTCCTTGAAACTTATCAATCTCGATCAAACTTTTCTAGTAACAAAGACATTAACTTTAAAATATAGCATTTCGATCGCCTAAAATTATTTGTTTTTAATTAATTCTAACAGACGCAGACAAAGGTCAAACATTAAAAACTTCACTTCGGTATTCAGGAAGCCTCAAAACGTCTAAATATACAAAAAAACAAGCGATGAATATTTAGCTTAGAAAAATACATTATTTACCATATGGCTATGAGGGATTAATTTAAATTCCTGAGCAGCTTTCCGGGACATGGTAAAATATTACACTAAAGCACTTCCACTAACAATAAAAAAGACTGTTATGGCTTAAATATTGGCAGCCCTGTATATCTTCTAAAAGTTATGTACACATCACGTGGAGAACATAAATATAAGGCTTATAATAATAACACGCGGCACAACCTGAAGTACCTTTCATCAATTTTCAAGTATTATCGTACTATAATCTAGTTCTTTTGTGTAGTCCTGTAAACGAACAGTGAATGATTTTTATACCATATTCTACATGAAACACGTTTTTACGTACATAATATATATATATTCGTTTCATTTGGTTTAGTGCAGTCCACAGATGTTAAACTCTACTTACCTGCAATTATCCCCATAGACGTAATGTATTTGAATTCTCATGTGTGTCCTTGTACATGAACTATTTACTTGATCTCAACAAAAAGTTTAGTGTAGCATCCCTATATCATACACATTTAGAATACCAAGTTTGGACTTTCTGCTATAATTTGCTTTTGAGATATGCTGATAACAAACAGACAGACACACATACAGACAGAAATACTCACACATACAGAGACCAACCGCTAAAAACATGATTTTTGGATTCAAGCAACCTCAAATCGTGTAAATATAGCAAAAACTCAATTTTGAAAAATTAACCCAAAAACAATACTTTCTCTGCCTTATGGGTAAGTGAAAGTAATAAATACTTTAAATAATGTCCACTTTTTATCTATATTATTTTTTATTAACTTTTACTAATAAATTATATAACAGATTGTAAAGCAAGTTGCATTGTCTTGTAAATTTCTTTTTCGATAAAAAGTAAATTTTTGAAAAGCTAAGCATGTAAATATACTTCTACGACTATAATTTAACGACTTTCTGAAAAGTAACGGTGTTTAAAAATTGTTAATCTAATATACTATTAAAATAATAAATGTACATATTTAATGTTGTAATTTATGTATTTGTATTTATAAAATAATAAAAATATGTTAAGATTTATTTTTTTAACTGCATGGTCATTTGTAAAACAGTAATGTTAAAGAAATAGAACCAAATTTAACTTACCTATAATATAGATCCGAAATCGCTTTCCATAAAAACTTTCAACGAAGTATTCTTAACCTGGAAGAAATAAAACAACATTATTATTATTATTATTGTTGTTGTTGTTGTTGTTGTTGTTAGAAATTTTACTAAAAACATAATTATACAATTAAATATATTTACGGTAAATTTTTAATTATACAGTAATGATATGCACTCATACCTATATTTCTTTATTATATCCCCCTTCTTTTATGACACTGTTAAAATATAACACTAATATTACAGTATTTTTTCCTCTTATTGTTAAAGGATAAGCAAAAGCAATATGACTTGTCGAATAAATGAAAGCGTACTGAACATATACGTAAAGTGTTACTTTATTTATTATTTTATTCTATATATACAAAAAGAAATTATTGGATTCGAGAAAATTTTCGAACTCCAGTTTTCGAGAGAGTTGCATGTTTTTAGATGTCTTGAAAACGATTTGACTGTTTTTAGAAAATGTCTGTCTGTGTGTGTGTGTGTTACAAATTTGTGGACGCTGTATCTCACGAACCAAAGAACGAAATTTAAACAAACATGGTATTTAGTTGGACCCTGACCTAAACTGGTGTGCTGATTACATTTGATGATCAATCGCTCAACAGGTGATGCTGTGATCCAGTTTCTTTCCTTTTTCTTTTCCTAAATTTTTAACATGAGGTTAGGACGAAATTTCGTATAAATGTACATAATGTGAGTTATTTTGAACGCATAATTATAAAATTTATATGATTATTAATAGCAGTAATAATAAGCTAGAAAAAAAAAATGTTTATGTGTGTAGAAGCATCGCTTCCTTCCTGTAGAATATCCGCCTCCTGGGTATGCCTGTAAAATTTTAATATGGATATCTTCAAAAGAGCTTGTCAGTACCTTTAAAACGAGTGGTTGAACCATAGATCTGTGATAATTTGTTTTCGAGATTTAGTATTATAACTCTCTGAAACAAAAATAGTTTGCATTCATCATGGAAAATAATTTTAATAAATAATAATATAGAGAATTATTTGTATTGTGTGAATCTTATAATATTAAGTGAGCAATACTTGTATATATATATTTCACTACTCTCGAAAACGGTAGCTCGGGCGGTCACGTGATTTAACACAAAGGTGCCCTCTAAAGGGTCATTGTGTACATCGAAGTCAGATTTCCGAATTTTTGATTAGTTTTCTTTTAATTAATAAAAATATGAAAATAAAACTTCCCATTTCTATAATGACGCAGATGGAGAATCTTAGAAGAGATTTGATTGGTTTATTTGATTTTCATTGATTTGAGTGTAATTTACATTAAACTACAGCTACGTTATGAGGAATTACCAGAGATTTGATTGGCTTATTTGATTTTCATTAATTTGAGTGTATTTTACGTTGAACTAGAGCTACGTTATGAGGAATTACGAGAAATTTGATTGGTTTATTTGATTTTCATTGATTTGAGTGTATTTTATATTGAACTAGAGCTACGTTATGAGGAATTACGAGAGATTTGATTTTCATTGATTTGAGGTAGGGGTGTCCAGTGATATTTTTTTTTTTTTTTTTTTTTTTTGGTTTTAACATGCTTGACAGTGATTGCTGCAAAAAGGAGTTTCGTGCGTTTTCAGATTCATGCACAGCGGGGTAGGAGTGTCCACTGTCCAGTGATGTTTTTCTGGTTTTAACATGCGTAATAGTGATTACAGCGGAACCGAGTTACGTGCGTTTTCAAATTCATGAACAGCGCAGTAGGGGTATCCAGTGATGTTTTTTGGTTTTAAAATGCGTGATAGTGATTGCCGCGGAACAGAGTTTCGTGCGTTTTCAGATTCATGCATAGCGAGGTACGGTTGTCCAGTGATGTTTTTTGGTTTTAACATGCGTGATAGTGATTTCCGCGGAAGCGCATTTCGTGTGTTCTGAGATTCATGCACAGCGGTGCAAAGCTGTCCAGTGATTTTTTTTTTCTTTCGTTTGCGTGAAGCGTACATACGTGCGTTATATTGATTGGTGCGAAAACGACTTACGTGCGTTCTTCGATTCGACCATTCATCGAATAGTGACTTTTACTGTACGAGTAACAGCTTCAACTGTTTCCAGAATATTCTAAGAATTAACATTTCTATTTGACTGTTTTCGAGAATATTCGTTTTAATTATAGTTTTGTTGCACAGATTCGAGAAGTTCAAAAACATGTTTGCTATTGTCAAGGAGATTCCATACTAAAACTGTGAAGAAAATAGTCGCCAATCGAAATATATTTATTTAAACGTTTCAGTTATTCAATTAAAAAGAAATCCTTCAAATATATTGCCCAGCGAACCGGGCGAAGCCTGCTAGTTTGTATAAAATTATGTAGCAGAAAGTCTGGTAGTCACCCCAACATACTGGATTTTTAAATTATTCTTATTCTTATTTTATTTTATTTATTTAATTTTAAAATAAGTCTACTTCTTAACCTTTTAAAAAATGTTCGCAATTCAACTGAGAAATTGTCCAAATGTTTCAAACGATTTCAAAACTGTTTATTATTATAAGTAGTCCTCATAAATTTTCAGAGTTCAAAATATTACAAAATCTGCTCAAGCGTTTCTCTTGCAACAATATATGTGAATCAGGAAATGTTTTTAAACTCTACCTTAAAATGGCGAAATAGATTTATTTGACAGTATTTTTGTTGCTATGAAACCTAACAAAAAATGTTCAGATTCTTTCGTAAATAAAGATAAAATACATCTAAAAACAGCCTTGAAATGTACTCCCCTCTGATTATAAGAAAATAAATTTTATTATATATAAGACACGGGCGGATTATTTTTTTTAAGATGTAATCTTTTATAACGTTTTCGTTTTAAATCAAAAATAAGTTTAATAAATAAATACTACTTTTTTCTTTTTTTTTTATTAATATGTTGTCATTTATATACATATAAAATGCATCTGTAACAAGGTACAACAATTTAATATCTATAAAAATAGCCTGTTTTAAAATTTTGCTAGAAGAAGAGAAATGAAATTATTATTATTATTATTAAACGAATTCTTTTCTAGACAGCTTTGTAATGGGTCGTTCTTCTTTAGAAATAATTTATACTAGGGAAATGCAATAGAAATAATGAAAATATAATTACGTAAGCAATAAATACGTTTTAAAAACTTTCTAAAATATGTTTGTTTAAAGAACTGGCATACTCACCAGTTTTTATACACAATAGAAAAAAATAGTTTTAAAAATACAATGAATACTAAAATATATAACACAAATTAGTTTGTTATTTATTAAGTACAAAAAAAAAAAAAAAAAAAAAAAAAAGAAAGAAAGAAAAAAGAAAACGTTATCCACTTATTTAATCATTAAGCTATTAGTATGTTTTTATTTCAATAACAAATTTTGTTAAAACGATTATTAACTAAAACGATTATTTTTAATAGATTTACTGTTGTTAGAGAGATCTATTAATAATTTAAGAACTTATCTAAACGGTTGCTATTTGCTTTCAGCATACTGACAAGGGAGGGTCACCATCTGTTCAGAAGGTATACATGTTATATATCCTCTTAAAGCTCTAACTAAGCTGATAATAAAAAATATCCATCTTATCGGCAAATGCGCCTCCTAGCGGGTGTTATTTTCAATTAAATTTTGTAAATTGCAGGCTCTTCAGTAATGTACTTTGAAGAATTTCTATCATTAGAATCAAATTTTTAACAGATTCTCGTTCTAATGACTATTTATATTATTCGTAAAGTATTTTATTATGTGTATAATAATGATTTTGTGATAGCATTAAATTTATAAATCCAATACTTTATATTAGAGGGACCGGAAAATAATGTCGTTTTGAATTAATAAAATGAAACCGGAAATTTTTGTTTTACAGTGTTTACATGGTACTTTACAAATAACCATCTTATAAGTTACCTAAGAATATCTTAAATTTTATCCAGGATAAATTTCCGATGTCAGTATTTTAATTGAAAACGACATTATTTTCCGGTCCCCTAATATATGTAGCCATGTGTAAAATATTTACAGTCAGAAAGATTTTCCTGTACATCAACATAATCAATAGTTTGGATATTGACATTGCATGGGGGAACAATAGAAGAAATTTAATGCATTAACATAGTAATGGAGGGGGGAAATAAGCGGAAAAATAAATTTCTACTTTTAAAAAATTAATAATTATATTATTACCTACAATATAATATTTTAATGAAAATGAATATATAAAATAATAGTTTTCTTCGTTACTATAAAAATTACAATAGCTTCTTTTTTACTTTAATTGCTTTTTTTTTTTTTTTAATACTTTTCATACAGTTTAGCATGTATAAATTTATTATTGACACAAAGTAATTATTAAACAGTAAAATACTTTACATTTAATAATAATATAATAATATATATGTATAATAACATGTATATTTATTTATTTATTTTTCAATGGCGCGGTACTTGCAAATGAGCATTGACTGTGTGGTCGCTGAACTGATAACCATTTGTGAAGGAGTACCCAAATGGGCGGCCATCGCCACCGCTTACAGGGATATCAAATCCAGGCTTTGTCCAGGATTCGAATCGGGCCCTACTGTGAGGGAGTTAGGGACGCTAACCACTACAATATACGGGCGACCTTTACTAATAATATATACAGTGGATTTTAGAATGAAAATCTTTTACAAAACTGATTATAATGATAGAGACTAAACGAAGTACATTGTAAAAATCTGTAATTTAAAAACTTTAATTGAGAATAACTCGCGCTAGGGTGCGCATTTGCCGATAAGATCGATATTTTCGTTGTCAGCTCAGTAAGACCTTTCAGATGATACATAACATGTATAAATACCTTTTGAACAGTTGGCGACCCTCCCTTGTAAGTCAGAAATTGCAAAATTTTCTATTTCTGCTTTTGGATCTATAAAAAAAAAATACAGAATTAACTATTATATAAAACTCTTCCAAAGCCTAATTTGATTTGTTTAACATAGGTTTACATAACAGTACGCTTTATCTTACCTCTTAATCTCCAACCTGGATTCATAGTATTAAATTTCAGGGTAAGAGAAAGCCGTGTGAGTGACACACCAGATTATTATACACATAATTATTTTTCCTGATCAGTCTATAACAATTCGTATACAAGTTTTATGGGATATCGGAATGTCATCAATAGAATTAAGATTCATGTAATAGGCTTATAACAGTATTAAAAATTAAAAAGTTATGAAAAAAAAAATCTAAGTTTTCAAGCCACCGTATACGCACAATCTAAATTATGTAATATATAGACAGAAAAGTTAAGGCTTTTATCGACTGTAATTAGTTTCCAAACATATTAATGCGTTATTTTTAAACCAGAAATTTCATGTAATAGCAGGAGACTTGGCGTTGGAATATTAAACCAGGAATAAACTACTACGTCAGAAACGCCAAAGAAAAATTATTGAGGTGCATACAGCTGTTTCGGTAGCCTAAAGCGTACCGTCATCAGTGCAAAAAGAATAATAAAAAGGATGTGCAAAAGAATAATAAAAGTACCGTCATCAGTGCAAAAAGAATAATATTTTCGCCTTCCAATAAACTCACCTTTTCTCAGTTAAAAGATCCTATTGATATGCATAATTCTTGGGGCATTTATAGTATTTCCTGTCAGTGTGGTTTATCATATATTGGCCAAACTAAACGCAGTCTTAAATTTCGTCTAAAAGAACATATGAATTACGTCCGCAAACAAGAAACCAATAAATCGGCTATTTCTAAACATTGCTGGGAGGAAAATCATAATTTCAAATTTAATTCAGCTAAAATAATTTGCAGACCTAAATCCATTCATGAACTCGATTTCTTTGAAGCTTTTCATATTTATAAAAATTTTAAAAACCTTGTAAATTGTGATTTCGCTGTTCCCTATTTGTCTGATTGTTGGAAATTTTACATTCAGTCCACATTTCCTTAATTTTTCTACAGTTTACACAGCTACACATTCCTTAATTCCTATTGGCCACACTCCCCACCTCTTCCGTAATCCTATTGGTTGAACTAAATCCGGTCCCTCTCCTATATATATGAGCACTTCTCCAGATTCTGAATTCTTTTTGCACTGATGACGGTACGCTTTAGGCTACCGAAACAGCTGTATGCACCTCAATAATTTTTCTTTGGCGTTTCTGACGTAGTAGTTTATTCCAGAAATTTCATGGTAATATGACAGTACATTCAACTGCTATCTATAATACTACACTGAAATAAATTCTTATGCTTTATTCGCTTTACTATTTAAAAAAAAAAAAAAAAAAAAACGAAATACATATAACAAAAATAAATAAATAAATAAATTTAACATATGACATATATGACATGCATTGCATAGCATAAGCTATAAAGCAATAATTCCTCATGTTATATGCCACAATATTTTATTTAGGTAGCATAAAAAACGTAAAGATTTTTTAAATTACGAACTTGTTTTTTCAAGATTGAAACTTACACTACTATTAAATTTGAAACATCTAACATCTTAATATGTATAAAAATTTCTTCTGTTGGACAACTATATTGAAGTATTTCTAAGTAATGTCTAAAACATTATGAAGAAGTGAATATCAATTTGCATGTAAATATATTTTGAAAGACGTCTTCATGATATATCTGGAATACTCAACATTCATTTTTGCATATATAAATATAGCAGAATTCAAAAGATGAAATGATGAACGAAGAAACATCAAGTAATCGCTACATGTCAAAATCTGAAACCTGTTATCATCTAATTTTACTTGCATTCAAACCTACCACTTTGTATTCGGTGTGAGTACTTATCTACCCACTAGTCATATCACCTGATGGTACGACCAAAACATGAGTTTGTTTTTAATTAGCATCCTGTATTCCTATGGACTAGCTTAAGTAATGACATTGCCCCTACATATAGAAGCGTCATATCTAAAACCGCATTCCACTGTCAATGAAGATATTTGCGGAAAAAACGCGCAAAAATTTAAGATACGTTTAAGAGATAGCTATGCAAATCCTTTGTTATTGATTTTTCATTAATTATGTATACGTCGAATCCAAATATATTTTCTTAAACTATAATTACGCTAACTATACTGTGAATTGGCATGTCTATAACGTTCTGAAGTTTACGATTCATTGGAGGCATTTTGATTAATGGATGACTTGGCGTGGGATTGATTCAACTAAAATAACTTCCAGGCCTAAATCCACTCATGAACTCGATTTTTTTGAAGCTTTTTACATTTATAAAAATCTTTAAAATATTGTTAATTATGATTTCTCTGTACCCCGTTTGTCTGATTGTTGCAAATTTTACATTCAGTTTACATTTTCTTCTATATTTTTCACAACTAGTGTTTCGTAATTTCCCATTCGCCAATCACCCCAATTCCGCGTAATTCTACTGGCTGATCCTCTTGAGCAGAATTCGATCCCTTTCCTATATATAAGAGCACTTCCTCTCTCATTTCTTTATGGTTCAAATAAATGAAAATAAAACATCAGCGGTCTACTTCTCTCGCAAAATTAAATACCCTAGCAGGATTATACTTAATAACACTGCTCTTCCCTGGTAAGTTGGCCCCAAGTTTCTAGGCGTTCATCTCGATCGCAGACTCACCTTTAACAAGCATATTACAATGACTAGAGCCAAGGCTCCCAAAATTAAAAAGTCACTTGACCCACTTTTTAAAGATTAATACCTGTCTATTAGAAATAAACATCTTTTGTACAATACTTGTGTATTACCCATCCTTACATACGCCTGACCCCATCTGGGGGTTCGCATGCAAAAGTTCAATTAATCATAATCACCCATAACATAACACTACGACAAATCAGAAACGGTAGCAGGCACCAAAGAAACACAAAAGACACACTGTAAAAAAAATAACTATTACCAGCTGCAATCTGTGATTTATTTTATCCAATCACAGAGAATTTCTTGCAAGAAATTCTCTGTGATTGGATAAAATAAATCACAGATTGCAGCTGGTAATAGTTATTTTTTTACAGTGCATAAATGCTATTTCTTTTAACTATCGTATTGGAAAATTATCTAAAAAATTTTGTGACAACTTTAACAACCTTAATAATGATATTATTGCCGAACTGCCGGATTATGATATCCACTCGCCTAGAAAAAGAAAACTCAGGCGTTTTTCTGTGGTCCTGGAGACATAATTATACTTATCCCTCTCTAATCCTGTTATTACCTTAATAATAATAATAATAATAATAATAATAATAATAATTGTTGAAATTTAATTTTACTAAGTTATACTAACTTTTACGTAATTTTTAGGGATACTCGTATAATACATAAGACTCGACTCCTAGTTGGGACCCTTGTCAGGGCTTACTGACTCGATCAGAACCGTACCGACCGAGCAGTGCCTGCGTGTACCCCGAAACAATTGCACCTAAACCATCAATTTCATGCTACTAGCATCAGCTAACCTTATCAACTAATTTAAAATTTATGGTCACTGAAAAGTGCCTTTTTTTATGACGGTCTTTTTGGGTCTTCTCCTCGGGTATTCCTTTTCTACCTACTCGACTTTTAACATACAGAGGATTTTTTAAATTTTTCTAAATTTCTTATAATTTTTAATTTTGTTTTAATTTTAACTTAATCCATTTTTATTTTTACACCTAATTTTTTATAACTCTTTTCATACGCATATTTTATTAAATCTGCAGCTAAACCTAATTTTGGACTCATTTAATAGTTAATAGACACAATAGTCTTTGACAATAGATATATAGATATATATATATAAAATGATTAATTTAATACCATTATAAGCAATCAAAAGATAAATGAAAATACCAACAGTTCAAAATTAAATGAAAATACTAACTTTACAAAATTAAAAGAGATTGTAGTTCAATTTTAATTGTTTTCACGGATTATATAGATATTCTAAGGCTGGGTATAAAGTGCCTTGCACTAGGTTACCCAAAACGGATATTCCAGTTCCAGTTCCATTTCTTTATGCACTGAAGACGGTACGCTACATGCTACCGAAACAGCTGTTATGCTTTCCTATTATTTGGCGTTCTAGACGTTGTTGTTTGCCGTGGAGGCCTTTTCGTTTTCATAAACGATAATTATTATCAAATAAGTGTTTAATATTCCTTTCCGTTAAGTATTTCTGACCAAAAATTTCTTTGATCACTTAGAAAAACTGCAAAAAATGTTTCGAAGAATATGAGAAATATCTCAACTTTAATTTAATATTGTAAAACACTAAAGATGTAAATAAAATGACGAAATATTTCAAAGACAGAATAGATTGGGGGAAAAAAAAAAGACATTATGAAAATCATAGAACTGTTAATGTCTATCTATTTATTTATCTGTGTAACTGTCTGTCTATCTAAATTTATATCCATAAACTATTTAATGTTCTATTATATGCTATTACAACAGTCGATTAAAAATATCCTTTAAGTTTTTCAGTTATCTATTGTAAACGAATTCAGAATTCAATTAAAATGCATTTATGATTGTATTTTTAAGGATGAATAGAAATGTCTATTTATTTTTTAAAAAAATATGCCGCATTAGAGAAGATGCCGTGTCACGCTGATCACTTTAGATTAGACTCACTTTTATACTCAGATGCTGTACGAGGACACGAGCCAATTATATTCGAATCAAATGAGTAACGAGATGAATGTTACTTTTATGTAAATATTTAGGAATTTATCAGATTAAGTTCGATGGGTAATCGATATCTCTTCATTTGGTAAGTCTTAAAAATTTTGACTTGTCCCTTGGAGCTGTGTAAACCGTATGTGGGTGCCAACTTGTATGATATTTTATCACCACTATTTCTTTGTAAAAAAATCCATCTAGTTTAATCGCAGAAACTGCATAAAAGTATACTAAAAGTTTCTATTAAAAATTTCCGGTAGCAAAAAACGTACAAGTTGGTAGCTGTGACCGCAGTTTGAACAGGCAAAAAAAATAAATAAATAAATAAATAAATAAAATAAATAAATAAATAAATAAATAAATAAATAATAATAATTCGAATATTTTTTTTAAATACAGAGTCTGATCTTCCCGGTAAACATATAAGAAGACTCCCTCTGTTGTAAGTTATTAAGCGGATTTGTGTTTTACTTCAGTGTTTTGAAAGTAACATGATGGACATTTTTTAAGATAAGATGTTGATAGTTTTACATTGAGAAAAGATGACTGATTATCTTCTTTGTTGTTTTAAATTACACCTGGGCATTAATTTTAGCAAAATATTATATAATATATTGAATAATATTTAGTTTTAGTTTTGTCTATTTCAATCATGCGTTTTAAAATAAATACATAATGTAAAATACACATTTTATAAAATGGGCATTTTACATTTAAATTATATAAGCTATCTTCTTCCTAAATAAATCTAAATAGATGACCATCTCACCCGAAAATGGGAAAAGAAAGCACTAAGGAAATTTGTTATTTCAAAGATTTTATAACATTTTTGCAGTTCAAAACATGTTTAATATGTGATCAAAATCGTAGATTTTTAAAAGCGATCAATAATTAACAAATAACTGATATGGGGATTTTAGCGACATAATAAACAAAACACACACACACACACACACACACAAAAAAAAAGGTGCCATACGCTAATATACCCAAAAATTCTTGTTTAAATTGTTTCAGTCGTATTTAAAAAAAAAAAAACTTTTACCCAAAATTTTTTGATTATTACAAATATTTAACCCTTAAATGCCTGATTATTTTTTAAATCAATTTAAAAATGTTTTATTCTTACCTTTATTAAATAAATCACGGGAAAAATACTTTAAAAAATCATACATTATTTTAACTATGGTTTACAGCTAAAAAGCAAGTTATTGTCATTTGGCAAACATGAGCATTAGAGCTTCAATATTATTCTAATAATACTTTAATAGACAAAATTAGGTATGTTGCCGAAAGGCAACACACGGCATTTAAGGGTTAAATTTGTTTCTTATTATTTAGAGAAATAATATTCAAACAATTCATTTCAAAAATTTGGCAATTTCTACAATAAACACATATTAATATATTACTAAAAGGAAAATGTTTTATTTTAGTTAAAGAATATTTAAATGATCAAAGTTTTGGATTATTTTCATTTTCTCAAATATTTTGCATATCTTCAAATCATAAATATGTGCCTTTTGTTTTAGACTAGGATCTGATTTATGGAAGGAGCATTGCAGGCATGATCCTTGTGTCTCCAGATTATATCAAATAGTGATTCCAACCAAACACTATTGTATTCGTAGTAGACTGCTTATATTTAAATTATTATTCTGAAAAACCATGGACAATTTATCCTTCTCTAAAATTTTTACTGCCTTCCAAGATGAATAAGGTTTTAGATTTATTCTTTTTATTTTTATTTAAATATTAAGATGCCATTTAATAAAACATTTCTATTAAATTCTTAATCGTATACACCCTTATCTTATTTCTGCCTGTCTGAAACAAGACAGTATTCCATCTTATTTATATTAGCATCGTACAAAGAAAAAAAAAAAAAACCTTTACGCTTTCTTGATTAAGTCAGAGTTTAAATGTGACTTCATTTTTACGTCTTTGTCTGCACGTATCTCAATTTTTAATTCGCTTTCAGAAACGTCGAGTATTTCATTTTATTCTTTTTTTGAATTTCCCTTTATTGTTTATCTAAGTTGTTCAAAATGTAATGAATAGCATTACTCTCAGATTTAAAAAATAAACAATGCAGTAAAATTTCAAAACGCCATTGTAAGTTGAAAAGGTTATAAAAACTTATTTAAAGTAATATCAAAGAACTGTTATACCTTTATAGATAGCAGTATCTGTAAAGGTCGGTCATAAATATATTATAATTATTTGCTGAATAATTTAATTCCATGTACTCCTTCATGAAATGTAGAACTGTTGAAATTTTTAAAGAGTAAAATAAAAAAGATATCTGCGTCTTGTTGCTGGCTGAATAAACATGAAATAATGTTTATCTCAAGCATCCCCTTTTTAAAAGAGAAATGAATCCCTTTACCATAACAAAATTGAATTAAATATACAAATATATAAACTGTCTGCATATTATATGTTATCTTTAGGCACTCAAATATTTTTCTCTGCCTGTTCTTTTTTTATTTTTATGACACTTGAAATAAATTACATTTTTTAACATATAAAATAAAAGCATACTGAAAATAATTTAGTTCTAACATATATTTAAAATAATCAATTCAAAATTAATACATTGGGGCCATCATAAAACTTTCTCTTATATTTTCATATACAAATCTACACAGTGCAAATTATTTATTAAATTATTATTTATCAAAATTATTTTCGATAGTGAGTGCGGATAACATTAATTTTAAAAGAGTATAATTCTAAATTTTGAAAGAAAACCAATGCCACAAATATATCTTTACAGTATTTTCTTTCTTTTTTTTTCCCGAGGGTGGGTGTTGAAAAATTCGTTTATTTTGTTTTACGTTGTCATTTATATATTGTTCAACCATTTGTTTTGATGGTGCTGATGAGTTTTTTTGAAAAAAAAAAAAAAAAAAAAAAAAAAAAACTCATATTAAAAAATTTATACACCGGTGGGGGAGGTGAATCCCCCTCACGAAAGTGTGCGATTCTCCTACGTATACAAAAAATTTATCCTGGTTCACTATTATTTTTAAAAATCTGTTATTTAAATTCACAAAGGTTGTTTAAAAATAATTTACGTTATATAAATTTATACTAAATTTTGTCCTATGCTGCCATAGTTTGGAGTTGAAGCTGGAACAGTTTCACTTGTTGAGCGATATTCACCAAAATTTGCCAACTAAATATAACATTTTACGAAATTCAGTGCATTAGTTTTCGAGTTAAAAATGGTAGAAATTCCTTATCATACACACACATACACACACGCGTAAAATGGCCAAATCGTGTTCAGGATGTGTAAATCCATAAAAATCCGGAAGTCTGAAATTTTATGAATCCAGTTCTTTCTTATGTTGATTATGGAAGAAAAAAAAATATTTCACGAATATCTGATTGGTAAGAATTTCAAAAAACCCATTTTTCAACCATACACCTTTTTGAAAAATCTTTTTTCATTTTAATTCATCGTCTGTAAAACTCCTTTGATACTCTGAGTTTTTATCAGAAATTGAAATGCGTTTTGAGATGTGATTTTAATAAAAAATTTGAATGAAAAATTGTGCAGTTGTAAAACATAAGTAGTCAAGTTTTTTAAAGATCACTAGGTTGGGAAAAAAGCATCTTTACATTTTTATAACATATGAAGCGGTTGTGTGGTTAAATAATGAAGTTCAAGAGTTTAATCTTTCTTTTACATACACAAGAGATCTTATGCATCACATGAACACACACACACACACACACATATATATATACATATATATATATGTATATAAATCACATATTTCATTTCTTTTCATTGTTAACGTCCTGCTCTTTCAGAAATAGTTATTTACATTTATGTAATAAATTGTAGTACATTACAGATTATAACCACTAAAACCTTACGAAAAGCTTCTTTAGGAGGCAGATTTAGGTAACTTTGTCTAATAATAATAATAAAAAAAAGAATATTTCTATTTGACTGGAAATAATATTAAACAATTATTTTCTCTTTAATTACCTTTTGTGATGAACATTTTTACTCAAACACTCAAATTAACCAAAGTTTAAAAAAAAAAAAAAATCTTGTCAAAGCTTAACATGTTGTAGAATAAGTAAAAGTTGCATTAAAAAATAGTAAATTAAATCAAATGCTTAAAAAATAATTTAAAGTTCTAAATTATAGTTAAAATATATGTATATATCTGAAACGATATTTTTATAAGTTTAACATTTAGTTATGAATAAAACACTACTTTCTACCTAGAGACCCATAAAATATGTAAATGAAGATAAATCAAAACGATTTTCTGTGACCCAGATAGTTATTACGCAAAGAGAATGTCGCAATATGCTTACGCAAGGTACTTTGAGAACTTAAAAAAAAATTCTCTCATTATAGCATTTCAGTTTGAGAAAACTGACGAAATGTAAGTTTAAGCCTTCCCAATGAGACTTAAAATGCTCTTATAGTTAGTCTATATGTGTGCATGTATGTATTTACTACAAATGCGTTTGAAAAAAAAAAAAAATCCTATTGATTTGAAAATTGGTACAAATGTTCTTAAGTCACATAGAATTAGCTGAATATGTTTTGATATATATCGTATTTGTGGTTTACGTACAGGAACAGAATTTCATATTATTACCCCCACAGGTGCTACTTAATATTGTTATACTGCATTCAGCATAATGAAATTAACATATTTTGTTAAGATGCTTAAAAGCATGGTTACTGTAGAGAGTGATATGCTCAGACTTACTAGATTTACAGGGTTACACAAAATAATTCTGGTATCATATGTAACCATCCGATTGACAGTAAATTTGATATAGATATTTCCGTGTTAAATGAAATTAGCTGCGTAGTTTCTTGTCTATATAATGGTTATAGATCGTGTTCAGGGATACATGACCAATAGTTAATAATATCAATATATCACCATTTATTCAGGGCATTTAATTTAAGTGCATTTTATCGCAGCTTCACTGCTGTACACATAATATAATTGTCATAAGTTATTTTGGTGCATAAAAATATAGCTTCTGTAGAAAATTGAGAGCGTAAAATTAATATCAGATTACAAGTTTACACAAAATAATTTTAAGAATTTATGCATTATGCGTAGTTTCTTATCTATGTTATAGATCGTGTTCAGGGATACATGACCAATAGACAATAATATCAATATATCACTATCTATTGATGACATTTGATTTAAGTGCATTTCATCGCAGTTTCACTGCAGTACACATAATATAATTGTCATAAGTTATTTTGATGCTTAAAAATATAGCTTCTGTAGAAAATTGAGAGCGTAAAATTAATATCAGATTGCAAGTTTACACAAAAGAATTCCAATAATTTATGCATTTTGCGTAGTAACTACTGATTGTCAACTTTCAGTATGTTAGATTCTTTAATAATATATATATATAGTCACTGTGGAGAGGGGGGTTGAGGAGTGTTAGATCCTTCAGAAATATATCTCGTTTTGAAGTGATTTAAGCACACACTAGAAGGTCTAGGGTTACGGTCGTAGCGACTTGTTAGTAAGTTTATTAACTTAAAGAACAAATTGGCATAAATGATAGTTTAGGGTTGAAAAAATTTCGAAGCTCTATATTCAGTAGTACCGGAGTTCTTGAACTTTTTGGACTAATTCATTCGGTTTTGTCAAGGAATTGATTGTAAATTTCACCAAATCACTTTCAAAACTATAAAAGAGGATTTTTTTCGGAGGGAGTTCAGTTATGTTTGGATATTTGAGTGCAAGAACCACCTGTGCCACCTGTGCTAAATCAAAAATACTCTGTGGTTAATTTAACCCTATTAACTTGTCGTTTCAGGTACGAGTGGCAGCTTTATTGGACTGCTTTGAAAATAGTGACAGTTTAATGGATTGTGTCCAGAATATTTAAATAATAAAGTACATCCGTCGATTAGAACCTTTCTGTTTCTTTATGAATTGCTTTCTGTACGTAAAAAAGTCCGCACTTTTCTAACAATCGATATATACATATCATAATAAAAAATAAAAGGAAATTTAAATCCGCCACTGTATAATGTCCCTTAAAATGGGGGATTTATTTTTTTTTAAATCCGATACGCACACTCTATAATTATTTTTTTCTATGTGACTCTAAATACTTTTTACCAAAATATTAGCACTTTGGGTTAATAATAAAAAAGCACCACAGAACTGGCGTTTTAAAGTAATAATTACAAAACTTTGAAGAAACACCATAAAATGCAATAAACCCGAAACAATTGCTTCGGGTCGGAAGAACACACGACCCTTCGCCAGGCGAACAAATTAGGCACGAGTGCTGCAATCAAAGCAGCAACGCGCTCGTGCCTACGTTGTTCGCCTGACGAAAGTTCATGTGTTCTTCCGACGCGAAACAATTGTTGCGATTTTATGGTGTTATATTTTATGGTGCTTATTCAAAGTTTTGTAATTATTACTGTGGGTTAATGTAAACACGTGTTGAATTGACGGGAAAATCCTAATGTAGATATTAAGATTTTGCCGTAAAATTGCCTGTGCTAATATTATCCAAAAAAAAAAAGCTGATATTTTGCTACAAAGTGTTTAGGGTAAAAAAAAAAAAAAAAGAGGGTATGCGTATCAGATTAAAAAGAAAAGAAAGAACAAAAATTTTTCCCCATTTAAGGGACATCTTAATGTATATATTTCAGTATAAACCTGCAAGATTTAACTTGCTTTTTTTTTAATCCCTATTTTCATATAACCACAATAATTATAGATCTTATATAATACCTAGCATTTTTTTTTTCATCAATTATTACTTACACATAAATAATTTTTGACATCGAGTATAAAACCATACGAATAAAATATAAAAGAATGAAATAGAATGAGATAACAACACTCATTTTAGATACTTATATAATCTATAAAAATGAGTTTTTTTAAATTTCAGAAGTTATTAGTTACATATAACAGCTAATTCTTCGCATCATATATAAAGTTATAGAAATGAAATATAAAAGAACGAAATAAAATTAATCACAATCATTTTAAGTATTTTATAAAGCCCCAAAATCTTTTTTTTTTTAATTATTAATTACATATAACTACTAATTTTGATGTCGCATATGAAATCATATAAAAAAATATAAAAGTAAGAAAAATAAATTAACTACAATCATTTTATATATTTTATAATATCCAGGAACTATTTTTTTTTTTTTTTAAATTATTATCAGCAATTAGTTTCATGTAACTGCTAATGTTTGCCATCTTATATGAAATTTTAGGAATGAAATATAATTAAAAAAAAAAAAAAAAAAAAAAAGAAAAAAAAAAAAAAATAGAATAACCATAATTATTTTAGGCATTGTATTATGCCCAAGAATAGATTTTTTCTTTTTCTTCCATCCTTTCTTTCCTTCTTTTTCTTTTTCTTTTTCTTTTTTCTTTTTTTATTTTTTTTTTATTTCAACAATTATTAATTACATATAACTGCTAAGTTTTGGCGTTGCATATGAAACCATACAAACGAAATACAACAAAAACGAAATAAAATATTCGGAATTCTCATTTGAATTCACTGTCAATAACATCAAAGTTATTTCTTAAAAGAGCAGCTGTCAAATAAGTATTTATTAGAAGATTATTCAAATGAACTGCTTACCATATTTCGTTTGACAGTTTTGAAACACTAATGATAATCTTCATTTAGGATTCTTCTAAACTGACGGTGTCACGCCATTGTTTCTCAAACGAAAAAAAATGGAATACATTAAGCTACTGCGGGAACATCACAGTAACTGATATGCAATTCATCAGAAGCTAATTTCGAGAGATTTAAAGCATAGTCTTATTTGAAACGCTTCTGTTTTATTGTTCTAGCAAGATTATTCTCAATTATTAATTTTATCTGTTAAAACAAGGGACAAATGTGTACCAGAGTTTTTGTCTAGGGATCGATCGTCTTTCGATTTATTGTAATTTTATTGCAATCAGTTATACAATTGACTCTTTAAAGTTCACTTTATATTTTCCTTTGAGAATTTCTAAGCTATTTTCTAAAAGTGGTATTAGTCATACAGTTGATCATAATTAAGGTGAAGCTAGGAGACTTGGCGTGGCAGCAGAGATTGCGCACATACAGTCAGCAGCAAATTTATTGAAGCACACATCCAAATTTTTCATATTTTGTTTTTTTAGTTTGATTGCTAATTTTTATCATCAACTTACTTTTTTATAAACAGCATAAAGACTAAGATCATGACTCGACAAATACTTACTTAACAAAACAGTATTAGGTGCACATCTTTCAAAGAGGAATTGTTGCTAGTGTTTCAATAATTTTGCTGCCGATTGTAAAGCGAGGATCAGATGGAAGGAGCAGAGTGAAAACGTTGCTACTCCAAGTAGCTGTACAACAGCAATAGTTGAGTGCCGACATGAATGTGCATGTTTATTGTTTCTCTCGTCTAAGATAAAAGATGATTAATTCAGAAATTTTGTTCTTCAAGAAACTTTCGTCATTCCATCCTTCATTCCACCAATCGATTTTGAATAGCTTTGGATAAGTTTTTAAAGGCTTTGTAACAATTTAATTCTGTAACTTCGAGTAATATTTGGATCGATAATTGAGATGACAGCCCCAGCCGCAATAGGTCTCAAAGAACCCCCCCCTCCCCAACAACAACAAAACGTGATTATTTTGTCTTGTTTTCAAAATTCAATGCTTGAATTTTCATATTACTTCATAGGAATTTTCATAGGATGACAGTAGTACAAAATATTTTTTAATTAAACGATTTTTTATAAACTACAAACCTAGACTAACGGTAGGAAGACAAACAGCTTTCTATGAAAGAGAATAAAAAGCTGCACAATCTCTTCTACCGAAAATGGGAGAGTTTGCGCATTTGCTACTTAGGAGAGATTGCATTGCGCGTTGATTCCATCAAATGTTGTACTAGAAGAAATAACGCAGCTTATTGGTAATGACAAGACAATGAGGATGAGTTTGTTGAATGTCCGGAACTGGAGCCTCTAAATAAAATAATAGGCCGGCGCATTACCGCCATTTTTTTACCCCCGAAGAGGCCAGCATTCCCTCTTGGCGTCCTTATCGCTTCCCTAATGATTTTAAGAAGTCTTGATCTGAAGCTAATCCAGTCAGGATAATAGCAATAAACAACAATAATATTCCTAAAAACACATTTTTTTCACAGTACATTCTCAGGATGTCATTTTATTCCGAGGATATCCTATGGATGTACTGGGGTAAGATGTGTTGTTATGGCGGTTTCTGTTTTCTTCTACAAAATGTCGCCAAAACTCAAATACACAGTAATAGAATATCTGTGAACACTTTATATTCACTTCTTGAATGATTATAGCAGTTTATCGCTAAACAAACTTCCATATTATAGTTTACTTAGCTAAAATTATGAAATATAATAAAACAAGTTATTCTAAAGTAACAGAAGACGATAAAAAAAAAAATGTTTGTCATTTGATTATCAGAGAAACGCGCTGGGTACATGTGGCAACCCTAAGGCAACAAAATGCCTGATGCGCCAGCTCGTATATATAGGAGCCTTATCCGGAACTGCACTAAGAGACAACATCGAAAAATGGCCGGTCTAGTTTATCCTAACAGAATCCAAAATTGGTCACTATTCAGGAGTGATAACAACCGACAAAAGTCATACCTTCGGTAGTATTTACATGAGTGCTAATATAAGCGTTTGGGAAATTTAATGGAAATTATTTAATGTTATATCTGTTTAGTTTCGCCATATTTTCAAGTATGATATTCAAGTTTTGTGCAGGTGTCGGAAGGTGAACAGAAGCGATAAAACTGATTTAAAAGAAAAGGAAAATAACTACCAGCCTTCTCAAATTTCTTTCTAAGGACTAGATTCGTCTGAGTACAAAAAAAAAAAAAAAAAAAAAAAAGAAAAAAAAAAAAAAAAAAGTAAAAGGTTTTTAAAGTTAAAACGAGAAGATTTCAAACGAGGAGAAATTTAGGTTTTATGTTTGAACATTTTTGCTCGGAAGATTTTGAGTAAATAACCTTAATAAATAACAAACGGTGAGCGGATCCTGCGATTAAAAATAGGCGAAATTAGCCATACAACATTGAATACATGGTATGCTACTCGTCTTTTTGACACGGAACTGCATTGCACATACGGTCTACAATCCGTCTAGAATGAGTTAACGTGTGGAAGGTGGCAGAACAAAAGGTGCACCATTTACAAAAAAAAAAAAAAAAAAAAAAAAAAAAAGTGTGCAACGATTGTGGACTGCGACAGATTAGATCAGCAAATAGAAAGTCATTTAAACTGAAAGGGAAATGCATTAATTTTAAGTTAAACATGTTATCTAGGAAATCAATGTTATTTTATAATTTTATCTGGTCTTTTTTTTTTTTTCATTTCTTTATTTTAAAATATTTTCTTTAAATACAGATTTTTAAATTTCTTTTATTTATATTTACTAAATTGAAATATCTACACCAAATCCAAAAACATTTATTTAAAAAATCTTAAAACAATGTCATTTAAGTGTAATTATTATGGTTAACTAATTAGTTTTAGTTATAGTTAAGCATGATCTTTCTTATCCATGTGCGCAATCACACGTACCGTGTAAGGAGAAATTGCACAAGAAAGCTCTCTGAATTTTATAGCAGCTGTTGCTTTAAATTATAGCATAACAAGAAAATATTAATAGAAATGTACAGAAAAGGAATGAATTCAAATATATTCAGCGTTATAGTTTATGAAAAAATATACATATAATAACAACAACAATAATAATAATAATAATATCTAGATTTTTTTTTAATACTACTGTGTTGAATTGTAGGCAAACTCTTCTAACTTTACCCTATGAAATAATATAGCTTTTTTAATTGCCAAAAGATTTTTGGATTGAAAAATCAATTGAAATCAAAATTATATCACGGTTTTTCATTTGCTGAAAAAACTAAGCATGAGTGCTTCCATAAAGCAGCAACTATATACTTGCGTTTACAAAGAAATATTAAGGTATTTTATTTCTGCATTTGTCTTCCTTAGAAAATAATCAAAAGTTTAAAAAACGATTTCAAAAAATTTAAAAATTTGATTCATAAAAAATATCAAGTGTTTGTTTTCAGTGTGAAACTGATAACATTAGAGGGTTACATTGTTTAAACCTATTAAAAAATGCAAATTCCATTTTATCACATTTTAGTGGGATCATTAACTCATCAGTTAGGTAAATTTAAAACTTTACATATAAAACCAGATAAGTATTTTTTTATTAGTATTTAAACGTTTTTCAACACATATAAACTGTTCAATGAAGTAATTAAACTAACTTTTAAATTCAATATTTTTATTAGCAGACACGGGATAGGATAAAGTCTCTATTTTAAATACCACTTTCTGGAGGTAATATTTAGTAATCAATCGCAGTGCATTTTTTTTTTCGATTAAATATTGCAAAGATTGCATTATATAAATTATGGTATTAAAAATAAAAGCTGATTCGATTTTTGTACAAAAGACACAGTGCCTCAAAAAAAAAAAAAAAAAAAAAAAAAAAAAAAAAAAAAATCTAGTTCGACTTTTTTACGAGGAAAAAAATCTGTAAAATGCACTTTTTATTTATGCTTATTTTATTCATTTATTTGAATAACAATATTTATTCATTATTATTATTATTATAAAGTCGTAAATATCTGCAAACAAAGAGATATATTTTTCAATCAATACATTTTAACCGAATACGTGTGTTTTGTTTATACATAAGACACTTGTTCAAGAACCTATTAAAACTTAATGATGCCTTATTCATTCTTGTTAGTTTTATATGTACATGAAAAAAAAAAAAAAAAAAAAAAAAAAAAAAAAAAAACATGTATTCAAATATATCATAAGATTAAAAATCACTTGACAATTCGTCTCTTTTCGAAAACGATAAAAATTAAAATTTATTTTTATCGATTTATAATATTATATATTATAAATCGCATATGTATATATATATATACATATGCGTGTGTTTAATAGTTGCAAGTCTATTGATTTCGCCAGGAGAAACAAGAAATTTTTGGCAACAATTTTTAGTTTAGCTAATCATTGAAATACAATAGTACCTACGTCTCTTAAAATATACTGATACCATATCTGATTTAAAATTTCAAAATATTGGCAAGTATGCTGTTTTTTGTTACACATGTATACGATGGGTTTTAGCTTATTAAGCCAGACAAACCGAAGTCATTAACACTTGTCATCCTTGTTTGGAAAGGGTTAAAAATTATTCATTAAATGTTCTAATTGAAAATTCTTTGCAGGATTAGATTTAGCCTATAAATCTATAGTGAGAAAAATTATTTTTTTTTTAATCTCTTAACCGCTTCGAGTACATAAATTTATCGATCAAAAAAAAAAAAAAAAAAAAAAAAAAAAAGAAAAAGAAAAAGAAACGCAATAATATTAAAAAAAAAAAAAAAAAAAAAAAAGTATAGTATTCCTTTGGCGAAATTTGAAATTTGGAACCGAAGTAACTTGGACGTTTCTCGCAAAGGTCCTTTCTAGCGCAATTATGATATCCGCATTTTTATTTATTAAAAACAATTTACAACAAAAAAGTTACTATACAAAAGGCATCCTTAAATTACCAACTCAAATTCAAACTTAATTATCTTCTTTTCTTTTTTTTTTAAATTTCATTTTGCACGCGCGCTTTTTTTTCCTAATTCAAAACTATATATATATATATATATAAACTTTTTCGATAGTGTTTGTTTCGTTTTTTTTTTTTTTTTTTTTTTTTTTTTTTCAAGTTATAACATCACTTTCAAGTTATTCAACCATATTTTCGATAAATTTTCGATTTCGATAAATGTCCAACGATCATGGTATCGTAAAAATCCGTAGATTGAGACTAATAATCCTTAAAAAAAAAAAAAAAAAAAAAAAAAAATTACTCTTTAAATGAAAACTTATAGAATATTTTTAATAAGAACGTTTAAATAAATATATTTCTTTTAGTAACTATCTTTTGGTAACTTTTGGAAATCAAAACTATGGTCAAATACAGCGATATACAGCCGTTAATAAAATATAAATGAAATTTAGTTATAGTTATTTGAGTATCATTATTTTGATTAGAAACACGGTTAATTTAAAATAAACTAAATATGCATTAACATTAGTTTGCGAACGGTAAAAGCGCCCCCCCCCCGAAAAAAAAAAAAAAAAAAAAAAAAGTGTAAGGATATTTTCTTAATAGGACTTGGCACCTTTGACATTACCGTTGAAGTACGTTGTTTGTAAAAGCTTCGCCGTTATATATAAAACTTCTGTATTTGCGTTTAATATTTATAAATTAAAATATTAGGTTTGTTTATTAAAATATATTAAAATATATATTCAGTTAGCATTTCTTATGGGTTTTGATATATTTTTTAGACATTTGAAATCTTTAAACTGCGTTTTCTCAGTTTGCATTTTTTCCTGAATTCATGATTTTCAATAGATATTTGCTTCAATAGATATATAAGAAAAAGATCAATATTTCTTGGATGCTTAATAGAATCTATATCTAAAAAAATTAGGGATAGATTTTGCAATATCTAGTAAAAGAAATATATATATATATATATATATATATATATATATTAAAATTAAAATATGATTTTTTTTTTTCAATTTTTTACATAGACATGCACTTTCATTTTTTTTCCCTTAAAAGCTAATTAATAAACTTCAAAACCTGCCCCGAATTCTTTAAAATAGCTTCTATTAAACTTAAAAAAAAAAAAAAAAAAAAAAAAAACTCCAGTTTTTTCTTAAATATCTGAAGGAGTTTTAGCATTTTGAAGATCATTAATGCATGGAAAAATGCGAATTGCACTGAGAAATATATATATATATATATATATATATATATATATACCGCATGCGCTTAAGGGACTTCAATAAACTGAATAGACGACATGATCGAGAATTTCTAGTCTACACATTTCTAGATGGTGAAACAATATTCTGAATATTCTGAATCTTTTGTATTGCGAGAAATTCTTGCTTGATTTTCTAGAATTGGGTCATAAACCAAGATTACAGTTGCTGAAATCCGCCTCTTGTATTCGCATTTATTTGCAGAGATTTTTATATAAATTTGCCCTCGAGAATATAGGCAATGCTCTAGAATTCTAATAGGTGTTTCTAGAACTCGCTTCCAAAGGGGACTAGAATATATAAGAATGACTTGGAAGTATTTTTTCTAGAGTTACAATTTAGATTCTAGATGTCAGTTACACAATTTTCCCTTAGTGTGAGAAAACAAAATTTTTAGTTTTCAAATCTCTAAAAAATACATCAAAAATCATAAGAACAGTTACCTCAATATATTTTTTTGAATAAAACTAATATTGTTCAATTTATATAATTCTTGAATGGAAATGTAAGATTTTATATGAAACGTACTTCAGCTGTGCCGTGAAAGGTGCTAAATCTCCTTAATTGAAGTAAATATTTAAATAAGTAAATCAACATAAAATATTTAAAATAGGAAATGCATGTATTTTAACTATAGAGGAGAGGAGGGTATTATGGAATAGTCGGGAAATATGGAATACCGAGGTTTCGGCTCTGATTGGTGCTGCTATCTTGTCAAAATACCATAAATTATTTAAGAAGGATTCCCATGAAGCAATACAGTAAGAAGCGACCGGTTGTTGTTGTTGTACCATTATCTATAGAACAAAGTATGTTTTGTGATTTTCAAGAGTTTTTGCAGGTACGTTTTCAAACATTTAAACTTACTAGTACACATGAGGTTTAAGCATTGAGGTTAAGTATAATGTATGCTCAAAGAATTGTATTTTGTTATACGTTGGTCGTTTGTTAGCTGCAAATATTTTGTCCATCACTTTAAAAGTTTATTTTCGAAGATGGCGTGTCGGGTATTATGTAATACTAGGTATTTCATAGTATCATCTGAAATTGACTTCATGTATTCATTTAAAGAAATAGAAAATAAAGATGCCGAATGTATCTTCTGTCACAGAAAATTCTCCGAAGATGATTTTATGAAGTCTAATTAGTTTTTCTATAGTTTAAACAGTTTAAACCACCTATTTCATATTAACCTCCATTTGCAACTTTTTTTTAAGCAAACTTTTTATGACAACAAAAAAAAAATTTGTTTTGGATTTTTTTTTCATTGACAATTCATTACAATTCATTACACTATGTACTCATCATGATTTTGGGGATTTTTATTAAAAGCAAGTAAAGTTATTTTAAGAAATATAAATGGTATTCCATAATACCCTCCTCTCATCTACATATCTTTTATTACTACTCGTAGATAGATTTAATAATTTTAAAGGTACTATGCCGCAAATTTATAAGAAATTTTTCATGATGCAGGTTTAACTTTTCATTTTTTTTAGTCACGTTTAAACAAATGATTCTTTCTATGTTAAAAAAATAAATTAAAAAATTGTAAGGATTTCATTTTTTTCCCCAACAGTTTGAAATTAAAACTCAAAAAAAAAAAAAAAAAAAAAAAATCACATAAATTGTAAAATTTTTAAATGTCTAATAGGAATATCGAAAACTTAAAGGTATGTTAGAAAACTATACGCAATCCTTTATCTAAAAATAAAAAAATAATAATAAATAAATAATAAATAAATTCAGGACTGTTTGTTCTATTTTTTTTTTCTGTACGTTTTAAACAGATGGACACTTTCTTTTATTAGTACAGATTAGCAATTCCACATCAGATAAAAGGATATGATATCTGTTTTTTTTTTTTTTTTTTTTTTACATATATATATTTAGTAGAGGAAAGTATTGACTTCTTAAAAATTTCCAACTTCGGTTGTTCGCTGGATTTACACGTTTTGAGCAGTGTAGAACGGCTATTTGACTATTTTTAGAAAATTTCTTAATGTGTGACAAAAATTTGTGGCGATTGTATCTTAGGAATTTCTGCACAGAGTTTATACAAATTCTTATTAGTAACAGATGATATGAATACCAGTTACACCGCCTATCGACTTTTGGTGAAAATCGCCCAATAGTGGCGCTGCTATACTCTTTTTTCAATTTTTAACATATCGGGATAGGACAAAATTTTGGATAAATGTGCAAAATTTGTTTTATTTTTACCGAATCATCATTAAATTATAAAGAATTATTTATAACAGTGATAGTCAACTAGCAAAATATTTGTATATATACGAGCATTGCTCCTCCCTCAAGAGGATGGGGGGGGGGGCAATTTTCTATATGGGTATCTTTCAAAAAAACTCGTCAATAACTTCAAAATGAATGGCTTAACCATCGATCTGTGATACTTTAAAATATAGTTATCAACTTTTTTCCTTTTTAACAATATAAATAAATAAATAAAAATAAAAATAAAAATAAAAATAAAAACAGAAACGTATTTTTTAAAATGTCATTTTGTGCAGCATGAAATGGACTTTCTTTGTATATCAAGTGTTGCATAATACTTTTCTGGAATGAAAGTCGTCTACATTCATCACGAAAAATAAACTTTAACACATATTCATTTTACTAAATTATTTGGATTGACTGAATTTGTGTAGGAAAATACAAAAGAAAGTTTTATGATAGCCAAAATATATTAGTTCCCCCCCCCTCCTACTATACCATTCATAAACCTTTGTCGCACTTTCATAGTGGATTTTTGGGATTAAATCTGATAGTGATTATTCTTAGAAAATATTGAGGGAAAAGAAAATATCCTTGGTGTGCATGATTGACATTGCATTCACCATTGGATTACTCTTGATAGTATTTTTGAAACTGCAAAAGCTGATATAATTAATTAAGTTTTCTTAACAGAGGATGTCAAAACTATTACAACATAAACATTAATAAACATTTAAAAAATTTGAGGCCATCGGAATAATATCTTTAATCAAAGTTAACTTCAAGAAATTTAATTTTTTTTATTTTATATTACCTGTTTTGTATTCCCTGTAACATTTTCCTATTTATCAAAATAATCTCTCAGGGGACACAATACATATCCGTTTATCTTTTTATTTGACATCACGTTCTCCGGTAATCAATTACAGAATTTAACATTTGAAAACTATTAAGGAGAAGTTTAGTGTTATTTTTATTGCTGTTATCGAAGGATTTAAGAATTATGTCTGAGAAATAAAAGTAACGTATTTTATAAAACCTGATTTTAATAATCAATCTTCCATAAAAGTCGCTCTAAGAAAGACATTTGAGTACAGTAGTAATTAAAGTTAGTTTGCTATCCTTAGCGTCATATCATTTTGTAATCAATTTCCGAATGAAACATGTTTAAACTCTTAAAAATAGTTAAATATTAAATTTGATACTTTTAACCTGCCTGTTTAATTGGAGAGCATTTTCGCTTATTTTGAAATGGGGAAATAGTTTTAGGATAGATATTGATGCAAGAAAGATAAGTGTAATAATCATAATATGCGTAATATTCAATATATGAAAAAAATAGTATGCAATATATAAAAAAATATTCGAATTAATAATGAATTTAAATGTAGCTACTAAGTTTTATCCATTTCAGATAACGGATAAAGGTCAATTTCTCAAAAAAAAAAAAAAAAAAAAAAAAATCCCCGGCTATTTTAAATAAATTTTAATTGATTTAAGTAATTATAGATTAACTATATTTATATTTATTAATTATATTTTTTAAGACTAATGATTATTACTCTATTTGAATATTTTTATTTTAACACTGTTTAAGTAAAATAAAATTCTCTTTCTATGTGTTATTTTTCATTATCATCGCCATTTGACTATGTAAAATATATTACAGAATGTACATGAAAATTAAATTTATACACTCATTTAGTTATGAAAAAATGACAGTATCGCAATATTTGCAGAACATAATTATTTTTATTGAAAAAATAAATTTTACAACGTTTTATGGAAATTAAATGAACATTTATTTGAAAATTAGTGAAAGCTTTTATCAAAGAAAAAGTGTAAACAACAGAGAGAAGCGGTCTATTTAAACATTAACGGCAACATCAAGAGTCTGTATAGCATTCTATGAAAAATGCGTAAAAGTCATGTTAATGAACTAGCCTTTATGAATTGCGACATATTCCTGTTCAGTACGTTCATGCATAGAATGTAAATACTCCAAACATTTATATTCTATACCGACAGACGCATTATTCAGTAGCCATGTAAATGTGATCGACGTAAAATATAATTTATACACATTATATTTTGCGTCGACCGCCTTTACAAGGCCACTGAATAATGTCTCCGTCAGCCGAAAGGTATTGTCGCATTTATAGTCAATATATACCTCCTGAGGCAGCTACCGAAACATATTCTAAGACTTTAAGTGTTGTAAAATATTCTGTGAAACATGGAATGTGTCTCATCGTAATATATCAATATGTCATATAAAATGTATACGTGACAGTATTTTTACTGCTTCAAGGCAGAAAATAATCAAGCATTTTAGAATAATTTATATTCAATCTTTAATTAATTGCATAGAACGTCAACGTTGAAATAACATTATGTTTTCTAAAAAATGGAAACCGTTACTTATTAAATAAATGATATTTACGGTTGTGCGAAGGAAGCCTTAATGAAATACAGTTGAACTCCTTCCTTCTCAGCTCTGATTTAAGGATAGTTTGATTTTAATGAAATATTTTTTATCTTAAATAGTTGATAGAATGTTAAATGTCCTATTACAAAACTCTTTTATTACGATCATAATTCGTATTTAGCAACTATTATTTTCGTGAAAAATTTATACTTAAATTTTGAATTGTATAAAACATCAAACTTTAAGATACATTAGATTTTGTAAAAGGTCAGTTCGTTAATTATTACATATATCCCATTCACGATTGCACAAAGAAAACCGGGCGCACAGTTGAACTGTTTCATTTCACGCATTAATTTAAGAATGGTGCGGGTATATTTACAAATTTATTTTCTTAAATGTTTGACTTGGTCTTAAAATGACTACTCCAAAACTATTTTATTACGAGCATTACTCGTTACTTAACGAAGGATTTTATTTATTTATTTATTTATTTATTTATTTTTTTTTAATAGAACAATTTATATTCAACCTGTTTATTCAACCAATTTATATTCAACATGTATATATATTATATATATATATACATGTATTTATTTTATTTATTTTATTTTTTTTCACAGGAAACTGAATTGCTAAATAGTTTTAAAAACAGTTTATTGCCATATCTTCAAATATAATAAAAATTAGCATTTGACACATAATAAAACATGTTGATTTAATTTCTTGAAAATATATGTCGGGAATTCTTACAATTCTTAATTTTTACTTTCCGAACATACGTATGTAAGGAAAGTATTGCAATCATGACAAAAATCTGATTTTGAGATTTTAGTTTTTTTACACGTTTTGAAGTCCCCTGAGTTCTTATTTGAGATTTTAACGGTGTGTATGTATGTGTGTATTTGTGTATGTATGTGAGTGAACACAATAGTGTCTAAACCCTTTGTTCGAATGAGCTGAAACTTGATACGTACATTATAGATAACCGTTTCCCTAACCCTATTGATTTTGGTGAATTTAACACTTATGTTTTTTTTTTTTTTTTTTTACAGGGACACAAAGAAAAATTCTGTATCGTTATGGTCTGTAGGTCCAAATGTTTTAAAGTGCGATAGCGTCTAAACACCTTATTCGATCGAGCTGAAAATTTATAAGCATATTATAGCTCACCGTTGCACGAAGTGCATAGATTTTCGTGAACCTAGCACATACAGATTTTTTTACAGGGAAACAACAAATAATTCTTTATCATTATGCCCTATGGGCTCAAATTCTTTAAAGTGCGATAGTGTCTAAACGCCATATCAGATTGAGATGAAAATTTATATACATTACATGTTATAGATCACCGTCACACTAACTGTATAAATATTGGACAATGTATAACTTATATTTTTTCTACAGGGACACAAAGAAAAATTCTTTATCGCTGTGGCTTATGGGCTTAAATTATTTTAAGTGCGATAGCGACTAAACGCCTCATCCGATTGAATTGAAAATTTATATACATGTTATAGGTCATCGTCGAACAAATTGTATAGATTTTGGTGTGTTTTCCCCTTTTTTGAACATTCAATAAGTCTTTATTGCTATTGTTTTTATTAATATTTAAGAGGAATTCCCATTAGAGAGCGACATCTAAAGAATATCGCACGTTTTATACAGGGACACAATTATAGAGTTTTATGTAGGGACTCAACACAGATTTTTATAGGGACACAATAAACATTTCTTTATCATTATGATCTATGCGCTCAAATTATTTGAAGGGCAAAAACGTTAATTTTAACAACATGCTATATAGAAAAATCAATCAAATACCCTATTATAAAATTCTCTTTTGTTTATTTAATGACTTCTATTACTTTAATTTATTTACACAACCGTTAATTACTGAATTTTCAGAAAGTCAAGTGGAATGAATCTAGTTTTTTTTTTTTTTTTTTTTTAATTTGTTAAATATGTGGCACAATTCTGTAAAAAAGTGAACTGTTTCTTTCTTTAATGTCTATTATATTCATACAGCAGCTCAAAAAAGCTGTCACCCTCTCTCTTTTCATAGCATTGTTTTTTATAGCTTAAAATTATCTTTTAAATTAAGAAAAATGTCCAATTTAAACTAGAAATCATGGATTTAAAAAAAAAAAAAAAAAAAAAAAAAAAAAACTTTATTTTATTTTTGAAAAATTTACATTTTTTTTATACTCATAACTTATTAAATTATATTCTTCCTTTTAATTTTTTTTAAATAGATAATGCACTTTAATACTGATAAAACCTTTCAACTGCTTTCAAAAATTTAAATATACTGAATAAATATGATAAGTATCGATTCATTTTTCAAATGCTGTTAGTTGTTTCCAGAATTTTATTTAACTTTTTTGCAGTACACAGCAAACGTTTTATTGGTTGGTTGCCATAGAAGTCAAAATATAATATTAAATCTATTAATATAAGTATTTTTTTTTTTTTTTTTTTTTTTACACCAAAAGTTACTATTGTTCCATATTTCTCGAAATATAAATATTTTTCATTTTATTCCTTTTCTCTTTCTCTCTTTCACTTTTTTTAAATATTTTATTCAACAACTTTATCGACAGATTTTTTTTTTTCACATATTTATAATATATAAGTTCTTGGGTACTTAAATTTCAATCTCAAATGCAGACGAAATAGGCTGGAAATTTTGAGGTCTCTGTACTTAAATGATAACTTCATGCAATCGTCAGCATCAATTCAATTTCAAATCATCAGCATAGTCCGATATTAAATCATTAAAATGGTTTCAACTTGAAATTATTAACAACATCATTTGAAATTCTAAAAATATGAAATATTCTTTCTTAAATGTAGAATTACAACAAATTTAGTGAAACATTATTTTATATTTAAAATTTAAATGTAGGGACGTAACAGATAGTGATTTTGCCGGATATTGAATATCTGAAACACTAATTTCCGCTGGATATGGATATGCGATATCCGACAAAATCACTATCATCCCATTTTACATCCTATTTTTAAATGATTAAATTGAATGCTTTTGAAAAGAAAAATAAATGTTTTCCAAATGTGGCTCTATTTATTTTACTTATTTATTTATTTATTATTATTATTTTTTTTTAATCGCTTAGTGTATGTATATTGGGGTGTCCCTTAAATGAGGGATAATTATTTATTTATTTTTTATTTATTTTTTAATTTTTTAATTCCGATACGCATACCCTCTAATTCTTTTCTATTTGACCCTAAACACTTTTTAGGCAGAACCTGATTGGGGGGGGGGGAAGCACACATTATTTATACTTACACCGTTATTTTTTAACAAATACTTTCCTCCTATAATAAACAGAAAATTCTCATTAAAAATTATTTTAAAAGAATTCTGGTGTCTAATAACGGTGAGTAAATTGGATTGTTTTACACCGTTCATTTTTTATAAAAAATATTTCCTCGTCAAAGCGTGGAATTTCTATGACATGAAGTAAAAAATAATTGTAAAAATATTCCGGTGAGAGCGGAGATAATGTGTGCTTCCCCCTTAATCAGGCTCTGTTTTTAACAAAATATCAGCTCTCTCGGATAATGTTAACACGTGCCGAATTGATGGAAAAATCCTAATATCTATATTGGAAACGGAAAAATCTGATATCTAAAAAGTGTTTAGGGTAAAATAGAAAAAAATAATAGGGTATGCGTATTGGATTTCAAAAAATAAATAAAAGAAGAAAAGAATCCCCCCTCATTTAAGAGACACCCTAATATATATATATATATATATATATTATTTAAATATTAATTAAAGTGTATTTGTATAAAAAAGGCGCCCAAGGCAGCACTAAAAATTATACAAAAATTATATAATTTTGAATAGAAAGTGATAAAAGGGTGTAAGAGTTTAAAATAAGTGGGCTTGATTACCAAAAAGAAAAAATGTTAATAAATACAACAACAACGAATTAAATTATCGAAAAAACATTTGTAAAAATAAACACTTCATGTGAGAAAGTAGAAGCGGAAGGGTGTTTTCCACATGAAGTGTTCATTTTTACAAATGTTTTTTAGATAATTTAATTCGTTGTAGTTGTATTTATTAACATTTTTTCTTTTTGTTAATCAAGCCCACTTATCTTAAACTCTTTCACATTTTTATCACTTTCTATTCAAACTTATATATACATATATTAAAGCGAAGCAACAAGCTCCGAAAACCAAGAATATATATATTAAAATAGTACTAGAAACAAAAAGGACCTTATATGAACAGATTAATACATGGAAGTAGTTTGACATTTCTGTTTAGTTTGTCCGTGTTGGGAATGTAAATGTTAAAATTTAGTTTGTATTTTGTGTCGATTGAATTTGAACAGCCTCTGAGTAATAATTCTGTCAGCTTAAGAAAATTGTCGCATTTATAGTCCATAAACCAGCTGGGGGTAGTTTCAGAAGCATAATTCAAGATGGCTAGGTGTTGGAAAATATCCTTTTGAACAGATATATTTCTCATTCTAACACATAAATAGGATTATATGGAATATATGTGTATAGCATTTTTTAGTAAACGAAACCGCAGTAATAATAATTATCTACTAATAAAACAAACTTGATAAATGCATGTCACTAATGTAAAAAAAAAAAAAAATTCATTAAACAATAAAATTAATATAGCTTCGCATTCATTTTAATATTACATCTCATTCAAATAACTTCACATTTAAATTTACATTACGTCATAATTTCGCCTTTTTTTTTTTTTTTTTTTTTTTTTTTTTTTGTAATTGCAGATATTTTTTTTTAGTTACTGCCTATTTCTAAGTTTAATGGGGAAATGCAATGCATCTTTAAAAACAGATATTGAAAATCGACTTTTGAAAATAATTTTTGAAGCACAAAAACTGCCTGAAGATCAAAATTGAAAGTCAATCTCATATTCTCAATAATCTGTTAGGTTAATTACATGGAAATTGTTACGTCAATCACATTTAGAGGTATTTACACTTCCACCTATATTTTCTAACAGTAATCAATACCCTATTTAATCACAAAAATTGATGTAAATATACCTTAATGATTTCTCTATGGTAATAGTGTAGCAGAACTGTAATAGTAAACTCATCCCTAATATATCCTGATGTCCATAGGATATCTTTTAATTTTCTGGATATCCTGATGATGCCTTGAGGAGGAAATGTGCTGTTAAAATAAAATGCAGAAATCTAATTCTTTCGTTGCACTGACGTTACTTTCTGAAATGCAATTACTATATTACATTTGTATGTGCGTAAAATAGAAAACTAGTTGTCTTAGGTACAGAGTTCATGAACTGTGCAGAAACCACCTATGGATACCACACAGTTATCCGTCATATATATATAACTTCTCATAAATTTCTACTACAGCCCTATCAATATATTTTCTCATAAGGACATCCTCAGGTTAACCTGGGAATAAAAATACATCATGCGGACATACTTTGGATGTACGAAGGATAATTGTGTTGTTAGAGAAGGCATACTAAATTCATGTTAAGAGAAAAAAAATTTTGCCGATCGATCGATCCGGTGACAGACTGAAATGCCTCATTTAATTTTTTTTTAACACACTTGACATTGTGATTTTTTTTGCTTTTCTTACCATGCTATTTCTATGGCGTTTTTAGCCTTTTTTCCCCTCTTTTTGTACATTCTAAAGTGGCGGTGTGCTTTTTTAACACACTTGACATTGTGATTTTTTTTGCTTTTCTTACCATGCTTTTTCTATGGCGTTTTTAGCCTTTTTTCCCCTCTTTTTGTACATTCTAAAGTGGCGGTGTGCTTTTTTAACACACTTGACATTGTGATTTTTTTTGCTTTTCTTACCATGCTATTTCTATGGCGTTTTTAGCCTTTTTTCCCCTCTTTTTGTACATTCTAAAGTGGCGGTGTGCTTTTTTAACACACTTGACATTGTGATTTTTTTTGCTTTTCTTACCATGCTTTTTCTATGGCGTTTTTAGCCTTTTTTCCCCTCTTTTTGTACATTCTAAAGTGGCGGTGTGCTTTTTTAACACACTTGACATTGTGATTTTTTTTGCTTTTCTTACCATGCTTTTTCTATGGCGTTTTTAGCCTTTTTTCCCCTCTTTTTGTACATTCTAAAGTGGCGGTGTGCTTTTTTAACACACTTGACATTGTGATTTTTTTTGCTTTTCTTACCATGCTATTTCTATGGCGTTTTTAGCCTTTTTTCCCCTCTTTTTGTACATTCTAAAGTGGCGGTGTGCTTTTTTAACACACTTGACATTGTGATTTTTTTTTCTTTTCTTACCATGCTTTTTCTATGGCGTTTTTAGCCTTTTTTCCCCTCTTTTTGTACATTCTAAAGTGGCGGTGTGCTTTTTTAACACACTTGACATTGTGATTTTTTTTGCTTTTCTTACCATGCTTTTTCTATGGCGTTTTTAGCCTTTTTTCCCCTCTTTTTGTACATTCTAAAGTGGCGGTGTGCTTTTTTAACACACTTGACATTGTGATTTTTTTTGCTTTTCTTACCATGCTATTTCTATGGCGTTTTTAGCCTTTTTTCCCCTCTTTTTGTACATTCTAAAGTGGCGGTGTGCTTTTTTAACACTCTTGACATTGTGATTTTTTTTGCTTTTCTTACCATGCTTTTTCTATGGCGTTTTTAGCCTTTTTTCCCCTCTTTTTGTACATTCTAAAGTGGCGGTGTGCTTTTTTAACACACTTGACATTGTGATTTTTTTTGCTTTTCTTACCATGCTATTTCTATGGCGTTTTTAGCCTTTTTTCCCCTCTTTTTGTACATTCTAAAGTGGCGGTGGTACTAGGCGAGTCGTATTAATCCTGGACGACAGGACCCATGTCCCAGCCCGCCCGGTTCCCGCTGTTCAATGTATTTTTCTAGTCAATTTTGTCCCCTTATTACTTCCGGTGTGATCCGTTTTTTTTTTTTTTTTTTTTTTTTTTTTTTTTTTTTAACACACTTGACATTGTGAGTTTTTTTGCTTTTCTTCCCATGCTATTCCTATGGGGTTTTTAGCCTTTTTTACCCTCTTTTCCTACATTCTAAAGTGGCTAAAGTAAGCACGAGTGCTGCAGTCAAGTGCGTTGCCGCTTTGACTGCAGCACTCGTGCTTACTTTATTCGCCTGATGAAGGGTCGTGTGTTTTTTCGACCCGAAACAATTGTTGCGAGTTAATTGCATTTTATGGTGTTTATTCAAAGTTTGAAAGTAATGTTTTTTACAACGCCAGTTTTGTGGTGCTTTTTTATTAAATACACAAATTGATTAACAAAAATCTTTAGAATTCAGTAAATAAAAAATTTCTTTTTTAAAGAATAGATCAAAACATAAATATGATATCGATATTTTACAAAGTGAGCTAAGAGCTAAAGTTGCCAATAAAATATTATTCGTTTTAAGGGAAAATATCTATTTCTTTTATTTTTCAGTTTATTATAGTAATTTTATAATTTTATAATGCATAGAATGCTTTATACAATTAGAGCATATGGTACATTTTATATATTTATTCAATATTTTTATTTTTTAAAGTTACAAAGTAAACTGAACTTAAAGAAAAGAAATTTACAAATACATATATATTTTTTCTGACGATTTACATTAAAATTGATTCTGGAAAACAAACATATTTTTTTCTTACCGTGTACCATTTCTGTTAAGATATTACATAATGTATCATTATTTAGTAAACTAATAAAATAGTAGAATAAATTTATATAACAGAAATTTCTACTAAATAAATATTTTTATTAGCATCCCAAATTTCTTAGTGGACCAAGCTAGTTTTATAAAATAAACTGTTTTTGTCTTACAGTATGTCATTACACCAATTGAATTATTATTGTTTTTATTCATACTGAGTATCCGAACAAAAATTACATTTTTAGTAAAAAGTGATTACAAACAAAATAATTTTGAAAACATCTAACATTTAAATATAATTTATTGTTAATCGGTTCTTAAATCGTTAGAAATATTTACTGTTTTTCTCTTATGGTTCACGGTTAACTCATTAATTTTTATATGTTAGATAAAATTCTGACGATAAAATTCTAATTAGTATGGTATATATGCCAAAAACGAAAATAGTGATTACGTTGATAACAACTTTAAAAATATTTAAATTACCAAGAATGGAGATATTTTCATTATGAGATTTTTAATTCGTAATAGCGTGAAGTTGTTCTAAATACTAAGCGATATCCCACTAAAATATTTTCTTGTTCAGTTAAAATATTTTACCCTTTACACCATTAAAATAAATAAATTGTGAAAAACAAACATTGAATAGCCAAAAATACACAATTTTGTAAATTCGTTTAGATTTGTATTACGCAATAGTGAGAAAAAATTATGTTTAATATAAATAAAATATAATTTATGATTAATCGGTTCTAAAATCATTAGATATATTTACAGTTTTTCTCTTTTGGTTCACAGTTAATCCGTTAATTTTTATGTGCTAACGGATAATTAGTATGATGTACGTGCCAAAAATTAAAATAGTGATTGCGTTGACAACTTTTTAAATGAACCCTCAATCACTCATTATGTGTTTCTTAAACCATAATTAGTTATTTCCTACGTACAACCTTCACGTGATTATGTAAATATGTAAATGATTGTGATGGATTAATAAGGGACATTAAGATGCGAAATGGAGTCAATGAATTTTATTATCATAAATCTATTTTACATGATGCAACATGTTTTCAGGCCATGACTTTCTCACAAAAATTTTCAATAAAAAACATTGGCAATTTGCGTTTATTATTTGTTAATTGTTATACGTAAGGTCTAAAATGACACTGAAAAAAAAAAATTCTGTGACTGTCATCTAGAAACTAGATTGTGTCTCTAATAAAAATAATCATCCCTATAATTTCTAGTTCCCTTTGCTCGTAAATTCTTTTATTAGAATTCTAGATAATTTTCTTATATTATCGTGGGGTGCAAACTTATTTAAAAATCTCTGAAAATAAATCCGACCTCAAAAGGCGAAATTTAGTAACTAGAATCTTGGTTTATGACTCAATTCTATGAAATCAAACGAGAATTTCTCTCAGTATAAAGTATCACTAATATTCATAATATTGTTTTGCCATCTAGAAAAATATAGACTAGAAATTATCGATCATTTCATCTATATACAGGTTATTTTCTTACCTTTACGCATAACTCGTAAATCTATATTCCAGTTTAGGATTCAGAAAATAACTATTTATTCGTTCTAGAGAGAGGCGGTGTATTTTTTTCTCGTCGTATTAGATTGTTGACATTTACACATTATTCTCTATGTTCAACCAAAATGTTATTTTATTTCATTTATTTTTATTTATTTTATTTTATTTTATTTTTTAATCTCAAAATTGAATAAGTAACAGTGCAAAAAAAATTGCTTTTATGCTTCACTATTTAATGTATATATATTTTCAATAAATTAAGTTTTCTGTTACCTACCAGAACTGTTTAAAATAAAAGGACAAAACAACGTTTTATGATTTTAAAATAAAGAAATGGAAGTAATTTATTGATATAAAATGTTTTATTTATATAAAAGACAACTTTTTCTCACTATTTCATATTGAAAACCTAAACGAAGTTACTAAAAAAATGTTTTTTTTTTTGGGGGGGGGGGATTCCATTTTTGTTTTCACAATTTATCTTATTTTATAGGGTAGTAAGCGGTAAAATATTTTAAAACACTGAATAAGAAAATATTTTAGTTGGATATCGTATGGTATTTATAACTACTTTTTTACATGATTGCGTATTAAAAATATGTTAATAAAAATATCTCCATTTTTGACAATTTAAATATTTTTGATTATTAAAATTGAGATAAGACCTGCAAAAGAAATGAATGTAGTAACTGTCACTAAAGAACGTGGCTTCGTACTTTAAGGTGAACGTTTGTTATCCATTTACTTATTATGCTTTTTTGTACATTTAGACCAATTCAAAAATGTTTTCTCTCTCGAATGAAGTTAAAAAAATATATTTAAAATAAGATTGAGAAATATTATGTGTAAGCAATGGTGTGGGTTTGGTATAAAATCCTCTTAGCAAAATCTGAAAATTTGGAAAGAAAAATTCATGTTTAAGAACTTCATCTTTCTTTCGATACTTTTCAGCTTCCTCTGATTTTGAGATTTAAAAAAAAAGTACTTCAAGCCAGTTTTTGCATAAAAACTGAATTCAAAACAGTCAGTATGTAAATAAAAATATTAAAGATTTTTTTCTTCACTCTTATTTTTATTTGCGAATTATTTACTGAATTTTATGCTATTTTTTAAAGTATTTTTCTTTCTTTCTTTCTTTCTTTTTTTTTTACTTTAGCCACGAGCAAATTTCGATAAAATCAGATTTTCCCTTTCCGTGACGACTTAATAAATCAATAATATAAACAATTTTGAAAGTAAAACAACGCAATTTCATAAAACAAATTACCATTTCATTAAAAAACTGTCATTTGTTTCATAGTTTAAGGAATATAAACATGGTGATTCAACTATTGCGCTTGACTGACGGAAGAGCACCTAAGTTAACGGATCCATATACCCCCATATTTTACCTTTAGAAATGTTCAAAAAGTACTCGGCTTATACACGGAAATATACGGTAAGTTGATATTATTTTAAGTAAATTTTTAAAAAATAATATTAATAGTGGAGAAGGAAGCTAGAGTGGACACTGTTCATATTTTTCAAGAAAGTATATTAAATAGCATTTTTGTAATATCACTTTTTAAAACAATAATTTCAATGTTGATCTTTATTTTAGTTAGTAAACCAAACTATTTGGCAATATAGTTTTATAAATGTGATTAAAAAAAGAAATATATATTTTTTTCTCCACATTAGCCCCATGTTACAGAGCTAGTGTAGAAAAGGTAAGTACTTGGTTTGACAAAGTAATACATTTCATAAAAATGTATGTAAAATCATAATAAAATCAAATAAAATAGTATTATAAGAGTCCTCATCTATGACAAGGCTTAAATGTCTGGTAAAAAGAACTCTGCTTCCTAGAAGAGCTGCTCTGTTCTTTTTTTTTTTTTTTTTTTTTTTTTTTTTAAGAATTGTACATTATTATCTATTAAATCCAAGGCCATAGCCTCCCACCATACCCCTCCCCACAGAAATTTATTTGAGTTATAGTTCATTTTCAAAATTCAACTAAAGATTTGTGTATTAAAGTTTGAACCCTCTCCGAAAAACTTCTGTGCCTACAGCCTTGACTAGATTTTCATATGGTTTGAACTCTGTCGATAGAGTACAGTACTCTGCTCTTTTTTTTTATTTTTTATTTTTTAGAAATTTGATCAGAATAAAGTCATTAATGCCATGTTTTAATACTAGCCCTTTCAACTCTTTTTACATTTAGACATTTTACTGATTTTTGTAAACCATGAAAATCAGAATATCAAACGTAGCTATCAAAACATGCGTTGAATATGATCATTTATAAGACACAGTAATTTATTTTTTGAAAAATATAAGTGGCATAGCCAAATCTCGCTATTAAAAAGCAAATGAAAATATTATTTTTTCTGTTTTTATCCCATAAAAACATCCTTTTATAAACTCTTGATAAGAACTAACAATTGCGTTATCATGTAAATGCTCATGGATGTGAATGCCAGCGTGTCCTAACTTCAGAAACTTACAGATGAATTGAAATTTGAGTAAAATAGCAGCATTATTGAATTTGTCCACTCTAGCTCCTGTCTCCCATATATATATATATATATATATATATATATATGTATACATATATATATATATATATATTCCTTAATATAAGTATTTTCTTAATGCATATTTTCCTTAAAACATCCTGAGTCAATCACGATTATTTTTTCACGTAGAAATTACATTTCGGTTCATATACAAAGCGTTATTTTTTTTTTTCTGAAAATCATATTTTGTATCTTTCCATTAGTTTTTCTACAAGGCATACCCCAATGGTATGCGCAATATTAGAGAAATAACTTATGCAATTATTTTCATAATATTTACCAAAGCTGTTCATTACAAAAATCCATATTGCATAACTGAAACAAGTACTTTGTTTACGTAAAATAAATTGAAAATTCATCAACACAGCATGTTGAAAGATGCCGTGAAAATTAAATGACAAATAAATGACGTTAGAACGACATATGTTTTAATTACATTTATCAATGTCATACATAGTAAAATTTAAAATAATGTAATTAAAACAAGTATTATTTTTGTGTGTTATACAAATTAAATATACATCTATGAATTATGTTAGGTAATGGCATTTTAATTAAATATCATGTGAACGATATTAGAACGACTTTTCTGATATAGCACCCCAAATAAATTATATGCCTTATATGTCATGCGATGACACATTATACATTTTTTTTCTTGCCAGTCAGTTATTTACATATCTACTTATGTAAGTAATTAAAAATAGTTTTGCTTAAACCAAAGTTTTGTATACGTTTTTGCGTCCTCCAAATGATCTGCATAGTATTAAAGGAATAAGTTAAAGACACGTTTGCATTACATTTATCTATACTATATAATAAATAGTGATGCCACTGAAATTAAATATTACATATTTGACATTAGAACACTGATTATGCAGCAGCCATAGCAAATTGAATCTGGTCCGGATATAAATTTTAATATACATATTTTTTTCTTTTATTTATTTATTTATTTATTTATTTATTTTTAAACCAGGAAGTTATTTATGTTCACTTATGTAAATCGTTCATGAATAGTTTTATTTAAATCAAAGTTTTGTACAAGTCACCAAAAGCTTCGGACATTCTTTCGAAAATTATCTACATCACCTATCAAATTTGGTGAAGTTTTAGGCATTTTTCACCCGAAGGCCTTCAGTCTAGTGCAGATATATTTGGAACACGAGTCAGCTGCCCGACAACTCACACCTCAAATATTTTTTTATATAATGTAAATCAAATACTCATTGACATATCATGTTAGAGGATGCCATTTAAATTAAAAGTCAAATGAATGACAACAGAATAGCTGTTCATACAGCACCCAGAATAAATTAAATATGATGCGGTAACACTTTTTGATATTTTTTTTTTTTCTCACTAGGAAGTTATTTCCATCCACTTATGTAAATCGTTCATAAATACTTTTGTTTAAATCAATGTTTTGTACATGCCCCCAAAAGCTTTTGACATTCTTTCAAAAATGATCTGCATCAGCTCTCGCGACTGTTAAAGTTTTAGGCATTTTTCACCCCAGGGCCGACTGTCTAGTGCAAAACCACTTGGTATACGAGTCGGCGGCTTGACAATTCACTCTTACCCGGCCGCGGGTCAGTGAGTAGAAATAAAAAACTCTATTCTCAGGAAAAAAACATATAGTTTATTAGTATGCGAGCCCATGCCGATTTTAAGGGATTGGAGTTCAAGACGCAGTATTACTTTACATGGTTGGTGACTTCTTTGATCGATTGGGCTTTGAGAGATTTGAAAAGCTGAAGATACAGATAGGGCCCTTTTTCTACTACTTGAATGACATGTCTGCCTCTTCATTTTTTTTTTTTTTTTTTTTTTTTCTATTACAAATCCACTGTATCAAAAAGCCATCTTGTCTCATTGCAACTTCTTCATGTTTTGTTGTTGCTGAACAGTGATACGTGGGAATAGATTTAAATAGACTTACTCAGTTGTTTGCAGTTTATTCAAGAGATTCGTGTATTTTTTGTAAAATAAATAATAATCCAACTAGTGATTTAATTAGACTGAACTTAAGCCTTAATTTACTATATACCTACAAGGCAATTTATTTATCAATGCTTTATTTCTACGGTTTTGCTTTGTTTTTCTTTTGAATGTTTTATTTACGCAGCTATTTATTTTTAATCCAACTGAGCATTTGCTTTTTCCAAAATTGGAATGCATAGTAATTCGTAGGTTGGTGTTTGGAACTAAGGCTAATTGAGAACCCTTGAGTCCTAGGCCTAGTTGTAATGTCATTCGTGGAGAGGGGGTCTAATCTAAAGAAACGTAGTCCGTACTTTCGAAGAAAAACACAGAAAACTCTTAAAGAATAGGCTGACGTGAGCGAGTTGAACCCTGATAGTCCCAGATTTGATTAGTATTTTGTGTGGTATCTGCGAAAACCTCTAACATTGAAAGAGACTTTACATTAAATCCTACCGATATTTTACTCGTGCCTAGGTTCTCAGACAAATAAATTAATTAACATTTTCTGACACTTATAGCTATATCCATGTAAAACATAAATAAACAAATTAAAATTAATTAAAAAATTATTTTTAAGAATTAAAAATATTCCCACATAAATTGATAAAATATTGAAATAATTTATTTTTAATAATTTATTTCAATTAAATACTGAAATAATTTATTTTTAATAATTTAATAATTTATTTCATTTCTTTTTGTATTTTTATACTAGTTCTTCCGATTTCCTTGTAATAAATATGAGGATATCAAGGACAAAGCTTGGGTTTTCAATATACTGAAATTGAAGTAGCATAATATAGAAACTACAGTATAAGACATTTTAGTTATAGTCAACGGAACTTCTGAATTTAGAAACTATAAATATTTCTCTAATGAAATCCATCACAATTTGTTTTATGATATGACCATATTTTAAGCCTTTAAGAAAAACCCAAATTTTCATTTTCCATTATAACTTTAAGAATTTTGAATAGTTTTTATCTGTCTCTAATTGTTGTAACGGACTTTTTATATGTTGTAAACATATCTATATCATATTCCTTATGGTGGAAAATACCTAACATTTTATTAAGTATATATTGAAAAAAAATATATGTAATTCTACTCTTCATAAAAGCACCAGAAAGTGAAAATTTTGTCGGCTGAAATGAATTACAGCGACCACAAAAAATTATCAAAATTAAGCATTTTTGGCGATTTAACGCTGTTAGGCGATCAGTTCGCTAGCACCGAGATTGCCGTGTACGAACAGAACCGTGTTTTGCTTCTGCGCCAAGTATTCAAAATCAATCGCCTAACAGTGTGAAATCGCCAGATATGCTCAATTTCGATAATTTTTTATGGTCGATGTCATTCGTTTCAGTCGATATTTTTTTCACTTTCTGGTGTTTTATGAAGAGTAGAATCACATATATATTTTTTTCAATATTTTTTGAAGACGACACCTTTTGAATGTTTCCTTGTAAGATAAAAATGCAGTAATACTACATATATATATATATATATATATATATAGTTATTTTTTCAGAATAAAATATTTAGCAACATAAAAGCTAACTTATGAATTTTACCTATTATTTATTAGACTATTTTATATTACTCATTAGACTGTTACATAATATTAGACCTAATTAAAATGAAACATAAAAATAAAGTACATATACATAACATTTATTTTTATTTTTATGCCATAGTGTTTATATAATCTCCCTGTAAATTTACGATGGTTTTTATATTAAAACATATTTAAAAATCTCAATATTTATTACATGTTTTTATTTCTTATGTATTATCTATATACATAAAAGAGTAAACTCGCTGATTCACTTATCACTGATTCAAGACAGCCGTGGCGATTCTATGAGAGATAGAATCGCAAATTTTGATGAGCACGTTGGGTTTAGGACCCTGACGCCCACTAAGATGGGATTTTGAGAAATCTCCCCCTCCCGTTCCCCCCTGGGGGGCAGAAGACAAAAACACCTTTATAAGCTTAATTCCGCTCCAAATTGCTTCAAGATGAAGAAATTGCAGAGGGAGAGACTAGACTTGAGTACAAAAAAATCATTTTATGTGATTTTGGAATTTTGATTTTTAAAGGAGGAGAGGCAAAAACGATTTTCGGAGGCAAATTTAGCAAAAGACGGATTTTCGAGTAAAGCTCTACCAGCTATAGCACAAAGATATGGAAAACCGCCAAGAGTTGACTTGAGAATATTTTCAAAAACTAATTTTTGATTTTTTGCGATTTTCGATTTTGGGGGGAGTTACAAGGGGGCAAACTCAAATTCTCCTTTCAGCGCTAAATTCATCCGGGGAAATATATAGGAGCTGAGGTCACAAATTTTAGTGTGGCTTATTTACGTGTGTCCAACACCCATTCTAACGGGATTTTACGAAAGTCCCCCCTTTTCCCCCTTGGGGTGGTGGTGGGGGGGGGGGCAATAAACCCGTTTCCAGGCATAACTTGGTTTCAAATTATCTCAGCAAGGTTAATTTTTATGAGTCGGTTGTTTATGCCTTCTCAACACGCACTGTAAAGTGATTTTATGAAATTTCTCCCTCCCCACCTTTAGGCAAAAATACTCTTATAAGAGTAACTCAGCTCCTAATTATCACATGATAATGATTTTTCGATATGTCGATTAGTTATGCGTAATCAAGACACGAACTACAAAGAGATTTTTTAAAATTCCGTTCTATATCCCCCTTGGGGTGGGGGGCAAAAAACATGTTTTCAAGCATAAGTTTGTTTCAAATTATCTCAGTAAGATTAATTTTTACGTGTGGGTTGTTTATGCGTTCCCAACACGCATTATAAAGGGATTTTACGAAATTTCTTCCTCTCTCCCTTTAAGGGTGGAGAATGGAGCAAAAAAAAAAAGCTGTAAGAGTAACTCTGCTCAAAATTATTTCAGAATAGCGATTTTTTGATACATCGATTGGTTAAACGTTCTGAAGACACACAAATACAAAGGTATTTTGTAAAATTATACCTTATTCCCCTTGGGGACGGGGGGGGGGGGTAGGGGGTGTTTCCAAGCAAGTTTCCAAGCGCAACTCTGCTCCAAACTGTCTTAGGCGATTTTTTATGTGTGGATTGGTTATGTGTTCCCAACACGCACTGTAAAGGGATTTTGTGAAATTGCCCCTTTCCCCACTTTAAGGGCGGGGAGTGGAAAAGGGGGGGGGGGACACGTTTTAAAGAGTAATTTTGCTCCAAATTACATAGATACAAGGTCTCTTTTTGGCGGGAGACTTCAAACTGGAAAAATTTTATAGCTGATTTCGGTAATACTAATTGTCGAAAATATATATAACATATTCCATCTAAAAATACTGGTGTCAGTTCTGATTTAAAAGTTTAAAAACTTGGCAGCTATAAAATTATCTCCGGAAAGCGATTTTTTGATATGTCGATTGATTATGCGTACTCAACACACACAAACTAGAAAAGGATTATTTCAAATTCCCCCCCCCCCTTGAGTGTTGGTGGTAAAAAACATGTTTCCATGTGTAAATCTGTTCCAAACTATCTTAGAATGGCAATTTTTGATGCGTGAACTGCTTATGCGTATTCAACACACACTACAAAGTGATTTTGTGAAATTTCACTCGACCACCCCTTAGGAGTGGGGGGAAACATCCATTCGAAAGTAACTCTGCAGTAAATTATCTTTAAATTATCTTAGGTAGGAGATTAAAACACAACGCATCTTCAAATAATCTCAGGATACCGATTTTTTAACGTGCCGGTTAGGTATGTGTATGCAACATGCAGTATAAAGGGATTTTATGAAGTGTATCGAGTGGGAAAACCGCTACTGTAGGTAGCGTGAACTTTATCTTAAATTTTGACTGATTTCAATGATATTTTTCTTTTTTCTTTCTTTTTTTCTTTTCTTTCTTTCTTTCTTTCTTTTTTTTTTTTTTTTTTAATTATTATTATTGGTATGGCATTTTGAGAATTCATTTCAATATAATGACCAGCGAAGCGGGCAAAGTCTGCTAGTTTTTTAATTAAAAAAAATTAAAATGAATACTTTTGTATGAGAAATATTTGTATAAATCACTAATAACTCCCGCATATGATGAATTAAAATAATATTTATCGTTAAACTGTATATAAGAAGTCGATTTTTTAAAAATTTCGGTTTACTTTTCTCTGTAATCTTATATACGACTTAAAATATTTATTTTAAATATTTTTTCTTCTGTAATTTCTATTGATATATGAAGAATGTTTTTATTATTTGTAGAAAATAATCTGCATTTTTTTTTTTTTTTTTTTTTTTTTCTAATTTCCAAAATTCCATAGTGTCATCACGTCTAGTTTTTCTTCAAACAGATGGTATCATTTCTTAGAAGGACATATTTGGTTGTTTAAACTCCATTTGTAAGTTTGTTACAATGTATTTGAGTAATCATTAAAAAATCATTATTTCTGTTTGATTACTGTGCTGATGGAATTTTCTATACGGTAGCTGGTTACATTAAGCATGTGCATAAGCTTAGTGAACATCTGATGATGTCTGAAAAGAATTACATGAAAAAAAAAAAATCCATGTAATACATTTGGTAGGAAAGATAACTTTCTTCTTTTGTGATCAGTGTATTCGATGAGTATAAAAAGAATCCAGGTGCATTTCACATGAAAACTACATACACTTTATTACAAAAATTTATTTAAATAAAAATTAAATTTTATGTCTTTTTTTTAATTTATATTATGTTACATGAAAAAGTTATTTTCATTCTGAATTTCCTTTTATGTGTTTATATATATATATATATATATATATATATATATACTAGCAGGCTACGCCCGCTTCGCTGGTCACTATTTTTAAATGAATCATTATAATTAATGAATTCTCAAAATTGCATTAATTTTTATCATGTGAAAAAAAAAAAAAAAAAAAAAAAAAAAAAAAACTTCGATCGAGAAAAATGTCGCGCCGGGTCCCCACTGCCTTCGGCAGCGTAGACTCGTGCGCGATGCGCCAGGCGAATGCATATGTATGAGAGCTGCGCGCGCGTATTCCTTCACCACACTTATAATTTCTCAAAATTCCATGTTATTACTCATAAACTTTTATTCTTAAGAAAAGGAATTAAAAAAAAAAAAAAAAAATCATTTCTGATCGGGTAAAGACTCACACCTGGTCCCCTCTGCCTTCATCTCACGAATTCATATATACGTTCGCTGCGCGCGCGTATTCTTTCACCGCCCTTACTGTCCCTCCTTAATTTTACACTTTGGAAAATATCCTCATTCGACTCGTAGGCACCCAAAACCTATATATACCAATTTTGAACGGTCTAACTGAATTTCTAATTTTTTGCCCCCCTTTAGGACACCTTAAAACATATAAATCAGGTGAAATCTCGAATAATTGCGATTAGCGCCCTCTATTGGATAAATTTGATGTAGGTTATTCGATAATATAAAAGAACTTTAAATTATCTTTCGAATGATGTATTAAAAATAATTTAATCATATTTATAATTCGAAATATTGAGATTTTAAAATATTGCAGCCATCTGGTGGTAGAAATTTCTGTAATCTACTATTCAATTCCAAATCAACAAAGCTTTAAAATGATGTATTACTTATGAAATGATTTTAATTAGTAGCTGAGATACAAAAGAAAACCTAATCAGGACACCTTAAAACGTGTAAATATGGTGAAATCTCGAATTCCACTTTCGATAATATAAAAGTACTTCAAAATATCTTTCGAAAGATGGATTAAAAATAATTTAATCATATTCAGAATTCGAAATATAGAAATTTAAAAATATTACAGCGCCATCTGGTGGTAGAAAATTCTGTAATCTACTGTTCAATTCCAAATCAACAAAGCTTTCAAATAGTGTATTACTTATAAAATTATTTTAATTAGTAGCTGAGATACAAAAGAAAAACCTAATCAGGACACCTTAAGACCTGTAAATCACGTGAAATCTCGAATTCCATTACTTACGGTATTCGGTTAATGGAAGGTGACAGAAATTTGTGGCGTCTACTCTTGAAATTCAATTCAAATAAGTTTCAAAATGACATATTACTTTTAAAATTATGCTGATTAGAAGCTGAGATACAAATATGATATAAACACTGTTATAAAACGATTTATGTCTGACTTTTTCATGGTTTTCTCCGAAACTTGCGTAATTCCGGGCTAAATACTGTTAAAAATCCATAGTATGAAATGTAAAAGGAGTATCAGAATTCGAAACTCTGCAAAGTATAAAATAATAAAGGCGTTCTGGGTTTTCCGTTGTTTTCTCCGAAAAAACCGTTCCTTTTCTACGTTTTTTCCCCTCCCCCCCCCCTTTCCGTCCCTTCTAATAATTTTACACTTGAAAATATCTTGAAATCTATTACGAATGAATACTAATAGTATTATCCATAAGCTACATTGAACAACTATTACCTTTTAAAGTTGAAATCATGCATTACCTTTTAAAGTTAAAAGCACGCTCATAATTCATAAAAAAACTTTTTTTTAAACTTTTAATAATTGTTTTTTATGTATCGAAATTATAATGCAATAATCTAAATTTAAAACATAAGTATTTTTATACATGCATAAAATACAGGTGACTGATGAACTTGTAATAATTGGTATTTAGTTACAGCTAATAACTAGTTTTTATAACAGGACAAGCAAAAGCTACTACATCTAATTCAACCTTACTATAATTATCTTTATTATCTTCAAAGAAGCTATTGAAAATACACACAAATAAATACCTCGGGATAAAAATTTGTTTATCGTAATTATTACCTTTTGACCAATTATAAATAAATAATAGTAAGTCATATATTTTACACAAAATTTATCTTTTAGATTAAAAGTGAGTAAAAAAACCTCCCGACATTTTAAACTCAGATTTTTTTTATTCTTAAAAAAAAAAAAATGTTCTCTTTGTATAGAAATAACAATGCAAATTTAGAGAGATGTGTATTTTCATGTATGCGTAACATTTAGGCGACTTATGAACTCCTGTTAATTGACATTGAATTACAACTAGTAACAAGTATTTACAAGAGAGTAAGCAAATGTTGCTATATCTAATTCGACTTTGAAATAATTAGTCTTTAAAAAAACTATTACAACCACCCCATGTTATTAAACAACATTCCACTGTATAAAAATTTGTTTATCATAATTATTTAATTCTGTCAGTTATAAATTAATAGTAGTTAGCCTTAATCTAATTTGTACAAAATTTATCTTTTAGATTAAAAGCAAGTAAAGAATTTCGCGAGATTTTAAGCCCAGATCTCTTTTTTATTCTTAAAAAGAAAAAAAAAAAAAATGTTCTCTTTGTATCGAAATTACATTGCAATACAAGTTTAAGCAGATAAGTATATTTATCTATACATAACATTTAGGAGACTAATGAACTCCAATAATTGACATTTAATGAAAACTAATAACAAGCATTTACAGGAGAGAAAGCAAATGTTGCCATATCTAATTCGATCTTAGTATAATTAGCTTTATTATATTTAAAGAAACTATTACAACCATACAATGTTATCAAATAAATTCCTCTGTATAAAACTTTGTTCATCATAATAATTACTTTCTCATTAGTTATAAATCAAAGCTAGTTATTCTTTATCTTTTTCCACAAAACTCATCTTTCAGATTAAAAGCAAATGCAACTTTTTCAAGAATTTAAAGTCTAATTAAAAAAAAAAAAAAAAAAAAAAAAATCTAATAAGTTGTGGCCACCACATGACTTTCTTCTATATTTTCATATACAAATTCACTCAGTAAAAATAATTTGTTAAAATGATTATTTGTTAAAGTTTCAAATTATCTTCTATGGTGAATGAAGACGATGTCCTTCGTAGTAAAGTAGTATAACATTAAATACTCAAAGAAAGTGAATTTTATTCCTATATCACATGCGATATATTTTCTTTTTCTTTCTTTTCTTTTTTTTTTTTTTTTTTTTTAATGAAGAAAAAAAATCGAGAATTTTATTTTAAGAAAGAATATATCGAGAATTTTATTTTAAGAAGCTCTTCTGAAAGATACACATAATACAAATTTGCCCCCCCCCCTCTGGGGTCGAACTTCCCCCCCCCCCCAGGGGGTAGCGATGCTCCTACACTTATACAAAATATTTTTGTTTCTAGTTGACTATCACTATTAAATAATACTTTTTGATTTCATGATGATTATTAAAATATAATTCTCTCTATGTACATTTATACGAAATTTTGTCCTTTAAACTGCTATGTTAAAAATTTAGAGAAAGTGGGATGGCAATGCCACCTGTTGGATAATTTTTACCAAAAATTGATAGCAATAACTTATGTCAAGGTACAACTACTTATCAAATTTTATGAAATTATCTGCAGTAGTTCCTGAGATATAGTTGCCACAATATTTTGTCATATACACAGACAGACAGATGTTTTCTAATAATTGTCAGATCATTTTCTAGACCTCTCGAAACGTGTAAATTCCTCGAAAACCCGAATTTTCGAGAATTTTTTTGAACTCAATACTTTCTTCTCTTGAATATAGAAGAAAGTAAAAAATGTAATTTATGTATCGCATGTATTTTGCAATTATCACAATTTAACAAGATATGTATTTGGATATTTACGTGACATCATCGCTACTAATGAATTCCTCATAACTAGTATTTACGTACAGAGAATATCAAGCATTTACAACAGAGCAAAAAGTTACCTTATTTAATTCAACCTCTGTATAATTTTCTCCGAAACACACTATTATCTCCGAAGAAACCGTAAAGCACAGAGTGTTATTAAATAAATTATTTTGCTTAAAAATGTGTTTATCATAATTATTACTTTCTCACCAATTATAAATTAATAATAATTAACCCTATTCCGTTTTGTATATAATTTATCTTTGACATTAAAAGCAATTACAACCTATTCCGACATTTTAACTATGATTTTATTTTATTCGAAAATATAACTAACTAAATAAAAATAAATGAATAAATAAATAATGTCATTTATGCATCTCAAATATCTTTCAATAATCTAAATTTAATAAGATAAGTATTTTGATCTTTCGAGACAGCAAGGCGACTTATGATAACTAGTATTTTGTTATACAGTTAATGACAAGTATTTACAAGAGTAAGAAAATTTCACCATATCTAATTCCTCTGTAATATAATTAACTTTAGTATCACCGAAGAAACTACTACAAAAACAGAGTGTTATTAAATACATTCCTTTGCTTAAAAATGAGTTTATCATAATTATTACTTCCTGATCAGTTATAAATTAATAATGGTTAAACTTACTCTATTTTTCACAAAACTTATCTTTTAGATTAAGAGCAAGTACAATCTTTTCCAACATTTTAAACTCTGATTTTCTTTCTTTTATTTTCTTTCTTTCTTTCTTTTCTTTCTTTTCTTTTTTTCTTTTTACTCTAAAAAAATTATATAATAAAATAAATTAATAAAAATGTCATTTATGTATCGCATATATCTTGCAATAAACTAAATTTAACAAGATAAGTATTTTGATCTTTCTGTGACATAAAGGCGGCTAATGAACTCCTAATAACTGGCATTTAGTTACATCTAATAACAAGCATTCTCAGGAGAGCAAGCAAAGGTTACCAGCTTTAATTCATCTTTAAAATAATTAACTTTATTATCTTCGAAGGAACTACTACAACCACAGGGTGTTATCAAATAAATTCTTTTGCTTAAAAAATGCGTTTATCATAATTATTAGTTTCTGATCAGTTGTATATTAATAATAGTTAGACTTACTCTATTTTTCGCAAAATTATCCTTTAGATTGAAAGCAAGTGCAATCTTTTCTGACATTTTAAACTCTGATTTCCTTTCTTTTCTTCTTTCTTTCTTTCTTTCTTTCTTTCTTTTTTTTTTTTTTTTTTTTTTTTTGTTAATTTATTTATTCCCAAAAAATAACAAAATAAAATAAATGAATAAAAATGTCATTTATGTATCGCATATATCTTGCAATAATCTAAATTTAACAAGATAAGTATTTTGATCTTTCCGTGACATAAAGGCGACTAATGAACTCCTAATAACTGGCATTTAGTTACAGCTAATAACAAGCATTCTCAGGAGGGCAAGCAAAGGTTACCATAATTGAGGAAGTGAATGCCTAATGATGTGGTAATGTATGAGTTTTAGGTTTCACCTTGACCGGTTACTTTTGACAGCCAACTTGGACATCAAGATAGTGAGAAAAAAATGCAGCAAAAATACCAATATTTCATCATGACTGTGGAAAAAAAAAAAAAAAAAAATCTTGCTTTTTACAGGTGTACAACACGAATGTAACAAACACTTGTGGATCGATGTGAGTTTCAAAAGGTGAAAGTTATTTCTCCTCAAAGCATTATGCCAAAAAGAAAGGAAAGAAAAAATAAACTTGGTATACTGTATTTTGATACCATGATATGGAAAGAGCTTATTGAAATTGAGCCTATTATTTTAAAACATAATTTTGATATAGCAATAAGTACCTATACGCTAACAATCGAAACACAGAATAATAATTGTTAAACTTATTAAAAAAAAGAAAAAAAAAATCCCTTTTATTATTTTTTATTTTTTACTAATTTATTTTAATTTTGTTTATAGAATTATATTTTCAAGTTTCTTTTAAGTAAAAAATGTATTTTATATAATACATAAGGAAAAGAGTAACACAAAAATTTTAATTATATTTGAAAGAGGAGGAAGAATTACTATTACTATTGTTTAATCTACAATTTGGAGATGGGCGAATTGGGAGGATTATTTTAAGATGTGGAGGTGTTGTAAAGTAAAGGGTTAAAGCTGGATTCCTGTATAAGAATCATATGTTTTTGAGGAATTCTTTTCATGGGGGGTCTTTCTAGCAGGTATTCATGGGAGTTTCATAGAAACCAAAGAAAATCTCAAACGGCTAGTCCGACGAGCGCGACCTCTGTTCGAACTCGACACATATCATCTACTAGCTAGTTTAGTGTAAATGTAATTGCTGTAATTATAGTAATTATGCGTAAAGCATTAAAATACATAATTGTTACACTTACTGAAAATAAAACTTCACTAGTGTTTTACTATTTTATTTTTCAGAAAGCATTGCTTATGAAATTACTTTTTCAAATTTCTTTAAATTTAAAAAAAAAAAAAAAAAAAACAATGCGTATGTAATAAAATACGTAAACAGGAAAAAAAATAAATAAAATAATAATAATAACTTTTTTTTTTTTTTTTTTTCCAATTTCAGCTGGATGCTTCAACATGGGTATGATGAGTGTCGGAGGAGATAAGTCAAAATATCTGCATATTTCATTTTCAGTGCAGAAATTTTTTAATTTATTTTAAAAGTAAAATTTAAATTTTACAATACCTTAACGCTAGTTGTTTATTTAACATTGAAGAACATTTTTTAAATAGAATACGTATGTAGAATTAGAAAATTATTGGCAAAGCAGTTTCTTGAAAATTAGTATGAATTTATATTAGAATTCATTATAATAAATATATATATTTTCTTTACCGATATAGGATTTTCCTCCCAAATTTATGAAAATATGAAATGATTAAATATAGTTCATTAAAGTTATTATATTATATTTCATTAAAGTCTTTATAGTTAAATATATTTCATTAAAATTTACATAAAATAATTTCACGAACAAATTTCTTTTGCAGCTTATTTTTTAACTAGATTGAAGAAAATTACTTTTCCCTAAGGACAAATAATAAATCCAAATTTTAAGAAGTACATATCTAAAAAAGTTCAAGGTTATTTCTGACTTAAAAATATATTTATAAATTTCTTAAGTTTAAGCAAAAAAATATTCCATTTGAATTGCTCTTGATTAAAAAAAAAATCGCTAATGGAATTTTTGAGTTAAACATGAATTAAAAAGAAAATACTTAAGAAGACAACTATAGAATAATAGTAGTATTATGAGTATTAATACAATTAAGTATCGTTAGTCATAATAAGGCTGTTTTTTAAGCTAACGATACAATAGAAATGAGCTTAAAATTTTTCATATTATAAAAAGTCACTTGCTTTAAAATGAGATGTATTTTCAGTTGGAATTTCCCCAACAGAAAAAAAGTTTTAAGTCACCTGCTAAAAAATAAAAAAAAGCATTAACATTTAAACACGCTACATATGCGCCTTGCGTAGACCTAATTTATATAATTCTTTTCACGTTTTTGCTGGAAAAAGTAAGCGTAAAGTTTTGCACGCACTTATCTTTACATAACCATTCCGTAAACGTGACTTCAAAGAATGGGCATTTTTCAGACGTGCTCACTTTTCACTGAAATAAGAATTTAAGTGCAGTGGTTTTGAAGCAAGCACAATTGAGCACGCAGCTCAAAGAGTCAATGTAAATCTGTATTCACCAAATTTATTTGACGTATTAAAGCCCATGTGTAGAAATCGTTAAAAATGATACAGTTGGAGATAAAATGTTTGATTTAAAAAAAAAAAAAAAAAAAAAAAAAAAATGTTGCATAGAAAATTATGTATATATTTTTTCTTTTCCTCAATTTTCATTTTCTAAGATTTAAATATTTTATACTTCGTGTTTATCGCTTTCAAAAATTTCAGTGCATGTTGATATAGCTTCTACTTTATATTCAATTTAACATCAGTTTTATATATATTTTTTAATTATTGACACCAATGCGCTTGTGTTTTGTGCGTTGTCACTCTTAAGTTGCACTCGTGCTTACGTATGAAGAGTCGCAGTAAATTATTTTGAGTAGAAACAATTATTGCGATTTTTTAAATTAATGATGTTTACTTATAAAGATTGTATTCATTATTTTTCAGCAATAACATTTCTGGTTCGTTTTACTTCAAGGTGTTTGGCAAATTTAAATGAATAAAGGTGTATTTGTTTTCTGCGGCTTCGTTCTTCAAAGAGTCATTAATTTCCCATATTTTAAAATGTACAACAATAACATGCTTAGTTTAAAAAATGTATGACTTTAGTAATGAAAAGCGTATCTCGCACAAAAATGTACGTAAGGTAACATTTCATTTAATCAATTTTATTCCCTTAAAGGAAGATTCGGAAAAAATTACCCGCTTATGGAAACATTTTCTTTTTAAATTTAGGAATTTTATCAGGTAACATCTACATTTTCAACAGTTTAAAATTCACATTATAGACGGCAATTTACTGTAACTGATGAACGAAAGCATTTTAAGAAGCATGGGATTAGAAATATTTAATCAAATAATATTTCCTATAACTATATCAAATACAGGATGTTTAACACTGGATGTTTAACACATATTTTTTATACCGAGTGAAAAATGTCTAATTTTGAAATAGAAATAATAACTGTTTGGATCAAGGGCTTGTATTGGGCGAAACGTAGCTAACCCTGGACGATATCTTCAGGGCCCCGAGCCCATTCCCTTCTCGAGCTTCAACTATTTGTTTAGTCTATTTTGACCTTATATTCCTTCCGGTGTCAGCTTTTTTTTTTTTTTTTTTTTTTTCATTACACTTGTGATTGAGAGTTTTTCCTTTCATCCCATGCTTTTTTCTATGCATTTTTAGCCCCCCTCCCAGTTTTTACATTCTAATGTGTGGTGGCCAAGGCAAAAAAAATCAAAACCTCAACTACGGATCTTAGCAACAGTGGCTTTAACCACTGTGAGCTATTCTGATTGGTTTCCTCATGTGTTCCGAATTTTGCGCCGAACATTTCAGAAAATATAAAGAACGCGTTTATTTTATTTCAGAGGTGTTTTATTTTAAGTTAAAAATTTGGGGCTCGGGGTAACAATCGGGCCACAGATGGTCAAATTTTGGGATCCTTTTCTAACATTTCAAAAGAAGAAAAATGAAATCACTTGAAGAAATGAAAGAAGTAATAATAATAATAATAAAAAAAGTTAATATATCCATACACACACACACACACACACATATATATATAAATATATATATATAAGAATGAAAGCATACATTGAAACATTACTTCCTCAGGCTCGATGATTGAATAATGTATGCAAATAATAGGTAAATTTCTCTACATATATACATACATATTCTTCACATACATAGACAAGCCTAATATGTAAGTATCTCAGTCTGTAATTTTTCTGTACATATATACCTAAATAATAATTTATAAAAAGAAATATCGGATACATTATCAACTTATTTGCATTTTTTGTATGAAACAGTAAATTGATATTTATATTATTTTTATTATCGTGTCATCTTTTTATAACAAGATAAATCACATGGATGTAAATGTAGTAATTTGTTGTGATTTCAATAACGTCAAACTTATATTACATGCAAATATTTAGCGTGGAATCCTGCTACTTAATTGGAACAACTTGGCATTTTAACAAATACATAAGTGCGATCACATTTATATCAACGTCTTTCTTTCGTGTAAATCAGGGTTTATTACAAATTATGTACAAATTATTAATATGTCAAATTATAAGAGCATCTGTGTCTAGAAAGAAAATACGATAAATATAGTCAAGAATATAAATGTGAAATTATCCTTTAATAATAAAAGGCTTTCTTACTTCTTCTTGTATATGCTTATTTTTGATTTTTATTTCGTACTTACTCCAAATTGATTACTTATCTAAATTACCATAACATTTTAACTTCTATAATTTTCTGTGATATGACTTTCGATCATTATATGTTTTTTGCAACAAGACTATCATACTAATTTTTACGCGATGTAACCATCAGAAAAATATGCTTGCTCTTATTTCAACAGCTAGATTATTTAATTATCTAAGTAAAGAAACATCCCTTTTGGAAAATCAAATTTGATAAATGATGTTAAGAATATAAATACAAAATTATCCTTTAATTTTTACCAGACACTCTTACTTCATGTTTGTAGGCTTGTTTAAAGTTATTTCAACTGTTAGGCATACAGTAATTTTTTTATTGTTTCACTGATTGATTCTGATTGATTAAATAATTGTTTGAATGTTGACGGATTGATTATCTTTATTAATCATCTTAAATGTAATTATTATATGCCGATTATAATTACATGGTAAGTTCGAGAATATTCATAACAAAATTTGTAACTACCATGTCTTAGCAACATGTGTATTCCAAGAAAACACTTACACTAGATAGCAATTTTTTATAACAACAACTCTCACAAACTTTTGCTCACACTATGTTTCCAGCAAATTATCTATCACTTACTGCTCAATTTTAACACAAGCTTTTTCATCAAGATACACGACTGTGAAGATTATATTCAATTCATCAAACTAACCAACCATTCCAGTACTTGACTCAAGCAATCAAACATGATCAGTGTCCTTAAAAGAAGCAAGTAATAAAAACTATCATTTCATCTTTTTTTCCATATCTTATATCGAATGATTTTTTTTTCAAGTGGCCATGTACATTGGTTACGCCCTGACTCACCAAAAATACAGGACATCCCGTTTTGAGAGGGACGGTGTTGAATATTTCATAAAAAAAATTCTCCAACTGTCACCGAAATTAAGTTCACGGTGGTCGTTGATGCAGAATTCCTAAATTCGGGAAGATTTACTTAGGGGGAAAAAAGAGAAGCAGGTGGGGGTAGTAACCAAACGAGATGAAACGTTGCCTGCGTCTGATTGTTTTACGATATTGCACAAACTAACAAATGAAGGTATATAATATTTTGTATTGCGTAACAGGCTTTTCATGTTGCCAATACTTGAAAGCAGAAGTCTACGTATCTCGTGATGAAAAAAAAAAAAAAAAAAAAAAAAAAAGGTAAAGTAAACGCATTTGTCACGCATAAAGCTCTTCCTGTAAAATTATTCTAAGTGATATTTTTAAACAAAATAAAAACGTTACAGAAAATAAACTGAAAGAGACATTAGTTAAAATAAATTGGAGAGAAAATATTATACATCTTTTATATATTTTTTTCATTTAAAGGTAAAGGCTAGAAATGACTATGAGATTATTATCTAAATTTCCCAAAAATATAAATAAATAATAATAAAATAAAATGTTAAATATTTTCAAATATATTAATAATAATAGTTTTGCCATATTCCATGAACGGTCAGCAAAAAAATTTACATATTTTTAAAAATATTGATAGCTACTATAGAAGTTAAAAGCGACAAAATTAAGGTCAACCTGTTTTCCCATTTTCTACTTTTCCATAAAAAAAAAAAAAAAGACCTGTGAACATAAAATTTTAATGGCATGTTCGTTATGAAATAAATAATCCAAGTTTAGATAATTTTAACATTAGCAATTATTTTTGACTTAATTTTAATAGTTTGTATTGCAGAAAGGTAGCAATGATACACAGGCCTCCATATATGATAAATTAAAACCGGATTTTTAGTCCAGTATTCAATTTTCCTTTTCTACTTCTTTAGAAAGACTTCCACGGAAAACACTCCCCTTCAGGCCTAGGACCCTAGTTCAGTAAATCGGCCTTATTCACAAACATACCAACATACATACCTTTTCTACTTCTTTTTCGTATGTGAATATATATATATATATTAATATACATACGAACATGAAAACCGGATGAGATGTCCGTTATATGATAATTTAATGATATTTATAGTTTTGTGGGACGTTTACAGTTTATAAATTAATAATTAGAGTTTTTAAAAAGTCTATTAAGAGTGAAAAAAAATAAAAAAAGAAAATTGAATACAGGAAGAAAAATTAAGTTTATTTTCCTTTTTGATGGCACGTGTAACTGCCCCTATTTCTTAACACCATGTTATATTAAGGCATCCATAACACCATTTTTCCTTTAATTTTCAAAAATTATATAATTTTTTCATTTCTTCTAAAGCGTACTTATGAGAAAAAACGAAATAATATAAATTTAAAAATTATTACTTATGTTAAAATTATATAAAATTTTATTAATAATTAATAAATAAATATTTAATTTTATGTTCATATCTACGTTAGTTTAAAAATGAGTGCAAAAGAATAAAACAAAAGAAAAAAAAAACCCTTTTCTCCTTTAGTTTTGAACCCTAGTGCATTTGTAATATGATAATTTATCTTTGAAGATTGACTATGTTTCTATTAATAAAGGGCTAAACACAAATACTTCAAATCCCCTTCCCCCCCCCCCTTTTTTTATTGTATTATTTTAAAAGAAAGCTAAAATTTAAAACTTATTTCCTATGTTAAAAAAAAAAAAAAAAAAAAAAAAAAATGCTAGCACAAGTATTTTAAAATCGACTACTCGCCCCCATTTTTTTTTTCTTTTTTTTTTTTTTTTTTTTAACACAAAACATTTAAAACAGGTTAACAACACTTCAAAGTTTGCTATAGTTAAATCCATAATGATTAATAAATAAATAAATAAATAAATAATAATAATAATGATTTCAACTAAAAATTTTATTTCATATTCCTCTCCTTTAAAATCAAAATAGGATATTGCTATTGAAAAAATCAAAGTTAATGCACATTTTAATTAGTGCGAGTATATGACCCCCAATCCAAAACTTCTCTTCATTTTCTAAAAGTAATTTTATAATTTCCCGCCGAACGACCCCTATTATATCTTTCTGCATCAATTAAAAAAAAAAAAAAGTAGCTTCAGATGTTGCCTTTTTTTTTTTTTTTTGTACATTTTATTTGATTTTACAATTAAAAGTCTAATAAAAATCACACAGAAAAATTAAGTCACATAAATCACAAAACTTAAGTATAGATTCTTTATAGATATAGGTAACATAATAATATATTTTTAAAGATTGCTATATAAATATATTTTTTTAATATCAGATTCTTCTACGAAATATATATGTATATATATATTTACATTTATTAAAAAAAAAAAAGAACATAATTTATTTTTACAAATACTCTTTAGAATAATTCTCATTTAAAATATGGCTAAGTTGAAAGTGTTAATGAGGTGAATGTTGCTTTTGCCCGTAGCTTTCTATATCAATATTTTTTAAAGTTTTCTTAAATTTACTAAACATTAAAAAAAAAAAAAAGATAGTGGTCGAAAATGTTACAGACCTCACAGCTTTCCTAAAATTTTACTGGCAGTTTATTACACTGTCACCGCTATCGTCAAACAGAAATTTTTCTTAAATATTTAAATGGAAAAATATTATGTGGAAAGTGCTGTTTTAAAATACTGGTGAAAATATAATAAAATGAGCCTAAAATTTTAGGAAAGCTGTGAGGTCTGCGTTTCGATAAACGGCCACTCCGTGAGGAACAGTTTCGTCTGTATCACAATCACAAGTTTAATAAGTCACAGACGATATGGGATTAATGAGCAAAAAATTTAAAGATATTAGTAATATGATAGTCCCTGTTTTAAAATTGTTATTATTTGTAACACCAAACTTTTCAATGCAAATAAATCGAAAATTCCTTATGAAATATTTTTTAATTATTTTTAGAGCTTTACTTTATAGCTTTGCATTAGTCATTTTCTTTTTTATAATAAACAGAACGGAAAACGCATAATATTTTACATGGAGATATTTTGTATAATTAAACTAATAAAAAAAAGAAAAAAATGCTTTTCCCTTTTTTTCCACTCGCATTACAAAATTATTTAAAATAAAATTGAGAAAAATTGTGCAAAAACATTGTAACAGCTTGGACCACTTGGCGGAATTTGAAATTTCGCATTGAAGGAGCTCGGACGTTTCTCACCAAAATGTTTACTTACGCATTTGCGATACTCATATCAACTCATCGCCGAAATGACAAAAAAATTATAAATAATTATACGATAAAAAAGCTTTTTATATATCATGTTTTTAAATTTTCTGTTGAATCTTATGGCTATAGAACTACATTAGCATTTTATCAATGTGTAAAAAATTCTTAAAGTGATAAAAACGTCAATTTTTGTGAGATGCATAATTTAATCTTTTACAGATTTTTAATATTCACGTTTAATTAAATGTATTTATTTTTATGTCGAAAGAAAATGAACTCACACACATATATACATACATTTTTTTTTTCGTTTTGGCAACAATTATATTATAGCTAATATTTATTTTCATATTTTAATCAAAAGAAAATTTTGCAACGTAATATCTTTAAATCTAATAACTTGATGTATGTAGTGTCCTCACAGAAAGGGAACAGCTTTTAGAGCTTTTTTAAAAAAGTATAACATCTATGCAGTATCTTTTAAAAAATTCAGCAGTTTTTACTAAAAAAAAAAAAAAAAAAAAAAAAAACTGGCCAACTTTTATCACCAAATTAGTTAAATCTACACCAATAAGAAATACGAGTGGTCCACTTGGATATGTTTTGCCGACAAACACTTTGCTTTATTTATATAGATAGCATAGAAGTATTACAAAATAAATTCCTACATACAAATAGTACGAAAAACGTTACAATCAACGACAACTCTGTGAGGCACATTTTATTCTATATACAGTTTAAAGTTTAATGAAAGTCGAGTAGATCATTTTATTTATGAAATGATTATTTATTATTTATAAATCTGAATTATTTTTACAGCTTGATTTTAAAACAGTTCTCATTTGAAGGAGGCTAAGTTTAAAGCGTCAATGAAGTCAGAGTTGCTATTGCCCATAATTTCCTTACCAATAATTTTTATTATCTTTATCTTATGAAATAGCATAAAAGTATTACAAAAATATTCCTATATATAAATAGTACTGAAAAACATTACAATCAACAACTCTGTGAGATACATTTTATTCTATACTACAGTCTAAAGTCTAATGAAAGTCGCGTAGATAATTTTATTTATGAACAAATGCATTATAGATATTGTTAAAATGATGATCCATTTTTTAAGGTTGTTATTATATCTAATATCAAATTCTAAGACATAAAAGAACAAAAGTGCAATTTGAAATAAATCTTAATTATTTTTACAACTTCGCTCTAGAACAATTCTCATTTAGTAAAAGACAGATAAGTTTAAAGTGTTAAAATCCCCCCCCCCCCCGTTTTTTTTTTTTTTCATCATAATCAAAAGTCTTATAAAAGTTGTAAAGAAAATGAAAGTAACATAAGATCCACGATTTATAAGCAAATGTACTATTACGATACCAATTTTAAGATTGTTATTATTTATAACAACAAATTCTTTGATGTACTAACTCTAAAACTGATCTTGATTAATTTTTTCTTTTCTTTTTCAGCTTAATTTAAAATAAATTTTACTTAAATTACGGCTAAGTTTAAAGCGTTAATAATGCAAATCTTCTTCCATATCATAAGTATATATATATACTTTTATATCTATATAAAAGTACTTTTATTCTATATAAAAGTCTAACAAATGCCGCACAGAAAATAAAAGTAATCCATTTCATGGGATCTATGAATAGATACTTTATAGATATTAGTAATATGATGATATCAATTTTCAGATTGTTATAATTTCTAAAATAAAGGTCTTTATTCTTATAAATCAAAAATTCATTCTGGAATAAAACTTACTTATTTTTACAACTTCATTTTGGAACAATTCTTTTTTAAATGATGGTTAAGTTTGATGTGCTAATAATGTATATTTTATTTTATACTTTAGTAAAAGTCACACAGAAAATCACTGTCACATAGTGCACAAGAACAGGTGCTTTGTAAATATTAATAATATATATATATATTTTTAAAGATTGTTATCAAAACTCACTAAATTTATCAAATTTTGAGATTTTAAAATAGTTTATTTACATTTTTAGATCTTTGATTATTTACTTTTTTTATTTATCTCTAATATTAAACTTTTCAGTCTAATAAATCAAAAACTCATTTAAAAAAAAATCTTAATGACTTTTTCATCTTCAATCATTTTCATCAGAATCAAATGTCTAATAAATGTCCCTTAAAGAATCAAAGTCACACAAAGTATGGTATTTATGAATATAAAGCTTCATAGATGGTATTAGTAACAAGATGAATTCTCTTTTTAAATTGTTTTTAGTTTTAACATTTAACTCTTCAATGAAAATAAATCAAAAACTCACTCTGAAATTAATCTTAATGATTTTTTGATCTTCAATTCAGAACAATTTTCTATTGAGAGCGATTAGTTTAAAAAGTTCATAAGGTACATTTTATTCTGCATCACAATCAAATGTCTAATAAATTTCACACAGAAAATCAAAGTCACGCAAAACACGGTATTAATGGATAGATGCTTCATAGTATTAATAACAGGATGATCTCTCTTTTAAGATTGTTATTAGTTCTAACATTTAACTCTCATTACAAATAAATCAAAAACTTATTCTGAAATAAGTCTTAATGATTTCTTCATCTTCAATTTATAACAATTCTCTATTGAGAACATTTAAGTTTAAAGAGATTATAAGGTACATTTTATTCTGCATCACAATCAAATGTATAATAAATTTCACGCAGAAAATCAAAGTCACGCAAAACACGGTATTTATGAATCTATTCTTCATCGTATTAATAACAGGATGATCTGTCTTTTAAGATTGTTATTAGTTCTAACATCTAACTCTTCAATGCAAATAAATAAAAAAAATCATTCTGAATTATATCGTAATGATTTTTTTCCTGTTCAGTTTAGAATAATTATCTTTTAAGATCAGTTAAGTTTTAAGCGATTATAAGGTACATTTCATTCTGCATGACAACCAAAGTCTAATAAATGTCACACAGAAAATCAAAATCACACAAAACATAGCATTTATGAATAGATGCTTTATAGATAGCATTAGAAACAGGATGATCTCTCTTTTAAAATTGTTATTAGTTCTATTATCTAACATTTCAAAATCAGAAACTAATTATGAAATAAATCTTAAATATTTTTACAGCTTCACTATAGAACAATTCCCATTTAAAGGAAGCCTAAGTTTAAAGTGTTAATAAGGTACTTTTCATTCTATGTGACAATCTAAAGATTCAATTCAATTGCTCCAAAAGAATCCAAGGGTCTTCATTTCGTGACAACGCGTGAGATAACATTGCGGTTGAGTGCAAGTTCATTTGAAGTGTGACAACCGACAAATTATCAGATTTGTTCTTCCTCTTCTTTTTTGTTCTTCTTGTTCTTTTTTTATTTATCACTTTTATTTTTTCCAGCTCTCATCTCTTTTATTTGTCTATTGTTACAGATATGGTGTTCTTTCGTTTTATCTTGATGATAAATTGTCTGCCAAAGTACTTTCTTACTAGCTTTTTTTTTTTTTTTTTTTTTTTTTGGTAATAAAATAAAACATTGTACAAATTTCAAGCGATTTTTATTTTATTCTTTCAGTTTACGACTTTATTACTTAAAGCTGTCAGGCTTTAACAAAATAAAATGACGTTAAGGGATTATTACTTCCTTCTATGTTTAATTATTGGATTCGCAAAAATTTTCGATTTTCGGCTTTCATTTACACATTTTAAGAAGTTCAGAACAATGTCTATCTGCGTGTGACAAAAATTTTAAGGCAGCACTAGCTCAAGAACTAATGCACAAAGTTTCATAAAAAATTGTATGTAGTCATATCTTTGAATAAATTAGTGTCTACCAACTTTTGGTGCAAACCAATCAAGTCACATTGCCATCCCGTTTTATCACAGTAGTTAATATGTAAGAATAGGAAAATATTTCGTATGAATTCGTATAATGTGAATAATTTTTAATCAGTTATTGTAGAAGCAAAAATAATTCAGTGTAATGGTAGTAATCAATTAGAAAGAAGTTTTTGTATATGTAGGAGCATTGAATATCCCCCCCCCCTCCTCCTTTTTCCCGGGGAGAAGTATAAAGTTTGGGAAGATATAAATTTTCATTACAAACGTTTATCAAAAGAAATCATACCGTTAAAATGGATGTTTAATCCATGGATCTCTCATAATTTTGAATAAAGATACGAATTTTTTTCATAAAAGAAAGAAAGAAAGAAAGAAAAAGAAAGTCCGGAAAGAATGCATTTTTTTTTTTTTTTTTTTCAGATACCAGCTTTACGGCACAAAATTTACTTCCTTTCGACATTCAGTTTTATACTTCTTGGAGATGAAAATCGTTTACATTTAACATGAGAAATTATTTTAATAAATAACAATATTAATGAATTATTTGCATTTCACAAATGTGCATAAGAAAATATAGAAGAATGTTTTTTGAGGGCCAGAATATACTAGTTTATGTTAGCTTTTAAATTTGGCTGAAATGGATGGATGAATAATAAAATGGCTCAAAATAGCATATTTAAATGTTGCAATAATTTATGTATTTTTTCGTAAGTTATCTTATAATAATAGGAGATCATGATTATTTGAGTGTTACCTTACAATAAAAGAGAGACCTTACAATAAAAGAAAAAAAAAAAAAAAAGAACCTCTAGGTTTTTTTTTTGTACATATAAAATAAGAGCGAGTGAGTTTCACGTCGCATTAGTACTACGCTATGGGCAGTTGGCGACGATTTGGGACATATCCCTGTAGTTCGGAGATATGCCATGATAATTTTGATTATCCACGGAGGGGAGGGAATGGCCCCCTGTCTTCGGTGCCCCCAGAGGTGTAATTTGGATAAAAACATGGAGGAAATTGCGGCGAAGACCGATATTACGTGCAACTGTCATTATTAACATAGACGACACTCGTCGGCAGGCTAGAGTATCGAACCTGCAATCTTCCAATTACGAGCTGGGACCTCTATTGACCAGGCTATCGAGGTCCTATATAAAATAAATAGGAGAATACAAATAAATAAATAATAATAAAAAATATGTTCTTGTTTATCTATAGTTAACCTACTTATGGCTTCACTTCAATTAAACTAAAATTATATTAAAAAAAAAAAAAAAAAGAAAAAGAAAACTACAATAGACAGTTGATTAGAAGATGCTATGGCTCCAGATATTTAGCATCACATTAATGTGTATTTACTGATTAATAGTACTTGAAGATGAATTTATTTAATCTTGATAAAATACGGTCATTTTTCTCATATTGATGATAAATGGATGAATTTTAGCATGCGATGAATTATTCTTTTATTGTCTTCATGATTAATGATTCAATTTTATCTTGATGATGCATACAGTATTCAAAATTTTTCTTAGATTAATATTCAACAGAAGTATTTGGGAATAATAAACAAAAACTCTCAAAGGAAATAAGTTTATTTTTGTTTGTTAAATGAGTAATGCTACAAATGAATATTATGAGTTTTTAATGACTAATATTTATATAAGTATTATGTAGTAATATATATATAGTAATATCTATATAATGAGTATATTAAAATAAGTATTATGAATATTACTCTTAAATTAATGAAGATAATAAACTTAATAAAAGTTTTTTCTTTTCTTTTTTTTTTTTTGTATATTTCACCGCTCTTGAGAAAGTCGCAAAAAAAAAAAAAAAAAAAAAAAAATCGAAACAGCTGGATTTTAGTACTTACAAAGCTATTATAATATAGTTTGATTTTTGTACATTTTTTATATATTGTTTGCTTTTATTATTATGCACTACTTGCTTCAGGTTATTGCGGTTTGTATAAAAAAAGAATGATCTAAAAGATAGATTGATAGATAAGTTTGAGTATGTTGATTTAAGGAGAAATTTTAAACTAATATATATTATATTATTTTTCTTAAAACATCGAGTAGAGGAAAGATATTTTTATTTCAGAGTAATAAATGCGGCTTTTATTCCTTTCTTTTGTCTATCTATTCAAAAATAGACACTTAAAGCCTAATAAATTGTCTTATCTAAATAAATAAATAAGTAAATATTTTTTATAGTCAAGATGAAAGCTTAGCGCTGAGGTCAAAATTGTAATTATGATGTTTTGTTTGGGATTATTGATGAATTAAAATTCGACGTATATGTAAAAAATTTTCTGGCCTACAAAATGACTTGGGACTCAGAAATATTTCGTTGTGTGTGTAAATGAAATAATAATAATAATAATAATAATATTTTCTAAATAGATATTAGAACTGAATGTTTTCATGATCCATATCTCAAGTATTACACATTTACTTATTATTTAAATCTGTTATATTTGTTGTAATTAAGGTATTAAGATTTCTTTCCTAATTTATTTAAATGTTTTTAATATTATTCGGCTGTTAATCGCGGGGGCCGTGAGAGAAATCCGCCAAATCGTCAAGTGGCAGCTGTCCCACGATAAAGTATCATACATTTTAAATGAATAAATTTATAAATGCCTTATTTATCTCATTCTTAGTTACGATACTTTTGGCTATTAAATTATGCAAATGAATTTTTTTTTTTTTTTTTTAACTAAAAATTATTTAGTAAAAATGCTCATATTCCTCAAGATATTTAATATTTTTGCATTCTGATTGCAGTACGTTGTGTCTAATGCAGTGTGCCTAATTTCCTAAAAATGGCTTTGCACTGGACCTAATAAACTACACGTTATAATTTAAAAAAGTGGTAATTTTTTTTTTCATGTTTTTAACAAAAGCATTATATCTCCATGAATATGTGTGGTAGCTTCATGCAGATTTTTATACCGATAATCAGAAAAATCCTCCCAATCACATGCTACATCCAAAATTCATTTAAAGCATTATTTTTTTTACAGGGTGGTTCAAAACATTTTAATTTTGTTTAATTTTTTACTGGTCCTTTTCCTCTTCAGAACACAACTTTTACTGAAATTTCTGAAGTATAACCTGTTCTTTACAATACCAAAGTTTCAAGATGATTTTTAAAGAAATCTTTCAGATATTTAATAATACTGTATAAATAGCCTTATAAAAATTTATACAGATAATTAGAAATATCGTCATAATCGTATGCTACAGCTGAAACGCAGTTCAAGCATTAATTTTTACAAAGCGATCCAAAACACTTTGATATTTATTGAATTTTTTACTGGTCCCTTTGTCTTTTTCGGAACAAAACTTTTGTTCATAACATGTTGTTAACATGTTCTTGATGAGTTGTAACATGTTCTTTGTACTCTCAAAGTTTCAAGGTTATTCCTAAATAAAATTTCCTGATGTTTGACAAAACCTCTAAATTCGAAAGTGTCCAAATAGTTATTGGTAGATAGTGTACTTTCCTTACATATTTTTGTTCGGAAAGTTAAAAGAGGGAGGGGGGGGGATATAACACAAAATATTATAAATGACAAAATTAATGTAAAATTCAAAATATTTTAAGTGAATTTAATATTTAAATTATAGATTTATATAAATATACTCACTATATATTTATATTTATATTTGTAGTGCTTGTTATTGACACTGCTAAAATGGTAAAATTTAGCACAAAATTTCTTATTGCAGCTAAATTACGTAAATTGATACCGATTATAGGAAACATTGCACTTTGTTTTAAAGAGTGTATACTTGATTGATGATATATTGTTTTGTGATAAAATTTTGAATTAAAAAAATTATTATTATTATTATTTTAAATAAAACACTAATAATTTAAAACGACATTTTTAGTAAATTATTAAATTATGCAATTTATTGTTGTTATTATAACTTTTTTTTTTTTTTTTTTTAAGATTTTCATTAACTCAAAGCAATATGTCTGAGATAAATTAATTTTTTGTCTGACTGATTCCCCCATTATTATTTTTTTTTTTTTTTAAAGGAAAAGCATACCAATAACTTTCAAATCGTGAATATTTAGGCGTTTTTCTATAATGAATTAATGAAAAAAAAAAAAAAAAAAGTAAAACGATACTAAACAATTATAAACTACAAATTAATAATATTTATTTGAAGGGAAAAAAAAAAAAAAAAAAAACTGAAGCTGTGTTGTTTTATTTTGCAGCGTTATTTTATGATTTTAATAATAATTTTTTATTATTAGATAACTTTTTTTTTTTTTTTTTTTTTTTTTTTTTAAGAATTATTCATATTTTTATTTCAATTATTATAACAATGATAGGCTATTTATATTATTTATATTTTAAGTTTAATGCATCCAACCATATGGTTTATGTTTATTAATATTCACGTTTGAATTAAAAATAAACAGTATAATTAGTAACTAACAGTATGCTTCAGGTCATATTCGAAGTAATCCTAGAAATGTAATTTCAGAAGCAACTATGTGTGTGGTGTGATATACTGTTTGCCTCTTCTTCCTCCCAAAACCTATTCATATATTCATATATGTTGTTAACGCTTTACTTTCATATGCTGAGCACTCATATCAGTATACGTTGTTAAATAGCGCAGACTAGCACGTTCTCACTTAACATTCTCAACTTGAATGAACTTTTCTAATTAACAATTCTAGTCATTGATAAGTGAAGAATGTTGGAAGATAAGCTCCAAGGTCGAGGTGATAGCATATAGTTATTGCACTTAATCTTCCATTACTTTTAGAGGCTTAAATTAACAGAAAATTTTGATTATTTTTTCATTTTGTATATTTTGATTACGTTGGTGAAGCCAAAATGTCTATACTTATTTAGTTTTTAATTTTTTGCATAAACAGGCGGGAAGTTTGGTACAGAATTTCCACCCCTCTCTCTATCTTTCTAAAAAGCATGGCAAAGAATGGTTTTACCGTTCTTTGACGACTATTGCCTTTGTGTAAACAATCCAAATTTGTATAACATTTTATTTAAATTGAATGAAAAGCGCCATCTGTCGGTTGAAATTTGAGACATTAAATTTTATTTTTATTCTTTTACCACAGTAGTCCATCATATAACGCATATACCAAGTTGTTTTAATGAAATTCGTGGGCTAGAATGGGAACGTATATAGATTTAAACAAGGTATAGATCTAAACTTAATCACCCTATATCTGTACTGATAAGTATAAAGGATTTAAGTCCAAAAATGTCGATTTTGAGTTAAGTACATAGTCAGACTCAGAAAAAAATTCTCTATCGATTAGTATAAAGGATTTAAATCCATGGCATTTAGTCTTTAGAAAATCCATTGGTAAAAAAAAAAAAAAAAAAAAGATTCAAGTCAGAAATTTAACAGATCTAAAATTTAACAAATCTTTGGTATAAAATATTTAATAAATTTTTTTCCCTTTATTAAATGAAGGTTGACAATCACTGAATGGTATAAAGGGTATAAGTCAACATACTCCCTTTTTCCTAATCGATTCTTCTGATTAGTTTTTAGTTAGTTTTACTTTATTTTTCGTCTCCTGAAAAATCAAGAATATGGACTTAAATTCTTTAAGTCAGAAACAAACAATTTCTCAAATTTACGGGAAATGTCAGTGAAAAGTGATGCTATAATTTTTCAGAAACATAACTAAAAATTTTGAAAAATATATTTATAGTATCAGTAAAAAGTTAATTTCTTTTATTACACTCAAGAATCATGGTTAAGAATAGGTAGTTTATAAAGAATTTTGAATTGCAAAGAATAGACGTTTGGTCTTTGACTTTTCATTTATGCTTATTTATATGGATACTAGGTAAACAAATTAGAAATTTTAAATGGAATTAATCACCTAATGTGATTAATTTTACCCTATTTAGAAAATAATTTCTAAAGCGTCACAAATCAGAACTTGTTGAATTTTTTTTAATGCTTTGAAATTTATTTATTTATTCATTGTTGTAGATTATGATGCATTCATTAACTACAGTTAAAAAAAATATATTTTTATTCATTTATTTTATTTATTTTACTTTTTTCACTTATAGATTGGATATATATTCTTGTTTATTAAATTTTGCTTTTTTAGAAAATGCCCTAAAATACAAGATGCCTAGAAACTTAAATGTTTGAATTATTTTAGAAACTCCAAGGTATTATACGATTTAGATTTTCATACTTATTAGTAAAAATATCAACGCCTTTTTCACAAATTATTATAACTATAAAAACGTAATCCATTGTTTTCAGTATCGATGATAATAATCGCTATTACATGGTGAATAAGTTAAAAAAACAAAAAGAAAATAAATTCTGAAAATCGATTAATTAAATCGCAGAAGAGACAATAACTAGTTAACTAGTTATACTCTGATTGTATGAGCCGAATGTTGATTTCTTTCAACAATTAGATAAGAATCTTTAATTAGATGTCTCATTATCCTGATATTAATTGGTATAATAGATTATTATTATTTTTTTTTAAATAAATCACTTAGTAAAATTCAAATGCTTGATATAATGCATTCATTGTATTTCTAACATAACTATCTGAAAATTATTTTTATATTATTTTTATTAGCAAATAACCACAAAAAACTTGATTATTGTGCTAGTTAAAGTAAAATACAGTAGTTTTGTGTAGAATAGATTAAATTTTGAGTATAAAATAAATGATTATAATTATAGTAACGATGCATTAAAATCATGGGTTGTACTTCCCGCTCTTTTTATTAGGACCCTTTCAGGGATGTGAAAATTTCACTATCATGCTAGTGATATTTTCTTTCAGAAATCTTAATCCTACCTTTATCATAATCAGTCGGGATTAAATTGAATAAATATTACTGTATAAAATTAGTGGTGGTATAAACGGTGAGAATTTCTCATTCCAAAAAGTGTCATGAAAAAAGGTGAGGAGTACGATCCCTGAATTAGATATAAGCGCTGTAAAACTTTTAGTAAATATTATTTAAGATTTTTATAAATAGGGAAAATTCGAATGACCGAAAGGAATTAGTATTCTGATTTAATTTCCATCAAACTTTTTGTTTTCATTAGCAAATTTTATCTACCGTACGATGATAAACGCATAATATTTTCGGGCCATATTCGTTGTTATATTACTTAATAAAGCAGCAAATAAATATTCAAAAAATTGAAATGTTGAGGATAAATATAAACTGCCTGTTGAATATAAAGTAAATTTTAATATCCCCCCCCCCCAAAAAATAATAATAATAATAATAATAATAATAATAAAAATAAATAAATTAATTAATAAATAAATAAAAAATAAATAAATAAAAATAAAAATATACTGTTACACAACTTTTTGCATATTATATTACTAATACAATTGCAATACAATTGAGAAATTAACTTTTTTTACGAACAACATTTATTTAAATTTTTTAAACTTTTATGATTTTAAATGTTTTGTTGCATGATTACAGAATTCGTATTAATATTTAATACTGTAATTAATATATTTAATACTGTATATTAATTTTAATATCTAATACTTTGTATATATATATATATATTCATTTTTTTTTCGTTTTCAGACAGGATTTTTTTTATGATTATTAGTTGTTATCGTTATATTTAATTCGAAGCCTCGAAAAGACGATCAATCGAAGAAAATTAGGCTTAAAATGTCGAGGTTTTCAGCTTGTATTTTTTATTTATACAACTCTCAAAGTGCAAAATTAAGTATATTTTGAGGTATGGGTGAAATGAAGGCAGCTGCAGCCAATTTTTCTTCCATATTTATCAAGATAACTAGAAAACAGAGAAGTATGTCCTAAAATTACTGCACAGATGCCAATCTTTATAATTTTAAAATCCGATTTATTGCCACTAATTTTTAAAAGGAATCTGTCATATACTTTTGACGATTGACTGAACTGAAAATATTTCTAAGAAATTTCAAGTATACGTTTTTCTTGAAAAACAGAAGATTTGACACCTATGATACTGCCATATGGGGAAGAATATATAAAATAAATTTTTTGATATATTTAAAATACATTAAATTAATATAATGTTGCAAAAAAAAAAAAAAAAAAAGTAATGTTAATTATTGCATAGAAGCGATTTTTCAAGTTAGTAACTATGCAACAAGTTTTCTTTCAAATTCATGATATAAATATAAACATATCTAATTTCGTCTTTTGTTTAAAATAAATTAAATGTAATTGTGTTTTCTGTTTATCGTATACATTTTTCGCTATTCTATTTTTTTTTTTTTTTTTTTTTTTTGTGTGTGTGAACAATGTCTTCAAAGAATGTCTGAAAGACTTTTCTAATAGTTTCTACTTTCCTGTATTCTATCCACGCTCGTTAAATTTCTTTTTGTTAAAACAAACAAACAAACGAATTCCTTTACCAAATTTTGTTTATGCGTCTAAAGCTCACACCTCATAATTCAGCGATAACAATTGAATTTCAAATTTATTTCTTAGATAATTTGTTTAAAAGTGATGAATCTTCATTAAAGATTCATTATCCGTATAAGATTGGATACCCCTTCCAGACATCTAGACCACGATTTTTCTGACCTCTAATGCACTACCACAAATTAATATTAAATTTACATAAAATTATCATTATTGACACTTTCTGGGGAGATAAATTCTCTGTGGATGTGTAAAGAAAACATTAACGGCTAGCTCTTTGGATATGAGAACAATAGTTTTAGAAACGTATAGTCATTAGAGGTCTTCGACAAAATACTTAGCTCTCTGCAATGCAAAGTTAATGCATTTTAGAAGCAGTTGTGTATTGCTTTATGTGTTAGAAAATTCTTATTTTACTTTTACTATGCTTACTAATTTTGTATTTGTATTCCTAGTTTTGCATTCTTATCACGAATGATAAAAGAAATACGAACAAGCTGAAGAATCAGAAGTAATTGTTTATAATGCAATACGTGATATGCAAATAAAATGCATATTCTTTACATTTCCAAAGCATTATATGACCCAGAATGTACGCACCTATAAATCTATTCTTGTTTAAAAGTAATTAAAGGGTTTTGACTTTTGGTAGAATTTTACCGTCTGTATTTTAGTTTTATTAACTTTTGACCCAGTATCATTCTTTTGTATGCATTTTAAACATATAGTATAACATTGTAACATTGTGAAATTTGATTTCTGATTTTGTGTTTGGACCTTGAGAACTATAAAAATAAAAAGAATTTTTAAAAAATTTGTTTTAATTTTTTTTTAAATTTAAATGATGACACATATTGTGTTTCAAAGGAAAATGTGTAAAAAAACTGAAATACAAGAGAAAAAACGAAATTGTTCATACAATTACACAGTTGCCAACTGATACAAATTTTAGATACAGTTATATTTTATGGAAAATTTTTCTTTATTTAATTATAGAAAAGTACTGCAAAAACTTATGAAAAAAAGTTCCATGGAAAAATACTAATATTCAAAAATTGGACCATTGGTAGCCATGCAATTATAAAAATTATTCATTATTTTACAGAAAATTATATATATCAGATAGATTAAATAATCCAATGCGAAAACAAATAATCAAAAATTATTTAACTTTTAATTAATTAATTTAAAAAAAATCTTAGGAAAGAAAAGAAACAGGACAAACAATTTAACAGCATGCCTTACAATTTACAACTAAATATTATTTTAGAATTCAAAAACTGAAGTTTAAGAATCTTACATAAAGTGAAGTCACTATGAATGAAATTTATTGAAACAATTTTAATGATAAATTGCGGCACTTGAGTTTATATTGATTTGTGTATCAATATCGTTACTTAAGAAATGAATGATTCTTTTTTTTTTTTTCCTAGAAAAAGTATAATATTTTCTAAACAAAGATTTTTAATCATATTGCTCTATAAATTAATAAAACATTAGAGATGTAAAATTACGTGCTTCTAAAGAATTGTGTAAAAATAAAATAAAATAAAAATATGGTTAAAATTATTGTTCATTAAATATTCCTGAAATGTTTCAGTAATTTTCAAAGCTTTTGATTTCTTAAGGAGTTTTAGAATGTCATGAAATTGAGAGATATTATAACTTTACAAACAGAGTCACAACATTTTTAAAGAATTCTGTATGTATTATTCGAATTAAGGTATCTTTTAACAAAGAACAGTGTTTCTAAAATTACACTGAGAAAAAAAAATATACCGCTTTCATCTAGAACGAATAGGTGGTCCTTTTCTAAATCCCTCAACTAGAAATATAGATTTCTGAGCTATGAGTATAAGGTACGCCAATACACTGAGAATAAATTCTATAATTGTCATCTAGAATGTAAATTGTGGCTCTAGGAAAAATAGTTCCATGTCATCCTTATAAATTACTTATAAAAAGTTTTCTAGTCCCCTTCGAAAGCGAATTCCAGAGACCTCTATTAGAATTCTTGAGCGTTTGTCTATACTATCGAGGACAAACCTATTTGAAAATATCTCCAAATAAATGTGAAGACAAGAGGCGGGTTTCAGCAGCTATAATCTTGGTTTATGGCCCAATTCTATAAAATTAAGCGAGAATTTCTCGTAATACAAAAGATTCAGAATATTCAGAATATTGTTTCACCATCTAGAAATGTGTAGATTAGAAATTCTTGACCATTTCGTCTATTCAGTTTATTGGCGTGCCTTATGTGCATAGCTCGGAAATCTATATTTCTAGTTTAAGGATTTGGAAAATGACCATTTATTCATTCTAGATGAAGGTGCGTATATTTGTATTTCTCAGTGTAGGGACATTTTTATTTAGTAATCACCAATAACTTTAAGGAGTGATATTTTATACACAAAATAGACGATTACACCCTCGAAGTGATTTAGGCAAATATTACAATTAAAATTTAGTGGTCGATATTGAATAAAATAAGTCCCTAAATTGGGTAGTGCTGATAAAGAAAAGGCTATTTCTTGCTAAAACTGTAATATTTTGTAAGCAAAATATTTTTAATTAGTCGGTTATTAAATGTCCTGTTATTCAAATTAAGATTTTATAAAAACAGTAATAAAACATACTTTAAGCATATCACACAATTTAAAATATTTTTATTCCGACGTTGCGGTTAATACTCCATTTTTAACCATCCTCAGGCAAATGATGTTCAAAAAATATAAGCATAAACAATTTAAGCCATTCTTGGATACTATAATACAATTCAAAAAGAAATTAATACTTGATTACATAAATTATCTATTAAAAAAAAAAAAAAAAAAAAAAAAAACACTCTATATACATTTTAAAATGAGTTAAAAACACCTAAATAAATTTGTTTACATTTTTTGAACATCATTTCCCTGAGGATGTTTAAAAATGGAATATTAAACGAAACGTCGGAATGAAGATATTTTAAATTGTGTGATGTGTTGAAAGTATGTTTTATTACTGTTTTTATAATTATTAACAGCATATATAAGTGGAATATATTTCTTTATTAAGATTTTATTTTTATTTATTTTATTATTATAATTATTTTTTTTTCCGCAAAGAATTTATCTTTTACTGATATGTAATATGTTTTAGATAAATATTTTTACTTATGTTTCTATAAAAATAATAAGGTAATAGAACAGTAAAATTGCCTACTTAAGAATTGTGTGTGTGTGTGTGTGTGTTTAAATATACATATTCATTAAAAATTCTTGAGACATTTTATTGGTTTTGAAGTGTTAGAACGCTTCCGATTTCTTAATCAAATTTAGAATGTCATAAAAATAAATGACATCATACCTTTACAAGAGTCACAAGATCTTCAAAGAATTCCAAAAGTGTTATTCGATATAAGTTGATATCATAGATTTTTTTTCTTTTCGAAGATTAAGTTTAGCTATCTAAGCTTAGGACATAACCTTTTACAGACTCTGTAAGGTCATTTCCCTTTCATTATAAAGTATTTTAATCTTATAGAGATATTGAGGGAAAATCTACAATTTAAAATGTTTTACTTAAACTAAGACTAAGCTATCGTTGAATATAAAGAATCTCAAATTATAATGACTATTTAATATGTGTTATATCTAATTTGCTGATTTAAAAATAAATAAATAAATAAACTCACAATATTTATTCTAACCGATTAGTCTCTTTCCGTCACCTCTTTAAAAGTCAATAAAAATATTTGCATTTCTTTATAAAATATATAGAATATATTAAATGTAAAGAACGTCAAATTATAATAACTATTTAATATGTATAAGCTAATTTTCTGAACTAAAAAAAATAAACTTACAATACTTGTTCTAAGAGCTTAGGTAACACATTTATAAAAATCAATGAAAATATTCAGACTTCTTTATCAACAATTTCATAAATGAAATTAATTAAGAGTACAGAACAATTTTTCCTTTCAAAAATAATTTTTAACATTATAGAAAAGAGTATATAACTGAAAGCTGTTCACTTTACCTGAAATCTGCTCACATTGGATCGTTTTATTAGTTGAAAAGAGAAAGTGTAGTTACCATTTCTTTCTAATTAGAAACAATTGCCTTAAGATTTAAGCTTTTTATTTACCAAGCACATATTATGAAAAAGATACAAAAAAAAGGTTAATATGTAAGATTTTTTTTTTTAAATTGCTATACTGAAAATATACAGGGTGAGCCAAAAGTACCTGATACATTTTAAATTTTAATATAAAATCAAGTAAAGGGCGTACGAGAATGCATTTTTCCCTCTAAGGTTAAAAAGTTTAATTTTAGTGAATAATAATAAAAGTGACAAAAGTTTCCCTCAGATGCCGCTACTTGTACTTTTGTTTTGCTTATGTAGTTTTTCTTGTAGTTTTGAAATGGTTACGTCGGTCCACAGACATAATGATTGCTTCTTATAAGTTTGTGCGAAGAACAAAGTGGATGTTTTCTTTGTGAATAAGATTAAAGGATAATAATATGGGATAAGATAAAAAATTCATAGATAATGCATGTAATCCAGTCTTTTCTACAATTAATGCAGGCGAACACATTATTTGAATTGGATTATCGTTTGGGTGTTGTTGGAACTATAAAAAACAAACATATTGATATATGGTTGTTCATTTCATAAATAAATGCTTCTTAATAGCTTGCCTAAAGTTTTTTATGCTGTTGTTTTCTTAGTGTTGTTATGATAGAACGCCATCTATGAGCTGAATTCCGAACATTTTTTTGTTTTTTTTATTTGCTGTAACAAAACTTTTGATCTTCAGAAGCATTGTAGTACTAACAGCACTCTTGTTCGCCAATTACTTGTTTTTATATTAAAGTTATTAATGTATTAAGGATATTTGGATTATCCTATATTAGTCTTGCAATAAGACTATTTTTATTGTGTTGTTAATTTTTAAACTACGTATTTGAAATTGTTAGGTTTTTTTCAAAGGGAAATACGAAAAAGATAAAGGAGAAGGATAGAGATAAAGGAACGTGTATCTAATAGCTTTATTTAAAATATGGATGTACAATAATATTTATAAATTATCAAAAAATTATTAGCCATTGATAATATTTATAAATTACAAAAAAAAAATAATAATAATAATCAGCAGATATCATTAAATTTTATAAAATCTGAAAATATTACTTATATATATGTATTAATGTGTATATCTTTACTAAAGCATATCACATGATATTTTCTTTATTCTAATCTTGGGTAAAAATTTCCTTACATGAAATATGCAACAAGTTTTAAAACTTCCTAAACATAAATTGTATACACGAAACATTAAGATCGTTTTTACAAAATTAACTACGATTCAAATCTATGTGTGGTGCATTATTCTTTCTTTTCTTTCTTTCTTTCTTTCTTTCTTTTTTTTTTTTTTTTTTTTTTGAGTGTGTGTTAAACATTTTCTTCATTTTTTTAATATCATTTAGAGAAAGAATATGTTTTAAAATTTTATAATATTTTAATAATTATAAATTTAATCAAAAATGAAAAAATAAAATAATTAAACTTGATTGCTAATTATACAACACAATCTTTAACAATATTCAACATTCATGTTCACTTCCTGAAAAGAATTAAGCATGTTTATTCAATTTTTTGAACCAAAAAATATTTACAGATACACGCACACACACTATATACTTTCCTTTTTTAAAACTTCTGATATTATAAAATGCAATTACACACTAATTAGCAAACAAATTTCACGAATTCATCGTCTCAATGTTAAACGTCAACAGACATTAATCATATTATGATCTTTTGGACTTTACACTTTAGGTCAGAGGTGACCTCTTTTGGGGCGGATATTGAAGCCAAATCAAGTCCGTGTAACCCATCCTGTGCGGCCTGACATCTTTGGTACAAATTTTGACAGATGACGGATGATACCTCTAATATATTCAGCTTAAATAATAGATTACGTGCAAATGTCAGACTACATGTTGCACTATCATTAAGAAAATGGTTTCAAGATGTTGTAACGAGTTATTAAATTTCGTTAACTCTTTCCAAATTGTAGTTCACAGAAGTATTAAATGTACACAAAATCATTAACGGTCTAATGCATGGAATAAAAAGTTCTGCTAAACATGGATATGCATATGAGTATTACTTTTTTGTAAGGTAAATAGCCCAATTTAATCCATCTGATTATAACATGCCCGAAGATGGTTATGTGCTTATTTACTCTATATATGGTTATGCAATTATTTGTCTATTCGAAAGGCTTGATGAATTAATTAGCTAATTTTGAGAATTCACGTATCGTTAGAATTTTATTCTCCGGAGGACATTGGAATACAAGGCATAAAACTGTTAAAATTTCTCAGACCAAAAACCAAAATTCCAATAGAAAAAAAGTGTTCATTCAAGTGAAGTGCATATAAAAAACGGTACATTTATTAGCAAAATGCACTATTTTATTTATCCCCCCCCCCCCTAAAATAACGAATATTATATGTTACTTATATTTGGAAGTTTGATACGATTGATATTTTTTCTAGGTTTACAACATACTCATCGGTAGTAGAACTTTAAAATGATTCTACTCGCATTACTATTATATTTATTAGCATTTATAGATATTTCTTAAAGGTAAGCACCGTGCGATAGACTTATGAATTTCTATCTGCCATTCATCAGCGATAAAGATAAAAAGCTAAACAGAGGAATTATAGACATCGCCTTGAGCACCAAAGGAAATAATAAACTAGCAGACAGATAGTTTGGTAGAATTTAGCGTATCGTCTTCGGCTCATTATGACGGCACTGATGGCAGTACGCTAATGCTACCGAAATAGCTGTCTGTTAATTTATTATTTCCTTTAACTTTTAAGAGATTGATTATTATTCCCATGCTTATTTATCTAACGTCAAGATTTCTGTAAATATTCCGTAACTAATATTATTATACAGACTAGTTGAATTTCATTAGTAAAGCTCATAACGCTTGTATATTTCATTTTGGAAAAAAAAAAAAGTGCGGGGCAGTCTTTGGGGACTGCCGATAGAAGTGAAAACTAAGTAACTTGTGAATTGTATCGTCGAGCTATTAGGTTATTTTTTTATATTATTTTTGGTTTGTAAAGAAGTGTTAATGACCAATTTAAACTTTAATCATTTAAACTTCAAATTTATATTGAAAGCAAAAAGAAGAATACAACAGTCTGTATAAAAACACGTGCTTGTACTTTGTGAACTATGTATATACTGTGGAAAAAGTACATACATACATTGAGTATAGAACTAGAAAGAGACAGATGCCAGTAGCCAGTATTCTACTCGTATTAGTATACATTTCATACATACATACATATATATATATATATATATATATATGCATATGAGGCATGCCGCGCCATGCGCTACATATATGGATATATGTGTAGAGAGATATACTCTTTGTATATATATAATGTATACTAATAACGCACGGAGGTATATCTTTGTACATATATACACAGTATACATATAGCTCATGGAAAGCATTCGGGGACGATGACACGAGTTCCATGATTTTTGTTCTCCCAAAAGTGCTCAACGCGCCTAAAGAAGTTTTCACTTTAAAAAAAAAAAATGATTTTAACTACATTTTAGCTATATTTTTATTAAGTTAACGTTTCCTTAATCCTATAAATTTAAACAGGTGATAAATATTAAGTAGTTGGCAGCACAAGAAAAACAAACGTCCTTTACAAACAAGAATTACTGTACTTTTTAATCTGATAAGATATTCTAGGAACTAAAGCATACATTTTTTATGCAAATCCTTTAGATGAATGGATAAACGTAGGTGCTATCATCGGCAAACGATCAAAGAACAAGCCAGCAATATTGATTCATTCACTGAAAAATCCGTGACCTTCACCGAAAGGAAACTATTTGGAAGATATATCTATACCTGGAAGTATTCATCTTTTTGATAGAATAGCAGAAATATAATAGGTGATGAAATTGGAAGCAAAATTGGAGAAAAATATGCACAGATTTTACAATCCATGCATATAAATATTTAGTTCCACGTGGCTTAAACTTTCTGAGTCTCTAGAAATATTTCAATACATATTTAATTTTCTTAACAATAGCTTTTATTTTTTACCTTCGCCCATATTTATTAGAGGAGAGTATTGAATTCGTAAAAATTTTAGCCTTCCGATTTTAGATATATTTATAGGTTTTGAAATGTCCAGAAACTTTTTTTTTTTTTTTTTTTTTTGCTGATTTTCCCTCAAAAACTAAGATACGGAATTTCATAAAAAGATTTATTCAGTTGAATCCTGAAATAAATTAGTGTCAATACATTTTTGGTGCAACTCGCCCAAGGTAACACCGTCGTGCCGTTTTATAATAATTTTTAAATTTGCAGTATAGGACAAAATTTCATATAAACGTATAAAACAAGAATTGTTTTTAAATAATCTTTGTAAAATGAAGATAAAATTGTATAAGTATTTTTTTTTCCTCCTGTAGGTAAGTACTCGTGTCGGAAAGTGAAATTTCAATATTGTTCAAAAAGGCTCGTAAATGCTTTATAAACGATTGATAGAACTGTAGAACGATAGATTGATAAAATGATAGAACTGCATGTGATTTTTTTTTTTTTTTTTTTTTTTTTAAGAAAGAAAGAAAAGAGAAGAAATAAAGAAGCGAAAAGAAAAAAAAAATCTGAAAAATTCCAATTCATCAAATATAGTCTATAGGGGAAAAAATCTGGAGTGAGTCCACTCGACTTTCCGAACATTCAATAAGTAGGAGTTGTAAGAATAAATGAAAATAAGACAAGTCGTTTAATAAGCAAAAGTGAAAAATATACAACGATGTATGTGCATTTTTTTCCTTTATTTAATTTTACGCTATTTCACTTCAAATAATTTGAGACCATAGATCATACTAATAAAGAATTTTCGTTGTAACCTTGTAAAATTCTATAATGGCGATATTCACCAAAATATATAGAATTCGTGCGACAGTGACCTATGATATGTGTATAAATATCTAGATGAATCGAATAATGCGTTTAGACACTATCGCATTTTTAAGAATTTGGACCCCTAGATCATAATGATCAAGAGTTCTCAATGTATCCCTGTGAAATATCTTTATATATATATGTGTGTGTGTGTGTGTGTGTGTGCTAGATTCACCATAATATATATAGTTTGTGCAACTGTGACCTATAATATGCGTATAAATTTTCAACTCAGATGAATAAGACGCTTAGAGAATCCACTTTAATAATTCAGGTCCGTAAGTCATATTGATAAAGAATTTTTCTTTGTGTCCCAGTAAAAAAAAAAAAAAAAAAACTATAAATCCTAGATTTACAAAAATCAACAGGGTTTGTACTATGGTGACCTATATTATATATACACTGAAAAAATAATATACCGCCTTCATCTAGAATTAATAACTGAACATTTTCTAAATCCCTTAACAAAAAATATAGATTTCCGAGCTATGAGCATAAGGCACGCCAATAAGCTGAACAAGCAGAATGATCGATAGTTTCTGTTCTACACATTTCTAGATGATGAAACTATATTCTGAATATTCTGAATCTTTTCTATTGCTAGAAATTCTCGCTTGATTTTCGATAATTGGATAACAAACCAAGATTATAGTTGCTGAAACCCGCCTCTTGTATTCGCATTTATTTGCAGAGATTTTTAAATAATTTTGCCCTCGAGAATATAGGCAAACGCTCTAGAATTCTAATAGGGGTTTCTAGAACTCGCTTTCAAAGAGGACTAGAATTTATAAGGATGACATGGAACTATTTTTTATAGAGCCACAATTTAGATTCTAGATGTCAGTTACAGAATTTTTTCTCAGTGTACTAACTTTCAGCTCATTCAAAAAAAAGGCATTATGTGCTATCGTATTCACTCCCATATATATATACACACAAAAAAACATATACACAGCATCGTAAAAATAGTCAAAATGAACTCAGGGAACACCAAAACGTATAGAAACACGAAAATCTCAAAGCCGGATTTTTGACATGATTATAATACTTTCCTTACATATGTATGTTCGGAAAGTTATTAAAAAAAAAAAATAATAAAACTTTCTTTCGACGATTAGTGTGGCATAATTTGAAGTCAATAATTTGAGCTGAATAAATTTGTATAGGGAAATATAAAAGAAGGTTTTGTAAAAGCTACAGCATGCTAGTTTTTATTATTATGTTTATTATTATTGTACTATTTTTTAAACCTTCTAAAACAAAATGCATATTATTTTGTATAATGAATCTGAATAACATTGTATTTACCAATGTTTAACTTAATGTCAAGATAAAAATATTAAAATAAAAAATATATATTACTGAATTTCACTTTTTAAGCATTCGAAAAAATTGAATACAAAAGTGCCGAAAGATTATATTCAGAAATACAAATATTTGTGACTGAAATTTATAGTTCCTTAAAAACTATTTTTTAAATAATTGTAAACAAATATGTTGTTTACAATTATATTACTAACAAATTTTAAACAAATATATTGCTAACTGCACAAAAGCTTATTTTTAAGTATATAAATTGCTTTTTATTTAATAAAAGTATACTATAAAAAATTTGCGCAGCAGATTACGATCAGTGACCGGAAAAAGGTGTTTTTCTCTGAAGATTACTTTTATAAATGATTAAAATTAAATTACATTTTATTATTTGAATTCCGCTATTTTAAATAAAACATGTTTCATTTTTGTTTAATTATTGGCTATTTATAACAGCTTTGACTACTGTTTTTCATTTGGTGAGTATAGATTGCCGGGATAATATGCAAGCAACAAATTTGGAAATAGATTCATTTGGTCATTTGGATGTATCGAACGCTGTGCGACTAAAGAATAAGCTAAATATTTACATTTATTTAATTTTGAGTTATAAGTGCATTCAAGGAAAATCAATAGTTCATTGAACAATTATATCTAGCAGCAGTGAAAGTCTGAATATCAATTAAACTTAAAATAGGTAAATTTGCGTGGGAAAAAATAAATAAATAAATAAACAACAAGACATCAAAACACTACTCTAAAAAGCATAACAATAATTATTCTAAGAGATACACATTCAAAAAAGGTTTATTAACTAAAATACGTAATAAAATATATCAATTCATTCTATTTAGGATAAACCAGAAAGCAATAAGTCCCAGCTTATAGTAAGAACTTACAAGAATTTAATATGTAAGTAATATATTTATCCTGTAAAACAGAAAACAAAAATGTGTCTTTCTTAAGTTTTGTGCGAGTTTACCATTATGTGTTTATTATACATGTTAAAAAAATTAAAATTACGTTAATTATTCAACTGTAGCTAATAATTTTGTTTATAAAACTAAAAAGTACATTTGTTTTTTAATTCAATTTTTTTCAGCTAATGCAACTGATTAAAAATATTGTGTTTCATTCTATTTTCAATCAAAGAAATATGTAAAATATTTTCTTAGAAAATATTTACTGCGTTATTTAATTTTTCATTCAAGGCCATTTTTTATGATGCAACGCACAAACTTTCTTTCAGGAACTGATCTCGTTTAATTGATAATTGGAAATATTACCTTTCTTTTTAGTTAAATTTGCTTTCAAGATTTTTATCAGTCAGTTTTAAGTATTTATATGACTATTTTTTAGCATTCTTTTTAAACTGTTTATTTATTTATTTATTTTTCTTATAAAAATACCGAAGTATAATGCACTGCAGCTATTATTAATTATACATTTTTATGCATGAAGTATAAATCTTCAGAGAAACGCTGTTTAAAAAAAAAAAAAAATCGTTCTGCTTCAACAAGAGTGGGGAAAATTCAAAGATATTTCTGAAGATGCAATTCACATTTCTTTCCTGAACAGATATCGCTCTTAATTATTATATTTCTTTATAAAAGTGTAAATTTCTAAATCAGTTTACTTTTAAATCAAATTTGCTGATGAGACGCATTACGTTCATTTCTATTTATTCTTTAATTAAAAACTGTTCAAGAAAGAATACAATCATTTAGAAAAGTATAAAAGGAAAAATTTCGCAATAATCAACGTATATTTTATTTTTGTTTTATTTTTTACGAGTTGATAAGATATATACATATATATGCAGTACAGCATCGATTATCCGCGAAATCGGGTAGCAATCGCGGATTACCCGAAAAACAGAGTAAAATGGGGTGCAAACATGAAAAAAATATATTTCTAAAGTAAAAAAATCCATTTTCTCCAAAAACCGTCAAAAAAATTCCAAGTAAGCTTATAGAATTACAATGCACAGTAAACATGTCGGTAATTTTCGACCTTCATACTGTAGAACCTATTGTATTTTCCTTGTTGTTGGCTTAAATTAAAATTGGGTTTTTTGGAGATTAATAATTTAAATTGTTTTTTAAGGCTCTCGCACTCACGTATAAACGGTTAATCCGTTCACGGATAATCGGCACTCTACTGTATGCATAATAATAAAAAAGCACCACAGAACTGGCATTTTAAAGTAATAAGTACAAGCTTTGAATAAACACAATAAAATGCAATAAACTCACAACAATAGTTTCGGGTCGAAAAACACACGACCCTTTGTCAGGCGAACAAATTAATTCTTTGTTCGCCTGACGAAGGGTCGTGTGTTTTTTTCGACCCGAAACAATTGTTGCGAATTTATTGCATTTTGTGTGTTTATTCAAAGCTTGTACTTACATATGTAAAATATTTAAATCTACGTAATCTTTGTCTTAACCCATTAGCGATCAGTGTCCTCATTTGAGGACAGCTAATAAAATGGCGCGTATATTTTTGTGGTTTCTTGGAATGATTTCTGCTTTTTAGTGACAGTTTATAGCGTCACGCTAAATGATCACTGAAAGTTTTATGTGCCAACTATTAATTATTATTTCATAATTTGGATAGTCATTTTATGATTTATCATTCGTCGCACACATATTTGATTTTTGCGCAGGTATACTAACTTAAATCAAGTTGAATAATAATACAAATTATAATACTTTACTTTCGAGATCTTTGTAAACATATAATAGAAATTAATCTGTTATCTCAAAGTTTTTCTATCTCGAAATTTTCTCGCTACAACACTAAACGTCAATAAAGGAGGATAGGCTTTAAATTTAAAACTATCAGAAGAATTGTTTAAGTTAATATATTTTAATGTCAGTTGTCTATGTTAATTTAGAAGTGAAATAATCAGCTAATAATATTTTGCAAAATTAATTCGGGCGTTAACGGGTTAACAGATTTTTATCAACTTATTCATTAATATTAATAATAAGGTCTTTCATTGAAGTAAATTTGCATTCTTGGATTCCCGTACCATTCCAATTATTATTTCTTATAATTTTAAAATAAATTAGTAGTTATAAAAGAAATGGGATTTTAAAACACCGCAAATGATGTGCATGAGAGAATGATAAAAAAATGATAAGAAACAGAAAAAAATTAAAAAATTTTAAATTACGCCGAAAAGCTTTCATAAAATTAAAATTAATAAATAGTATATAAATATTAAAATAAAGTTTTTAGAATCACAAAAATACATTTTCGTTTTAAATAAAAGTAAAAAACACAGAGATATTTTACATCGGAGAGCTTACATAAAATTTTAAAGTAAATGAAAATAGTGTTTTTATAATTCTCATATAGAAAGCGCTTTTACGTAAAAATCAAAACAAATTAAGATAAAAATAATGAGCAATTTACACAAATTAAGGAATTTTATTTGACAATGATTGTTCAGTGAAAAAGTTACGTATCTGTTTATATGTATAGCTTTAGTTTTTTCCTGAATCATATTCTTGCAGAATTTAATTTGAGTTAAACATTTCAGATTCAACATAAATTAAGTTTAAACAAAAGAAAAAAAAAAGAAAGAAAAGAAAAGAAAGAAAAAGGAAAAAAATAAATAAATAAGTGAAACTACAGGCTTTTTAAATGTAGAAGCTAATGTAGAGGTATCTTAAGATTTTAAAAAGTTTTTTAATTAGTTGTATTTTTATCTTATTGACATTTAATACACATCACAAAAAAGTCTAATCACTCGTTAGAATTCTAGAATCGTTAGTTCTCGTTAGAATCATTTTTCTTATTATGAAAGACTGACTATTTTTTGTTTCCTGATTTTAAATTTCTCAAAACAAGATTTACATACATATGTTCTATCACACAAATATTATCGAACTTAAATGTATATTTTTTATTCTAGATATAAAAACAAAGAATAAAATTAATTGAATATATATATATGAATAAATGTTGTTACAAGCTTAAAAAGTGTATAGTTCTTGCTTTTATCGAAATTTAAAATTGTCTTTAACCTTCAAATCCAAAAAGTTTAAATATGCAAGTATTTGCCAAATGTTGTACATATTTGATCGTAATATGATAATTAATGATAAATAAAAGTAAAATTTCTTTCATCTTTCTTTCTTACTTTTGTTTTATTCTGGATGATTTTTCAGCCGCCTTGTGAATTATTCAGCCGATCCAAAATATACATATATTAAGAAATATTTAAAAGTTAATTTATCTACTAACTCTAGAAAAAACAGCATAATAGACCATTAGGAACAAATTATGTCTGGCACATACTTTTTTAATATTGTCTGCAACACAATATGTCTAAAGTTAACGTTTTTTTTTTTTTTTTTTAATAAATTTCTAGTGATTTGTTCTTCAGTACTTGATACCTCACAAACTATACACTCAAAAATTATGAATATTTCCATTAACTTTTCTTTTCTTTTTCTTTTTTTTTTTTTTTTTTTTTTAACATAGTTATCTTAAATATCACAGTGGGTTTGATATGGAAAATGAAGAAAAGTTAAATTTCATTTTAATGATACGAATGACCCACGAATGCAATATAAATCATATGTCCAGATTCCACTCCCTCCCCCCCCCCTCCCCCCAATCAAAATACGTTATTGTACTTGAACAGTAAAGTTTATATTAATAATTAATGCATTAAATAAATTGATATTCCTATTTTAAAATAGCTATAGATTTTTAATTAAAAATAATCAGACAAAATTACCACTATTTCAAGCGATTTAATGGGAAAATTTTTTATGGATAAAGTCATTTTTTTTTTTTTTTTTTTTTTTTTATAAACCATACGTTTCATTTATATATATGTATCTATTTTTTTTTTCAAAAATTACAACGATATAACTATTTATTTTATTTTTTATTTTGTTTGTTGTGTTCTAGAATTAAAAATATTTTAATATGTAAATACAATTTCTTTTTCTTATCCACTTATAAACAAACTAAATGGACGTTTCCGTCTTAGAATCTCTTATTTCAGTAAATTAATTCTCCAATATAACTACTCATAATGGAAGTGTAAAAAAAAAAAAAAAATCACTTCTATTATTTTATTTTGAATTATTTTCTTATAATTTATTCAGAAAAGGTATAGTTTTTCACTACACCATAATCAATAAAATAGTCTGAATATTTATCTTGAATTATTTTACTACGCCATTTTTTTCCTTTCAAGGTCATCTTTGTTTATACTTATACGCATTAATTCTTTCATCAATTGATCTTTAACTGATAATTTATGGTATACAATTTCATTTAAGTTCATATACCTTTCGGCATGTTTATCCTCTTTTCATTCATAGTTTTGTTTGAACCTAAACATGTTTTTGGTATATTTTTACATATTTTTAAATTAGTATGTATATATGTTGTAAGGGTTCATACGGACCGGTCATTTTTTTTAAGGATACTCCAACAGTATTTTTAAACAATAAATTCACTTTTTAATTAAAAAGTTTGTTTAATAACAAAAATTGCTTTACAAAACTATAGTGGTAGAGAATAATCAAGAAAATTTAAGGACCGTATGGAATACGACTATGTATATTTGTAATAAATAATAAGTCACAGAGTTAAATATTATAATTTCCTGAACAATTTTATAAACTTCAGCTATATTTGTAAAAGATATAATTTTACATAGAAGAGTTATAAAGGAAAATAATAACGACGGAATTATTAAATTGGTGTTATAATTTGGTATTTTTTCTCTTCTGAACAAAATACCGACAACTGTAAGTGAATTTCACTGTAGATTTTATTTTTTTTTATCAAATACTCAAGAACAAATCCTACCAAGTTATCTTTACAATTACATAAAAAAAAAAAAAATAAATAAAAAAAAAAATCTTAAAATACATTTGTATTGCAATGATTTATTTTAAACACTTGATATATATATATATATATATATATATATTGTATATATGTATATATATATATATATATATACATATGGCACAAGTTCTTACGAAGAACAGGGACATCATGAAAGAAATTAACAGCCGAGTTAAACTTGCATGGAGAGCATTCGGAAGAAACAACGCTGTATTTAAAAGCGACCTTGCAATTTGTTTGAAAAGAAAAGTTTTTGATCAGTGCATTTTGCCTGTTTTAACTTACACTTCTGAAACTTGGACACTAACATGTGAAGCTATACAAAAACTGCAAACAACCCAGAGAAGCATGGAGAGATACATGTTAGGATTCACAGAAAGAGACAGAAAACGAAACACTTGGATTAGGAAGCAAACCAAAGTTACTGATTAATTATATTAAAACACTTTAAACACACGTAAAATTAAATTTTATTTAAAAGTAGTTAAAAATGTTTTTATCCGAAACTTTTCGCTTTAATAGTGAAGCACCATCAGGGATTTTTATTATTTGTTTCCAATGAGCAGTTTTTAAATATTTTTTCTTTTCACAGTCAACAGTTAAGTCTTTTAATAACGTGAATATCAGCAAAGACTGTTGACTGTGAAATGAAAAAATATTTAAAAACTGCTCATTGGAAACAAATAATAAAAATCCCTGACGATGCTTTACTATTAAAGCGAAAAGCTTCGGATAATTTTTTTTTAACATCTTTTAAATAAAATTTAATTTTACGTGTGTTTAAAGTGTTTTTAATATAATTAACAAATGACACGTGTTCAATTTAACTCTCTTTTTTTAGAGATTATTCACAAAGTTACTGATGTTTTTTCTAGAGTCAGGTAGTTAAAATGGAGCTGGACTAGGCCCTTTGCGAGAAGAAATGATGATAGATGGACCACAAAAGTCCTATTTTGGATACCAAGAGATAAGAAACGACCGAAAAAGAGACCACTGTGTCGTTTGAGAGATGAACTTGTGGAAGAGCAGAAAGTTGGAAGAGCGGAATGGAGAATTACAGAAAACAAGAGAGTTTCGTCCTGCAATGGATGGATAAAAGCTGAAATTGATGATAATGATGATAATATATATATGTATATCATCAGAAATATATATATGAATATATATTTAAATAGTTCAGATATACAAAATTATTTTTACAGCTTACAAATTTTGATTAGAAGTTAATGAATTTTTATGTATGACATTCATTATCTAAAGGGATTTTTGCATTTATTGGATAAAAGTTTCATTAATTTTCTTAATTATTTTGTGAAGAATAGATTTCTATACACCTCTGTTTAAATATTTTTTTTGCCATTATAATGATCACAATCCAGGTAGGAAAAACTTTGAATATCATGATAGGTATATCCATAGTACATGTTACATGCCCGCGCACTTTCCTTTCCTTTTAATTAACAAACTTAATACTATTTTTCTGCTAATAAAAAAAAAAAGAAAGAAAGAAAGAAAAAAAACTAAATATAAGAAAAAATAAAGTTACAAAAAATGTCTAAATAAAAAAAATAAATAAATATATAAATAATAATAAAAATAATAAATAAAAAAACTATTAACCTTTTTTTCACTTTATATTACTTTTATAGTAACGTAGAAATTTCGGACTAGATAAATAAATAGTTTATGTGTTTTTATTTGATTTCTATGGTTTAAAAATTCTAGAAACTAAATAAGATATTCAACAAATAAAGTATTAATATTTTTTTTCGAAATACGTTTAAAACAATCACATGCAATGATGAAAATTAATTTCAACGTAATAACAATAAGTTGTATAAAATTTCTGATATTATTTTATGTATTAGTACGGCAGGTTGTAGATACTATTTTTTTTTTTTTTTTTTTCATCAAAGTTTTTCCATTGTAACCGATTTTTATGTATCATCTTGAATACATATACTGACATTTTTATTTTTATTTAAAATTTATAATTTGTCCATACTTTTGTCCATACATTTGGTTTGCATTATTAGATTTTATTAAAAATTGGTACACTTTTTAATCAGGAAATATCTAACTAATATCTTATTTAGGCATTAAAAAAAAAAAAAAAAAAAAAAAAAAAACTTTTAACTTTAAAATTACTAAAAAAAAAAAAAAAAAAAACTTTTAACTTTAAAATTACTAAAAAAAAAAAAAAAAAAAAAAAAAAAAGCCAAAATTAAATAAATAAAGAAGGACTTAAATATACTTCTTTTTATGTTGGAAAAAAAAAATTGAACGCTGAAACATTTTTTGAAATATTTAAAATAAAATTAATAAGAATCGTTCCACAGAAATGAAACAACTTCAGGCGAATTTTGAAATTTGGCACCGAAGTAACTCGGACGTAAATTTGTACCAAAAAGAAAAAAAGAAAGAAAAAGAAATTAATTTAGTAACCGATGCTAGGGTATGTAACACAGCTACTGCATGCCTTTATATGAAAGAATAGATAAAAATAAGTCATGTCGTACTAAATTCAGTTCTGTTTTGTGCAGAATTTTATATTTATTATTTAGAAAAAAAAAGACTTAGGGTTTGCTTTTCTTTCTTTTAATTTATTTTGTGAAATATTTTTATTAAATTGATGGAGGGGATATCATAGATGTCAACATTTCAATTTATTCCGGAGTATTTTTAACTCCACCACTATTTCGCCCCACTTTATTTATAGAAATCTGTTCTCCAATATATAACTTCGATAAAATAAGGAAAAATTTATTTAAAAAAATAAGTGGTAGGAAATAAAGGCGGGGCTAAAAATTCTCCGGAATAAATTAAAATGATGGCATCTATGGAATATGAAGAAAGCGAATATTTAACTTTATATAAATAAACAAATAAATCTTCATTTTAAACAGATTAAAGTTTAAAATAATAAAACAAAATAAAAATATAATCCAATATATGTTTTGTGAATAAGATTAATTTCATGATTTCATGTTCATTTATATGCCGGTAGCTTCTGTAAGCTGCTTAAGTTGGTTGTGACTATCAGTTTTTGATCTGATGATCTGATCCTTTCCATCTTGATAATTTACTGTAAGTTTTCACACACACACACACACACACACATATATATATACTATAAAAAAAGGAGGTTTGGCAGGGAAATTATAAACTTTTACGAATTACTTCTCTTATAGTCTTTTTCATTTCGTGAATTTATTACTATTTACTCAATGAGTAATACTTGAAAGGTATATATATATATATATATATATATATATATATATATATATATATATATGTACAGTCGGCAGCAAAATTATTGAAGCACTAGCAATAATTCCTATTTAAAAGATGGGCACTTAATACTGTTTTGTTAAGTGAATATTTATGGAGCCATGATCTTAGTCCTATACTGTTCATAAAAAAGTAAGTTGATGATAAAAATCAGTGATCAAACTAAAAAAAAATATATATATGAAAAGTGTGGATGTGAGCTTCAATAATTTTGCTGCCGACTGTATATATATTGTATGTATGTATCTGTGTATGTTAGTATTTAAAAAATAATTATTTTATTTTATTTTATTGAATAACATTAATTTAATAAAAAAAAAGTATTACTTACAAATTTCATTAATATGTTTCAGGAAACGTTTAAAAATTGATTACTGCCGTTAAGTTACATTATACATATTATAAAGTTTGTTTTAATTTATCGGGCAAGTATTTTCAAGTTTAAAATATTAGTAAAAATATATTTAATATTTACCTATTCTTTTACCTTGAAAGGCCACAACAAAATATGTCAGTACAAATAAAAATATGTATTAGTCTTTTTTGAAAGCGTTTATTTCACTCGTGCTTGAGCGTGTAATAACTCATGAATATGTAATAACTGTAATAAAGGAAACTTTCCGCACATGCTATAACGTGCGTGTACGATTCAGTCTTTATGAAAAATATAGCCGATGGTGAAGCATTACACGGAAAGTGAAACTTCGAAAGCAGGTTAAAGACGAATTTCTAAGGTCATGCAAAATCGTCTTGTTCTGAGGTGCAGTCATAAAAATATATTGTTTATTCTCAACGCATTTTTTATAATGCAGCATGGTTTTTAGATGAATTCAAAGAGATAAATATTAACATTTACATAATTTTAATGTAATGTTATATTTATAGTTGTTTCACACACTATATTTTTAAATAAACGATACGCTGTGTTTTGTTCTTCTACCCCCTTTTTTTTTTTTTTTTTTTAATTTATTAGAATTTAAAAGGGGATTTTTTTTGGTTTAATAGTGTTTTAGATTTACTTAACATTTAAGAAAAAATATTTTCTTTTTCCGCCAAATAAACTTTAGGATTTATGCGTCAAATTTCTAATCGTATAGAGTTTACTAATATGGATTTTTAATACTTTTTTTTTTTTCCAAGTAGTGGTTCCATTTTCAAAATGACGTTAATTTTTTTTTTCTTTCCAGAGTCAAAACAAGCTGAGTATGCAAATATTCTTAAAACATATATTTATATACTTTATACTTTTTATACTAAAGAAATTTTATACTTTTAAATTGTTTAAATCTTTGTCACTTTTAAATATAAACTTTTATAAAAAAAGTTAAATTACCTATAAAAGTGATAAAATACCAAACATTAATATGTATTAATTCTAACTCATTTAACAGCATTCTGCTACTTGCGCAACTTAGTCTTTTGGCAATATTTACACACGTTATTTTCAAAAACTCCGAGTACCCTTTTTATTCTAAAACATCATCCAAAGTTGTATTTATCTATTATTTTTACAATATAAAATATGATTTTTTTTACAAATGAAAAATTTAATGTTTCAAACTTTCAAACTTTTTAAATGTGTAAGAATTTGTAAAGTTAAATTATTAGTGAATTCATTATTCATCGAAAAGTACAACCCACAAAAGGGTATTAATTAATTTTTAACGATAATTTTTTTTCACTAATTAGGCATACTCACAATTTTTCTCTGTGATTACATGGGGGGAAAATGCAAATCTAATGTTAAAATAAACAAAACATCATTTCGTTAATACTTATTCATAACTTTTTTTTTCCCAAGAGAGAGAGAGAGAGAAAAAAAGAAAAAAAAAATCAGAAATTATATCATTATGGAAATACCTTATCTAAATAATGTTTATTTATTTATGTGAATAACTTTATTTAAATGTAGCGATAATGGTTAATGTCGGTTTTCATCCTGCTATAACCGTAACAAGAAAGTACGTAAAGCTCATAATTATACAACATTCTGTAAACTATATCATCATTCCAGATTAGTTACTAAATGGCTTCTTTCATTATTTTTGCTTTATCATTTCTCTAATCTTTTATTGACAAAGGGCCATTTTATTATCTTATATCATAATTGCTTATGAGATTTCTTTTATTGTCATAATTTGAATTATTTGCATAGAGAAGACTTAATTAGTTAGAAATTTATTATTTTAATTCGTTGTTGCATAAAGATTTTTGCAATGGGAATTGGGATTTACTTCTATTACATCAAAAACACGTTCAATAAAATCTTAATTTTTGTGTATAAGTCATTAATTATAAATGTTACAAAAATTTGTTGGGTGTTTTATAGAAATATTATTTTGACTGTGTTTAATAAAATGGAAATATTATAGATAATACATTGGATAGATTTTAAATATTATTAGCGAAATGTTTGACTGATACATTTTAGAAATAAATTAAATATGTACTTGTTATAATAATTTTTCAGTGCAGGAAATGTATTTGAAAATGTCTAAGAAGCACCATTACATATTTGGTTTAAGAAGAATACATCGACTTCTATATGTTACACCAATTAAAAAAAAAAAAAAACTGTAGAAATCAGTTGATGATCGAATGAAGAAGTGCTTAATTCGTATCTGTACTGTAGATTTGCTAATGTAAATAAAATTTGAAAATAAACAATAAATAATTATTTTTGGAGTGCTGAGGATGAAAATAGAGGAAGTACATTTGTTGTTCAATATTACAGTGTATTAGTATTAACTAATTATTCACTAAGGCTGATATGCTTAACGTCAACATAATTGTTAGAATGCTTTTGATTCCTTAAAACAATTTGGTGCTTTTAAATAAAAATTTATCACCTCTCTTAATCGAATCTTTATGGTTTATTTTTAAAGACTTTTCCAGAGTTCAAATAAAAGTAGCATTCATCAGTCTAGCTGCTTTAAGTTTCCAGTAGTTTTCTTCAAAAATCATGTGAATGATAGTTAAAATTTCCTTAGACTTCCGTGGAAGACACTTTTCCAAGATAAGATCCTTATGTCGACAATCGGCCTTTATCCCCAATCAACCATTCTTAAGTTGATTCTAAAAAATATAGTAATATTAAATCTAAAAAGAGAGACTTCTTTACTTTCTCCGAAAAGTGTACTAATTCATTTAATTTTTGACATTTAATTGTTAAAAAGAGTAGGGTAGGTGCTCCAGTGATTGGCTTGCTCCGGTAATTGACATCTATCCCGAAATAATTAATAAATAATAATATTATAGTTTTAAAAAATTAAAGAACACGCTTTTATAGAAATGTGAAATAAAAAGCACAAAATATCTATCTTAGTATTAAAATGCAGGGTAAGAGAAAATCGTGTGAGTGACCACCATAATATTTACATACATTTAAATCTTTAATTAAAATAATTTAGAATTAAACAAAAACCATTTTTAAAAAATCTCCCCTGATTGGGCTCGAACGCTAGACCTTTACCTCACAACCACGGCGTTCACGTACAGCAAGTCTTTTTTTTACAATATAGATTTTTTATGTGCTCCCAGAGCGGTTACAAACATACAAACATACATACAAACAAACATACATACAGGTGAAGCTAATAAAAGCGTGTTAATAAGAAAAATAATAAAATCATATATTTTACATATAAGAATTTTAACATTTTATGTTAAACACTGGGGCATAGGGTGCTAATAACACGTAAAATGAATAACTAGCAGTGTCAAACACTGGAACACAGGGGGCCAATTACTGATAAAATGAAAAACTGGCAGTGTCAATTACTGGAAAATTGAGTGGGTGTCAAATAAAAATTCATAAAAAAAAAAAATGACTGTTATTAAATGTATATGTTTTAACATATATGTGGTTCTGAATGTCTTTCATGCCATATGCATATACTAACTTAAGATTTCTAAAAATATTTTCTGATGACAAGAACATTGAAAACATCAGAGATTGCTATAAAAGTGTCAATCACTAGTGCACTTACCCTATTCATAATAATTTGACGAATACAACGTCCTGGTATTAATACGTTGATTTATTTTTATATATGGATAAGTGCAAACTTTTACATAATTTTTATACCACAATATATATAATTTTGAATAAAAAGTATACATTTATATTTTAGAAAAAATTTTGTTTTTATTTAAAGACGGAAATTCTTCGATTAAATAAAATAAAGAATACTATTTTAAAAAAGTGCCATTTAAAATTCATACAAGTTGGCAACTAATTTACATGCATAAGTATTTATTTATTGAATATCTTTTAAGAAAAAGTATCAGAAAAATCTAATATTATAACCAGAAATCTAATCTATATATTACATCAATATGCAAATAACGTCATTTGAAATTTGTGATATACGTACTGATTAAACCAAGTAAATAATCTCCAATATTTGAGATCAGATCAAGTAAGGTATATAATTGTATCTCATTTAGTAAATTATACGGTATTATAAAGTAGTTTCTAAATTACCTCTTCCGTATATTTTCTGTAATCATTTTTTGATATACGTTATTCGTAAGGGTGATTTTCATTAAGATTATGTAATGAATCTTATATATATATATATATATATATATTTTATTGGCTTGTGTGTATATATTTTCTGCAGTTATAATAGGTTAACATCTAAGTGTCCTGGAGGCTTCTGTTTTATAAACTTCTTCTCCCCCTCTCTCTCTGTCTCTCTTTTTTTTTTTTTTTTAATTGTTATTATTCATAGAGTGCATCCTAATATCTATCAAATTTTCTAGGAAATTAGAGATAAATTTGAATAAAAATATCATTTTGTAAATCAAAATAACTAGTGTGTTGTTATTTTAAAGGATAAGTTATATTTTTCTTGCAAATAAACTAGATTTTAGTGATGCAGTTCAAAAAAAATTACAGAAAATAAGTAACATACATTACTTCTATCTTTAGAAAAATTATAACAATCAAAGAACTTATACGGAAAAACACTTGATCGCTAAAATTTATTAAATACAAATGCAGTTGGTTTATAAATAAATTGTTAGTTAGTTATCTAAGATCACTAAGTAAAAAATAATATATTACTTCACAAAGTTATAAAAGGCCCGTATTACAAAATTTTGAAACATATGGTTACTTTTTTTCTAGAAAAATATTTCTGTTCAATACTAAATATCTCTAGTAATCAAAGACTAATTTTTACATCCCTACTTTGCATTTGAAGAAAATTTTCTTCTGTGAAGCAAAATAAAATTCTAATTATACTTAAAAAACATTAGCTTTTTGATTAAGAATTTTTGAAAAGAAAAAAAAAAAAAAAAAAAAGACGTTGGCTATCATTTTAACGGAAAGTGTAAGTAAAAAAAAAAAAAAAAAAAATACATTTATTTATTTTTTTTTCTTCTAAATTAAATTTATAAAATGCTTTTATATTTAAAAAGAGATATCAAACAAGTAATTTTTAGTGAATTGCAGACGATATCTGAATAGTAATTTTTCAAATCTCAGTGGGAATTATAGGTCAGCTTAGGGTCAAATTTCAGCTGTAAACATTTGACTGTATCAATTAGTTTTTCATATGCATTATTATTCTTTAAAATTTAGTTTGATTATTTTTCTTTAGAATAACTAATTATCAAATTATAAATATTTCAAGGCGAATGTTTAGTCTGAAAATTTTAACAATGCAATTATATAAGAATATATATATATATATATATATATATTATAAAAATACATTTTGATTTAAAAAAAGAAATGTATATATATATATATATATATATATATATATATATATATATATATTCAAATATGTAAATTTGTTCTCTCTTTAGAATTTTTTTTTTTTTTTTTTTTCGAATGTTTTTATACTCCGAAAATTTCTCTTTACACGATTTGGGAATTGACGTAATATCAGTTTAATATTAAAACTACAATATCCACATTGTAAATTCAATACATATATATAAATATATATATATGATATATATTTTTTCAATAAGTTTATGATGCAATATTTTTACACATTATTTTTAAGAAGCAATCTTTATTCGCGAGATTTTTTTATTAATACCTATTTGCAGTAAAATTAGTAAGCAATGCAAACTTTATTTGTAAGATTATCAATTAGTACTTATGAATGTTGGTTCTGACTAACTGTAACATTTATGAAATATTCTTTTCCAAATATATGTGAACTGCATCATTATACGAAAAAGATTTATCATAATATTAAACTAACAAAAAAAAAAAAAAAAAAAAAAAAAATGAAAATTTATTATATGTGAAATATTTCAGTTTAAAACTTTAATCCTTAACTATTACGATGATCACTAGTTAGTAAGATACAACGAATTTAACACTAAACATCCTCTAAATATTCACCTTCATGAATTTAAAATTTACTTTTGATTAATTTTAAAATGTTAACTGCATTCATTTAAATCTAATTATTAACATTTAGGTTTATACTGTTTATTATTTTTTTCTAGTAAGCGATCTCGTGCATAATTATAGGTTAGGTAATATATATTGCCATGTTAACGATAATTACATAATTCATCTTCCTAAAACAAACAGTATGTTTCGACATACACACGCAATAAAACGATTTAACAGTTACAAATAGGTATGCATTATTATAATATAAAGCATTTGAAAAAAACTGTGACAAATACCATTATATTGCGATCTTAATCAAACAATATGTAAGCGTGACTGGAAAGTGTTTTACAGGATTTCATGGTTACAGAGTTTATAATAATAGTTAGACAGAGACATCTCATTATTAATCTTAACTATTAACGATTCTTTTGAGAAATGATAACAAAAAATAAAAGCAATCGATCATTTTAATTAAACTTGACTTGAAAGGAAAATAATATGAAATTTAATCTATGCGAGATTTGGTGAACTAAGTGTCAAAGTTTCATCGAGAATTAAAAAACATAAAACACTAATACTCTGAAACTTCTTTAAGAGGACCACCCACCGTGCCATAGAAAAATGACACTTCAAAAAGATGGCCTGTTAATGGAGCTTGCTCAGAAGACTTCAAGCAAAATTTTTTATAAATTAAATTGTTTTAATCTTCATTACACTCACATTGGTTGATACATATAGCTTTCTATCATTTTTTTAGTTTTGAAATATTTTTAGCAATAATTTTATTTCCCCCAAACTTTTTGACATATCGGAAGGAACTGCTCAGCTTAGCACAATTTATGACTTGAAAACGTATTTTTATTGATCTATAAGTTTCTATTAATTTTTTTTTTTTTTCGCAGGAAGTACTAATTTTGTCTTTTAATGGTTTATCTAAGCTATGTTTAATATTTTTACATTACCATTTAAAGTTGCCATTATTCATTAAGAAGCCATCATATTTCAATCTGTTATCTAAATAATGATATAATACAAAATTCCGTTTTCAAAGTATGAACTTTATATCTAAGTATGTGCTTTCAGAAATATGAAACCCCATCCCTAAACCCCATTCTCTATACATAGATTATTAAAATACATGTAGATTAATCACAGTTATCAGGATATTTAGCAATCACTTAATTAAATACTATTCTTTTTTTTCTAAGAATAAATTTCAGTAATCGTTTGGAGTTTTTCCCTCCAACTGAATAATATAAAGATTGCTAAACAGAAAATTGTGGTACTCGATTAAGCGTCTGCTAAATTCCCTGAGTTATAAACAGTAGTCAGTGCAAAAGTGTATAATTGTAATTTAACAAAAATAAATAAATAGTAGATCTAATAAAATCTCATTAAAAATCAAAATGAATAAAAATGTAAAAAAAAAAAAAAAGAAAAAAAAGAAAAAGAAAGAAAGATACATGAAATTGTAATAAATATAAAAATTGCTCAAAATCTTACAAACAATTTATAAAAAATACAATTAACGCATAGAATACAAATAATAATAATAAGAAGAAGAAGAAAGAAAGAAAATTAATAATACTTTTTAAATATGCTAAAAATGCTTAATTATACAGAGTAGGGTGCATCAGCTTTTCTGAGTCTTACACAACTATTCTTAAAAATTCAATTTATTTTCAAATTTTTATGCTCATTTTATGACAAAAATTGCTATTCAAAATTAGCGGTTGAAGATCCAGAGAATGAAAAACTACTGCACGAACCCTGTTACAGCACTAGGGCCAATAGACTTTTACATTAAATCAAATCTTTGCCAGACTGCAAGTATATTTAAATTGTTTATAATAGTCTAATCTTAATTTTTTATTGAAATGCAGTACATTTTGAAGATTTTAAATTTCACACACACACACACACAAAAAAAAAAGTCATTCTTAAAGTGATTTTTATGTATTACACTATCTTTTTCTGTGACTGTATGTTTTCTTTGTTTAGTTCTTTCAAAATACATATTTATTTAAATTTTCGTAATATACTTAATGTTTTTTAATCGAAACTTAATTGAAATTTAAATCAGAATTTTCTTAAGCATTATACTACATATTTTCTAACAATTTCATTTGTTTTATATATGTTTATGTACATACTTCATTTTTTCGATTTTGATTATTATTATTATTATTTTATTATTATTATTATTATTATTATTATTAATTAAATCTTTCATTTTATCAAGTGAAATTTTTATTTATTTCCTGTGAAATTCTTGTAAAGGTTTTCATATTACATGTCAATATGTATATATATATATCTGGTAATCTGTTTATTTTCTATAATGGTTCTTTTTGTTATTGTATGTATATATATCTACATATCTGTATCTATATCTATCTTTCTTTCTAGCTCTTTCTCTCGCTATATGACCAGTATGACCAGTAATAGTATCATTTTAACCAGTAATAGAATATATTTTTAAAATTTATTTTAAACATTATTTTATTTTATTTTATTTTATTTTATTTTATTTTATTTTTGTGCATACAAATTTTATATGTCAGTAAAATATTACTATTTAAACAATAATAATACTTTTTTAATACTAAAAAGAATGCCGACAAAAATTTTGATAATAACTGACATTTTAAAATAAGAATTTGTAAATAATTTGAAAAAAAAAAAAAAAAAAAAATAGCGATTTGTTTCTTTGAAATATATATAAATAAATGGATTATTTCTAGATATTATAGGTATGCGTATTAGAACCAAATTGAATATTAAAATGAGAAGCTGAATTAACACCTCAATTCTTTCAATACTAATTCATAGACTTTTGGTCCTTTTAATAGCTGTCATACTGATGGTTAGCTTTAGTAAAATAATCCTAAATTTTACATTGCGCTATCTCAAGAAAAATCACAATATTTAATGGAAGAAAAAAAAAAGCACCGATCTTTACAGATACATTTATAAATGTTTTAAAAAAATTAAAGTTATAGGGATTCTCATTAATGTAACATATAGACTTAACATAATTAACTGATCCAAAGTATTATATATAATACATATAAAGAGTTATTTTCTTATACTCTGAATTAGCATGGAGATATATTGGAAATTAACTTACAAAAAAAATTACATGTTATATATTCAAAGTAAATATTATTAAATAAAATTACTTTTTCAAAAGAAACAAAAATATATGTTTTTATTTTAAAGTTGAAAAAAAAAATAGATAAGTCGATTTTTAATGTTAAATACCTATAAAATTAATTAATTTGAAAAGTTAAAAATATTGTTGAGAATAATTTATAGTTGCGAGAAAAAGGTCGTATTTCTCAAAAACAAAATTCATTAATTTAATTTCATAAAAATATTAAAACTAATTCAATAATTTAATAAAAGAAGTCTTTAATTTTAATATTCGAAATTAGCGAAAACTGTTGTGAATGTATGTGCAAAAGGTTTAGATATTTATCTGAATTTTCCGAAAAAAATATTTATAATCTGTTATATTGTTTTCTAAAATGACTTTCGTGCAATGAAAAATTTTCTTTCAAATGCATATCAAGTATTATTCTTGGAATGAATATTTTTCATTTTGATGAAAATCTTTCTTGAAAATTCATTAAAAAGAAGTAATTCTTTTATGAAATAATATTCATGAAAATGAAGTACTAAATAACAATTTAAAATTTGACACCTTTTAACCCATGATCTGTCAGTGATAAATGCAGAGAGAAATGGTGAATTTCATTAATATATTAGATATGACGCAGTTTAATATGCAACTTATTTTTCTAAAAATGAAAAAAAAAAAAAAAAAAACTCTGACATTTAAATTACGATTCTTTTCAAAGAATACTCCTTAAAAATGTCATAAAAAATACCACTTTTTAAAAGTCTAACAATGCATCATGATGAATATCTTGTGAATATTTAATAAATTTATGCAAATTTTCAAGAATATTATTAATACAATTATTTTAAAACTCTAACAATGCATCATGATGGATATCTTGCGAGTATTTTAATAAATTTATGCAAATTCGACAATATTGTGTTATAAATGAATCAAAGAACATAACTTTTAATTAATAAAGACTCGGGAATTGTACAAGTATACATTTTACGCAAGCCTTACAAAAATAAACGCAACTTTAAGATCTTAAATTAAAATTAATTTTTAAAGTACTACTTTTTTAAGTTTATATAATATAGTTTTACTATAATTTTGAAATAGGTGAATTAAGAATTTAACATATTTAAATACACATATTTAAATATACATATTTAAATACATATTTAACACATTTAAATAAATTCGTTCGAGAAAATTAAATGAAAATCTCTTTTATATAGCACTCTTAAATATAATATCTTTCAATATTTTTAATTGTATAAATGATAAAAATAGATAGTAATGAGTATCGATAGTTTTAAATATATTAATAATGAATTTTAAAAGATTTCCTGAATAATGCACTCAAAGAAAAAGCATTAAAGATAAATAAATAAATAAATAAAGTATTATAAATAATCTATTTTAACAAATTACGCGTCTTTCAAAAATAGAAATTAAAAAGAGAATGGATGTATGCACATCTAAAAGATTTATGCTTCAAAAATGTCATATTCAAATTAATTATAAAAGAAGTTCTTAATTAATTATTTAATATATATATATATATATATATACCTATATGTTACAATCAGTTCTATTTTTGTTGTGTTGGTATTGTTTTGTATCTATTAATTGCTAAATTTTAAGATTAAATTTTATTATGATCTCTATCATTTATATATGTATATACTATATAAAATTTAAACAGCATTTCTTTTTTAGTTTTTTTATGATCTTAATTAATTTTAATTATTGCTAAATTACTTTTCTTTACCTGTTAACTGAAATTATGTAGTAATGTAAGTATATATATATATATATATATATATATTATAAAAAAATAATAAAATTATTCCTTACCTAAATTAATGTTCACAATTTTAAAGTTTTTGAGTGTCTTCTATTCAAAAATATTGAAAGAAAAAATAAAAAATTAATAAAAAATAAAAAAAGGGAGAAGAAAATAACATTCTCTTTCATATTTTCTTAGTACATCGGTAATTGTTATTATTATTATTGTTATTATTATTATTATTATTATTATTATTATTTTCATATATAGCATGGAAATTAAAAGCTAGTTTTTGATTAAGATAAGTTATCTGATTATCAAAAACTTACTTAAGTTTAATTTTTAATTTCCGCCCTTATGTATATATATATTATATAATATATTTCAAATATATAAATATATTATATATAAATATATTATATATTATATATAAATATAATATTTAATATATATTATATATAAATGTAATATATAAATATATTATATAATATATTTCAAATTTTGCATATTTTTAATTGAACATTTCATTTTATTTCTGGTTTATTTAAATAGCATTTATCTTTTTTTAACCAATTGCACAAATATAAATAACAAGGTCAACAACAGTTACACAAGCCTTTAAAATGTTTCAAAACAGATACATACATACGTATGTAAAAAATAACTAAAATCGCTATATTCTTTTCGTTCTTTTTGCTAAAATTTCCCCTATATTACTTTCTTTGCACATATAAAAATATTTATTTATTTATTCATTTATTAAATTTAATTTCCTATTTATAATAACAGAAATATGTATAGTATATCTATATCTATTTATTTTATGATATTTTTCCTTCAAAAATAAATTTATTGTGAGTGATAATAAAATTATTTTCTACAATAAAAGTATTAATTAGTATCTTAATACATATTTTTAAATATGTAACCTTGCAGATATTTCATATAAGTATTTATTCATTTAAGAAAATTATTTTCTCATTTTAAATAATTGAAATATACTTATTGTATTTATATGTATTTTTTTTATGATTTTCTCTTTTATAATGTTTCATTTTCATCAATTAAAATGTTATTTATTTATTTATTTTTTAATATATCATTTAACAAATAATACTATTATATTATTAAAATTAATTTAAATAATATAATACTTTGAAAATTCACAAAAAAGAAAAAAATTATGTGATAATAATATTAAATATATTCAAAATATAACGCTTACCTACCTCTTATTCTTGGGGAAAAATCAAAAGTTTCAAAGTTTAAGCGACTTTTCTTCTTTGTGCTATTCTCATTAACATAAGCAGAAAGTATTACTCTAAATGTTGCAAAACCCCTTGACTGGTGATCATGGGTATTAGCGGAAGAAAAATCCTCCTGCACGGCAAGAGTCGATTAGACATGTTCAGGTAAAGTACTTCCAACCTTCCCCTGAAGAACAAAAAGTCCTATTCCTGGAGCAGAGGATATTGAGGCAAGAGGAGCAGGAGTGAGTGACAACCAGCAAGCACGCTCAAGAAGTTTTTGGCCTCTCAGACGATTCCGCTACCGAGACCAATCGTCAGGCCCGTAATTAAGGCAAAACTGGCTCGGCAGGTACGCTCTCCTGCCCCCACCCCCTTCCATTCGCTCTGAACGTCTGGCTGACAATGTTGCCCCGGCGAGCTCTTCAAAAAATCATCATATTATAAACGATGCAAGTCGCAGAAAATAAAATAAAACTTACTGGAGACTGAAATTTGACGTGAAAAAATGATGAAAACTTGTGGCTTCTTCCAGTTGTGACCCCGACTGAGCCTATGTTGCTTACCCACGAATTTTCGCAGTCGGTGGTTTTGATTTATTTATTTATTTATTCATCGTGAATTAATTTTTTGAATTGGTTTTTATTGAAATCGCTGCCTTGTTTGATCGCCATTTATTTATTTATTTTGATATTATTTTTTGCATTTGATTTGTTATATAATCCTTTATGGGAGGAATAAAAGGTTTATATGAAGATCAGCAAATATAATCCCTCTAGAATATCTATCTGTTATTTTAATCTTCTTGTTTTTATATTAGCATAACAGAAGGAACATTTTACACATATCAGTGACTTTCCCTGTCACATTTATTTGAATAACCGATTTCTTTTTAATTAAAAATCATTATTAATTTTTAATTAATTTTTTTTTTTTTTTTTTTTTTTTTTTTTTTAATGAGTTTTAAGTGTTAAGTGCATTAACAATTATGAAACATTTAAAAGTTTTTAAGATATATATATATATATATTTACAGTTTTTGACTTTTTAAAAATAAAATATATTTTTAAAAGAGTAGTTTTATTACTTGGTTAATTATTTAGCCTGTTATTTTTCGTAATTTCATAACTCTTTCCCTAATTATTTTTATTTTGCGCATTTTATAAATTACAATGTTTGCTGTATTATTATTATTATTATTTAATTTCTATTTATGACATACTTATGTGGACATTTAGTTCCATAAATTATAAATAAATTTTACTGCAGTTTTTTTTTTTTTTTTTTTTTTTTCTTAAAATGTTTGAAATACAATTTTAATTATAAAATATTTAAAACTTTTTATTAATTAGAAATATAGAGGCACGTATGAATCTTAATTGCTACTTTTTTCATGGAATTTCTTTTGAACCAAACGAATTTATACTAATCGATTAGTTCAACCCACTGTCTTTATTTTTTTCAAATCCTTTTAATACAATATTATAAATATTTTGTATGGGAAACAATCTAGCACAAGAAATATTTAATGTATTTCAGGCTCACTTACATTATTTACAGCTTGCGTACAATTAGTTAAATTTAGTTGTATCAGGAATGTTGATAATTAGGACAAATTTTATCATTTCCATATTCAATAGAATTACATAAGCATATGCAGTCCTTAAAAGCTGTAACTTTCACCGAATGTGCAAATGTTCAAATAAGTATAACTTAAAACACTTATTACATACGGTAGATGAGCCAAAGGTGGCCATAGGTAGGCTTCGAGAGTTTTTTTATAATTTTTTGGTTGGGTACATGTGGCTGAACTTTTTTTCGTAAAATACTATCTTTTACGCATATCAAGTATAGTTTTCTTTGTAAAATGTAATTTAGATATTTTTATAATAATACAATTTCAGAATTGTAGCTTGTAGGCCCCCTTTGGCGCGTAGTCATTCAAAGGAGACCCATATATTAAAAGTACATTTAAAATGCACTTAAGACGATCTTTTGTTATTTATCAGGTTTTTCATCTTATTAATATTAACTTTTGACACAAAAAGATTTTCAAAAACTTTTTGTGCAAAGTAGTTAGACTTTTAGTCTGGAATTCATCGACTTCTCTCAGAAGTTCTCTGTTTTTCTCAATAGTGCGGAAATTGTTGGCGAATAAATGACATTAGTTTTTTTCTGATATTTCATCAGAAATTTTGAAAGTTGCCCTTATTACATTAATTTGCGTATTTATTTGAGAACATGCATGTGCATGATTTGCACGGCATTAAACTTTTAATCTGGTAAATTTATTAGAAATGAAGTTAATGTGGTTAAAGAGAAAGAAAGAAATTTCCAGAAAATATATTACAGCTCAAAGTTGTAACAACTTAAACACACGTAAATTAAAATATCTCCTTACCTGTAAATTAGAACAATTACTCCTCTAAAGTGAAATCACTGAAAACAATGGCGGTCGATCAAGATAATCTTTTCAAATTCAGCCACATATCCTGAAGTTACAGGATTTACGATGCAGTAGCACAATTTTGTGATTAAAAATTAAATTAAACCTATTTTAGGGGGTGGGTGGGATACCTTATTAACACTAGCCACCTTTGGCTCACCTACCTTTTATTTTTTAAATGCTCTGTGTCTGAAATAGTATTTTCCAACTGTTGTTCCTATTTTTATTTCCTATTTTATCCATTCTACGAATTTTTAAATAAAATCTAGTTTTTTCTTTAATACTATTATTGTATGATATCCTTTGCCTATGTATAGTTAAATCTTTAAGAGAAAGGGGAACGCTCTTTGAAATTATTATCTTAAAGCTATGAGAGTATACATACATGTGCATTGAAATGTCACTATAAATGAATCACTATTTAACATTTTAAAATCTCTTGAAAACTATTAAAAATAAAATAAAATTCAAAATTTTATTTATTTTTATTTATTTTTATTTATTGATTGAAAGAAATTTTTTACAATGTTCCATGCGATTGACTTTTTAACTTTCTACTTTGGTTTTATATTATTATAGTTTATCAAAATATTCTAATTATATTTGTGCATTAATTTGTGGATTGATTTATAAGATATTTTTTTAAAAAATATATTTATATGTTTGAATGTTGAAATTTCATGCAAATTTTTAACATTCAAACTTAAAAAAAAATAATAAATAAATAAAAATAAAAAAATAAATAAATAAATATTTTCTTAATTAAATTTTCAGTCAATACAAAAATTAATGCACAAATATGTTTATATTAATAAACGACATTAATGTAAAATCGAGAAAAAAAAAGTCAAAAACTCAGTCGCAGGGAACATTTAAAAAAATTTTATTTTTTATTTTTATTTATTTTTTATTTTTTAATTTTAATGACTTTCAAGAAGTTTTAATATAAAGGCATTTCAATGCATATATATGCAAACTTTCATAACTCTAAGTTTTCAAAGACCGATTTTCTACGAGTTTCAACGTCCACCATTCTCTTCTTCATTCCGCTTATTCTTCCTCGACTTTCCGAGGCACGAATTTTGTTTCTTCTTAAGGTCTACAGGAGAAAACTGGGCATAATACAACCATCATTTATTTATTATAATATAAAAATATCCATGTGATTATTGTTATCATTTCATTTCTCATATTATTTGATAATATATTATTTTTGGAAATTGCATATCTATTGCTATTTTCATTTTTATTAGGCTCATAACACTTTATTGGCGGCGTCTTTCATTTCGTTTATTTTATTTTTTATTTATATTTATTTATTACTATATATATATTTTTAATTACTAGCATTTGTTTTAATTCTACATATAAAAGAGAAATTCGATGTAAATATTGTTCTGACAAGAAATACCGAACATTCTTTTCAAACCAGCGTTCCCATTATATTTTAATTTTATTTATTTAATCTCTGTCATAATAATTAGTTTTGTGCATTACTGCTTTGTTTGCTGAATTTGTACTTACTTTGTTCGCCTCACGAATGGTCGTGCAACAATTTTGTCGCAAAACAGCTGTTTTGAGATTATTTTTAACGTATGGTGTTTACGTGCAAAGTTTTTTATTTATTACATTTCGATATCAGTCCTCCGGAGTCCCGATTCATTATTTAATTTCTACATGCAATAAATAACAGATGAAAGTAATATTTATTTACATTCCCATGTTGATCATTAAGTTTGTTTGCAGTCAATAATTTACTTCGTAATACTTTGACAAATACATACTCTAAACACTGGAATTATTTATCAATAGTTAGCTAATGAACAAATCCTGAAGGAGAATATTAGCTGTCGAAAACATAAAATTGTTCCGTTAGCAAATTCCCGATGAGCTGGTAAATAAAGTCAAGTTAAGAATTAATTATAGAAGAAATAGAGTACTTCAAAGTTCAAATCAATGAGGCAAACACTTTGGTAAAGCAGTTTAGATAAATTTATTAATTACTCTAAAGAAGAAATTAAAGTTGGCGTGACCATTATGAATATAATTTACAAATATAATACAACGGAGTGGGAGAGCAATTCCCGGGCACAAGTCCCCAAACCTTACATGGGTGCATCGTGATCGCAAGTCAAGTCAAAAATGATATTGCTTTGACGTTTACCTTTTACATTCGCCAAGTTCAAAGTATTAGAAGGAGCAAAGCTGCGGTATTCGTTACGAACAATCATATGTAATTATTATTATTATTGTTATTATTGTTATTATTATTATTGAAAAGGTGACAAGTAATTCATTGATACTTCTTACGGAATATTGGCATGATTTTGAAAAGTTTTTAGTTCCTAAGAAATGACCAGCTAAGCAAATATTTCTCCAGCTCTTGGATGTAAATCCAGTAACAAGAGGGCACCCAGGATATATTTCTCTATAAGATTAAAAGAAGCCGAATTAATACCATCTGGATTCACAAAACAAAAGGAAAGTATTCAATCAAAACATACCCTTTCCAGAGTGAAAATAATTGCCCTTGCGTTAGAATTATATTAAAGTGAATTGTGGAATCAAAGATTTTCTTTCAGTTGGATTGAAAGAATATGCAAAGGGAACACATAGAATTTTAGAAAAATTTACAAGTTTCAAAAGTGATTATTTTTTGAATTATAAAGTTATGTTTTTTATTTTTTTCTTGATATTTTCTCCTGTCAAAAGTACGTGACTCCATAATGTGATATTTATATACATTTAGCAATTAGGTTTATCTAATAAAATGTTTTTTACTGTATTTCTTTATAATAAATATTAAATAGATAAACAGATTTAATTTAAGCTTTCATAAGACATTTTAAAAAGTCAATACTACATGAAAAAAAAAATAATAATAATAAATAAAATAAATAAATACAGCTCTAATTAAAAAATCATTTTATAATAATAATGATAAATGCATGCATTTCTTATTTGTAGCAAAAGTTAACAGTAAAATGCCAAGTTTATTTGTCATTATTTAGAGATATAAATAGGCAGAAGAAATTCTATGCGTATCGAAATTGTTTATCTATTTTCAATAAACAATATTTTAACGCCAAATGTCGTTTATTAAAATTTCATTTATTTATTATATCATAAAATAATTAAAGTAATATTTCACTTAGTAATTAAAGTAAAGAAAATATTGTTAATTTAAAATTTATAATCATCAGTCCATTTTAAATAAGCTTTCATTTGACAAAACAAAATAGAGTAAACCTTTTTTTTTTTTTTTTTTTTTTTTTTTTTTAATTTGACTGATGATCTTTAAAATTCTAAGTAAAAATGATGGCAAAAAATCAAAACTGAACTAATGATGTCAAAATAACTGATTCCATAGATACTTAGAGAACAATCCATATATATTACAGTAGTTTTAGATCTTAAAATGAAAAAAAAAAAAAAAAAAAACAAGTTTCTCTTGTTCCTGTATTTTATTAATTTCTTGAAAAGAAAAATCTACAAAACTTCAGCAAATTCATGAATGATTTTAATATGTGATATGTTTATGCTTTTCTATGCATGTATTCATTGATGTAACATGTTATTATAAATATGTTTTCCTTTAGGAATAATCTATGATTCTTTGCAAATTTGTAAATCAGATTTTTTAAAAATAAAATTATTATCTTTCGTGACATATGCATTAAGACAGGTTGTACGTAGCGGGCCATCAATGAATTTCAAACATTTGATGCATTACTGTTTAATTTTTACAAAAGTGTCGTGAACGTTATATTGTTCAATCAGCAGGAGTTCAGATAAATTTACATTAAAAAACTTATTATTACATAAATACCCATGTTTTCGGGCTAATGTTTTACGTGTATATAAATGTGGATAAGGAATACAAATTTGAGAACTAACAAATCAAAAAATTAGTTGCTAGATGATAAATATTTTTACTGATAAACTTATTGATTTACATAAATACTAAGAAATATTTTACAACGAAACAAAGAACGCCACTCTACAATTAATTACTTTTTTTTTCCCAATAAGCAATTAGAAATTAATCAAAATACAACATTTCTTTTAAACTTTAGAATGTAGTTTTAAAATATCAGACAAACTTGCATTTCAAGCTAGTTTACATGCGAAATGAAGAAAGTTATGTACTTCGACTGTATTATCGATCTCATTTATTTAGATATATTTTATTAGTGCTAGAGGCCTATTTCAGTCGGTACAGTTGTCGAATTTTTATACGTCACTCTTAATTAGTGCTAAGGGCCTATTTCAGTCGGTTTATTGAATGGGGATTTATTGAATGATGTCCCCCCAAGGCACAACTTTGACATGAGTCCCACCCAAGGTACCCCTATTTCAGTCGGTACAGCGTTGTCGAATTTTTATAATACACTCTTAATAGTGCTAAGGGCCTATTTCAGTCGGTTTATTGAATAGGGATTTATTGAATGAAGTCCCCCCAAGGCACAACTTTGACATGAGTCCCCCCAGGCCCAACTTTGACATGAGTCCCCCCCCAAGGCCCAACTTTGACATGAGTCCCCCCAAGGTACAACTTAGACATGAGTCCCCCCCAAGGTACCACTATTTCAGTCGGTACAGTTGTCGAATTTTTATACGTCACTCTTAATTAGTGCTAAGGGCCTATTTCAGTCGGTTTATTGAATGGGGATTTATTGAATGAAGTCCCCCCAAGGCACAACTTTGACATGAGTCCCCCACCAGGCCCAACTTTGACATGAGTCCCCCCAAGGTACCCCTATTTCAGTCGGTACAGCGTTGTTGAATTTTTATAATACACTCTTAATAGTGCTAAGGGCCTATTTCAGTCGGTTTATTGAATGGGGATTTATTGAATGAAGTCCCCCCAAGGCACAACTTTGACATGAGTCCCCCCCAGGCCCAACTTTGACATGAGTCCCCCCCCCAAAGTACAACTTTGACATGAGCCCCCCCAAGGCCCAACTTTGACATGAGTCCCCCCCAAGGCCCAACTTTGACATGAGTTCCCCCCAAGGTACAACTTTGACATGAGTCCCCCCCAAGGCACACCTTTGACATGAGTCCCCCCAAGGCCCAACTTTGACGTGAGTCCCCCCCCAGGCCCAACTTTGACATGAGTCCCCCCCCAAGGTACAACTTTGACATGAGTCTCCTCCAAGGCACAACTTTGACATGAGTCCCCCCCAGGCCCAACTTTGACATGAGTCCCCCCCAAGGCCCAACTTTGACATGAGTCCCCCCTGGGTACAACTTTGACATGAGTCCCCCCCAAGGCACAACTTTGACATGAGTCCCCCCCAGGCCCAACTTTGACATGAGTCCCCCCCAAGGCCCAACTTTGACATGAGTTCCCCCCAAGGTACAACTTTGACATGAGCCCCCCCCAAGGTACACCTTTGACATGAGTCCCCCCCAAAGCACAACTTTGACATGAGTCCCCCCCAGGCCCAACTTTGACATGAGTCCCCCCCAAGGTACAACTTTGACATGAGTCCCCCCCAAGGCCCAACTTTGACATGAGTCCCCCCAAGGAAAAAGAGAAAAAACGTTGTTTTGCGGCTATAAGACAGTTTGGACTTCCAACGTTATTTGTTACAGTATCTGCAGCTGAAACACATTGGTTTGATTTAATGAAAACTTTATCATGGAATTTAGATCGTCACGAATTAACTAAAGAAGAATTTGTCGATATTAACAAGTTTAGCAGTAGGCCTCTGGCACTAAATTAAAATCTGTCAATGTCAGATTTTCATGTTTTAAATAATGAAATAATGTCGTGTCTGTATATTTTATTACATAGATTCAGAGAAGCCAATCCTCCGGATTCTATCGTACCACTATTTACGGTAAATCATCCTAATCTTATTTAATGACATACTATTCCATAATAAATTAAAAACATATTTCTAGTAAATATTATTGGTATTCAAAAATCCAATGGGTAATCTAGAAGGCTCTATAGATGTAAACGTCCGAAGCTGCTAAGTTTTTAATTTATCTCGTAGCAGTGTAAGTGACCGCTTTATATATAGATATATATCTTATTTTAAAGAGTAGTTTTCTCTTTATTTAATCGTAACTACATATTAAAGAAATTGGTATGAAAAAAAGAAGTGCACTTATACACTGTTACAGAATAAGTATAAATGTCGGCCTTTCAGTATTACTTTTCTTTTCTAAATAAAAAAAACACTTATTCAAATAATTTTTTATAGAGATATTGAATGATTAAAGAGATTGAAAAGCTTTTTGTATGCATATTTTACTTATAAAATCTTTATAATTTTGCAATTGACAGTGCTACAACTTTAAAACAGTATATATAAAACACATATACAGAATAATTTTTAAATTTAATTAATTCGGAGTATTAAAATTACTTCCTTGAAACAAAGTAAGTTATTTATTCAGTTATTTATTATAATTATTTTTAAACACTAAAAATGTGACTAATTATGATTAACTATTTATATAAATTAGAAATTTAATTTTAAGTTAGGGATTAGAAAGCCGAATAATAATGATACTAAGCAAACATTACCAGGATAAAAAATATTCCTTTTTTATACTCAGGGAAAAATTGCTTGCAGACAGGCTCTAACTAACGCCAGGACACGCGAGGCAGCTGCCCTGGGCCCCGTTTCTAAAAGAGCCCTCTCACAGGCGTATGCAGAAATTCTGCAACCTAAAGAACTTTTATTCAATTGCAAGGGGTCCCCAGAATAAGCTTCCCGGGATTCCAGGTAGTCTATGTCGGGCCCTGCTTGCAGGATGAATTTCAGTAATAAATATATTATAAAAATGCATTAAATATTATTATCTGTTAATGTGTATTTCTTAATTTTCTCTATGTATGATTTGAAACTTGATACAAAAATAAATTAAAAATGTGCATTATTAAGAATCAAGTTTTTCTAAATAAAATATGCTCTTTCTTATTCGTTTTATCTATTATACTTTTCCTTTTAAAGTCAGATGATTAATTCTCGCACGTTACATTTATCCGTAAAATATTTTTTCCATAAATAGTTAATCTTAAATACAAGCAGTTTCTTAATTTTATTTTTGGTTGTTAATTTGTTTTGCTTTATTTTAAATAATCTGAGTTTAACGAAAAAAATAAATAATAAACAAATTAACACACTTTCGATTTGGAATGGAAATTAGTATATTTTTAAACTTTCTATTGTATTTACTCTGAATGGCTGTTAAAACTTCTTTTTAAAAATAAGTTTTTAATAAACTTTGCTAAGTATTTTATTTTTTTTAATATAATAATAGCTTTCCTAATTTTTTATTACGAAGGAAACTAAGCTTGATTTTATAATCATCCGAAATAATCTTTATCAATCTTTATTTATTTATTTGTTTATTTATTTATTTTGCGTGATTATCATAGTAGTTTTCTTTTAGTTTTCTTTTATGAACTTCTAATAAAATTGTGTGATTTTTATTTCAGTTTTTTTTTTTTTTTTTTTTTTTTAACTTCCAATAATATTGTGTTTATTTAAATGTGATACAAGTTAGCCTATTTGAGTTTTAAATTAAATATTAAGAGTTGAAATTAAAAGAATTTGGCAATGGGCTCTTCCCACCTGACGTCAGAGGTCACATAATAGAGGAAAAACAAACAGCAGACGAAGTCTTGTTTATCTATAGCGATTGCTGAAATAACGTATTTTCTATTCTTATTCTTGATCAATCATATTTAATTTGTGTTATTTTTTTATACATCATCATTTTTAATACATTTTATATCATTATTCATCATCTTTTGTTTGCTGTATAAATTTACAATCATCATTTAGTTTATATTTGTTATTGATGTTCATGAAGAACATATTAAATACTCTGATTTTTGGTACTTAAATCAGTGGCAGTGCAATTTCGTACTGCGTAAATCCATTTAGACCAGTAACTAAGTTAATTAACTTGTTGTAACACCTTTATGCAATTAAATTAAATGGAAACATTTTAAAATTTCAAATTATAATCCATAAACATTCCACAAGAACAAGTTATTACTTATTGCTAGATCAGTTAATGTAACAGTTACACTGCAACGCTCAAAAATCGATTCTTACAGTTGAAAATAAATAAACACATAAAGTGCTTTTAAAAAATTATTAAATTTACAAGTACAACTATTCTACTGTTTACAAATGCACAATATTACTTTTATTTTATTTTATATTAAATACTAACATTTTTGTTCTTAAGAACAATATTTAATTGAATTCGATTCTCAGAATTCGATTATTCGTTTTCTTCTATCACATGATTGAGCAGACGAAACTGGGAAGAGTCCATTAAAAATAATGAAAATAGAATAAATTGGGTTAAAATATGCCGTGTTGGACAGGATGTCGTGCCTCGTGGTTGTCTTATACTTAGGTACCGCACAGTGACGCCTGACGCCGGCAGTTCATAGGTAAAGTATATCAAAAACAGGACTTGTTGAACCTTTTTTTTTTTTTTTTCTTTAATTAATAGGAATTTTTTCAAATTACTTTGGATATATAATCCATTTCTATTCATCTGGTAAATGTTAAAAGAAAGAAAAAAAAATCTTATTTGTTGTTTAGTCAGTTGGATGAAATGCTATGTTCATGGTAATAGAATATAAAACATTAAAATGAGATTAAAAAAAAAAAAAAAAGGAAAGATTCTAATGTAGCAAAGAAAATAGGTATTTAATGTTTTAAGACATCAGTTTTTTTTTTTTTAAATTATTATTATTATTATTATTATTATTTTAGCTATTCACGTATTATAAGAGCCTGTTTTGTTTTGCGCTTCTAAGTGCATCCTGTGTGTCAAATAACATCTGGCAAATTGTACAACCTATATTATTATTTGTAAAGTTTCATAGACACTTCATCGAAATTGTTTTAACTGTTATTTTGTTTTAACTGTAAATTTAATATTTTGATGTTTCCCAACGTTGAAGAGTAAAGTTCAAACAAAATAAATGCGGGGGAAAAAACTGTCTTGTATTACGGTACATATACCAGCAGCAGTGTGCTCAGTATATCTATCGCACATCCCATTTACGGTACACGTTTTACATAATAATACGCGATTTATTTATTATTGTTATTGTTATCACTATTATTATTTGCTACTTATTGATAACAAATACGTCAGATTTGTGTTCTTGACATGTAGCTCGCTTGTAAGTTTTCATCATAATGAGAAAAGATAGCACATAACAGAATTACAATAAGAAGAAATGGAAAATCACCCAGGGCCAGCGCGAGAATCGAACTCTCTCTCATACGCTTGAAGGCGATTAACAGTGTGGGGACATTATCACTCGGCCACGGAGAGCCTTTAATTTAAATAAATTATGTTTACGGTACATACACTGGAAACGTTTCTACCAGTACATATAAGATAATTTAGCAAGGATTTTTTTTTTTCTTTTTTTTTTTTAAGTAAATATATATATATATATATATATAAATATCCATAACAATTCGTTTAACAATTTGCTTAGCAGATTATGTACATTTTCATATTTCATAACTTACACTTATATGGAGTTTATTGAAGTTTAAAGAAGCAAGATTTATTTAAAACGTATTTCAAATATGACAAATAAAATGAATTATGCTTAAGTATTTGAACCGAATGATTTTTAATTACTTCAATTAAATAAATATATATATATTATAAAGCTATACATATTTAAAATTTAATTTTTGCAATATCAGTTAAACGCCGTGAAATATAATGGTTCATATATTCTTGCATGTACGATACATGTAGTATGTAATTGCATGAGAATGTAATTGAACTGTTATCTAAAAAAGATAATTGTCATCTTTATTTGCCTATCAATCAAAAGCATTTTAAATATTGGAAACAATATTTTAAACCTAATCATATATCTTAAGTATTGAGGTATTTTAGTATTATTAATAATTCTTTATGCCTGCAAGATAAACCATGCATTATACATATGAGTATGAGTTTATATGTCTGCTAAATTGTCAGTTAAAAACGTAAACAAAACAAATAGAATGACCTATGTTTGCTCGAATAGAAAACAATTTAAAACTTTTTCTATTATCTGGAAAATATCGAGTTCATCTGTAATAATTCATTCTTAAATTAGTGTAGCTTTAAATTCTTTTTAATAGACTCATAAATCTACTTAAGTACATAAAACAAAACAAAAAAAAAAAAAAAAAAAACCTTAGAAAAATGCTGTAAACTGCGTCTAATTAAATACTTGAAGATCAAAACATGTGACCCTAGCTTTCAAAAGCTATCACGAAACACTTAAATAAATAACAATACGGCAAAAGTCGTGATTTTAGAAGTATTAACAACTAAAATAGCTATTTTTAACTTGTCAATATTTCATTGCAAGACAGCGGTTAAATAAAATCTCCAGACGTTTAACAGGATACCACAATTGTTACAGCATTATTTTTGAAACTATTTTGTAATAAATGTTTCGATTTGGATAAAAGAATTTGCACTTAATTGCAATAAAAGTAGATAGCTTAAATGTAAGAAAGGAAATTCTTTCTTATCTCAGTTTATTTTACAAAAAAGTACTACAGTTCATTTTACAGAGGTATGTTATTTGCTGTGTATTTTTAGTGTATAAGTGATAATGAATGAAGGAAAAGCATTTTATTGAAAGATTTAACAGAGAATGTATATTAATATCTTGTTTTATTAGGACACGTTTGGAAAATAAATTATAAAAGAACGGAATAATACGTGGAAATAGCAAATCATTTGCGTTCCGTGCATAAACATTGTATAAGTGCTCCTCTAAATATACATCCATTGATTAATATTTTATATTTAATTTGCCATTTAGATAGAAAATAGTTGAAAAATTGTTAATTTTCTTTGATTAACTTATTTATTTTTTCCATCCGCCATACGTCAATTGTTAGTTGTCCTTGAACATTTACACAATTTTTATGGTAAGTATGTCTATGTAAAATTTTATATACACATACATATTAGTTTAATAAAGATAATATGGTAGAGCAAGAAATTTTTTTACTAGCGTGTAATAAAAAATGAGATTTTTTTTTTTTTTCACTATGCATCAGCGTTTTTATTTTATCTAAATAGTAAAGTTCGATTATGTTTATTACAGTAAGACGAATTACAGATGAATTACAGTAAGATGAATAAGAACTTTTAAAAGGAGAGATTTTTAATTCCATTAACCGACTGCTGCAGATACTTAATATGCTTTAAGATCCCAAATCCACAAAAAGTGTCTTCTTCTTCTTCTTTTTTTATTATTTTTTATTATTTTATTAGTGTATGTATATGCGTGTTTATGACGGCAGTGGTTATATAATATGGCTACCGCATCTCTTTAACAATGAATAAATAAATAAAATAAATGTAAAATTCAACCACGAAACTTTATGATTAAGGTAAGTTATGATAGGTCTAGGTATGGGACATTTAGAGCTGAAATTTGCCGAAATTCAGTCTCTCAAAAACAGCTCTGACGATTTCCTTAAAATTTTCTATATAAACCTCCTATTAGAGGTCATTTGTATACATTAGTCGGCTACTGCAGGAAAACTGGTAGTAGTTTTGATTTGGGTAAGTGAAATTTAGGTCTTTGCAGTGAGTGTCTCAAACTGCTGTATCGATTTTCTGCAAACTCGTACTAGCTCTTTTTTAAATAATCTTTTAAACGTAATAGTTGGTTTTCAATACACAGATACTTTTGTCAAGTTTTAGTGAAAAATATGAAGTAGAACCGAATGTCGGTGTTTCAAAACCCGTTCCAAACGATTTTCCTAAAATTTGCTATATAAACCCCAGTTTGTATGTATAATTGGTTATTACAGAAAAATGGAGAGATATCTTGTTTCGGCAGATCCATTTTTAGTATCCGGAGTGAATGTTCCTACAGTTGACTTCCAGGTTTCTTCAAATTAGTTAAGTAAACTTCCTTTTAGCAGTCTGGCTTTGACGTATGTATTAGTTGATTTCAACATATACAGACATATTATGTATTAGTTATGTTTAGTTATTAGTATGTATTAGTTGGTTGAAAATTTGGTACACGTTTTAATGAGTTAAATAAATTTTATGTTTTTTGATCACACTATCTTCAAAAAGTATTTATAATATATGTAGTAATGGGTAATGAAATCATGTTGTCGTTACAAATCTCATTATTATTAATAATATTATTATTATTTTAACATGTAGTTATTTTAAATCGAAAATATGATAAAACAGCCAAGTAACTAATAGATAAATATAGTCCTTTCTAGAATGCGGCCAAACGGATCTCTTTGAATTAACATAAAATTACAATAGTCCTATGACAAATAACATTTACTTTACTTTTTTTTTTTTTTTTTTTTTTTTAATCTTTATTTTTCTAGATTAAATTTTAAAACTAGAAATTTAGTTTTTTTTTCTTTTGTTAAGAAAAAAAAATGTTTGTAAACTTACATCTGAGTTTACATCTGTTCAGTTTATAAAAACAATTCTTAAAATACGAATATTCTCGAGAAATTACATATAAAATAATAATAATAATAATAATAATTTTTATTAAATACATGATTTTTTACTGTAAATAGCAGTATAGATTCAAAACACTTTAAAAATATTTAAAAAACATTGACAAGAGTAACATGCCTACTTAAATGCGCTTTACAGAATTATTTTAAAACTCATTAGGATTATCATAAAAAAGTAAAAATAATTTTAAAACGAAATTAATGTCTTCAAGAAGAAGTATTATTTACTTTTTTATTTATTTAAATAATAAAATTTCTTCTTCGTTAAAACCGAATTGAAAACAACTTTGTTTTATATGCATAAATAATTAATAATAATAAATAAAGTCTTTGACATCTTATAACAAATTAAATAACTGATAATTATAGAACGCAAGCACGTAACAAAACAATAGCAGATAATCTCAAGCCATTTTATTATTCATTTTGTAACTGCAAAGTGCTTGGAATCTGAAATACTCTTTAAGTTCTGATAGTTAATTGCTTTCAAAAACAGTACAATTAATAGTCTGGACCAGTCTTAAGAGTCATTTATTGATTTAGCATGGATCATTTGTTATGTTATTTGACACTTTTAAAGAGCAATAGTATGTAATAGAAATTTAAAGGCTTCCACTCGACGAAAAAAATTATGGCGTGAAATACACAGTACTTTAAAACAAAAGCAATTCATGAGTTTGATTAGTTTTGAACGTTAAACTTTCAAATACTAAAATCGAAATTACAAAATTACCACGCTTAAATATTATGAAATTTTCATTGACAGTATTTGTATTTCTGAAACATATAATACAGAAAATTCTTATTGTCATTAAAATCGAAAAAAAAAAAAAAAGTTCGTTTTTTATGGTAAAATAGTTTTAATTCAATTGTTTTAATTTAATTTAATTCAATTAGACGGTAGACTATGAGTGTTTTTGAGCTATACATATTTCAATTTTTTATGACAAAACTCTATACAATTGATAATGACTCCTCTGACACTTTATTAAAAAATAAAGAAATAAAGAAAAAGACGTATATTAAATGACTATTCGTTTTAATAATGAATGTACATATTTTGTAATCAATGAGTACCGCATTGAAGTCAATGGGGGGGAAATTTCTAACACTGTCTTTGACCTATGTTCCTTTCATTTTTTTACATTTACCATTAAAATGAATAATCACTTACATGGCGCTTTTTTATTTCTGATGTTTCTGTTTATATCACCGAGTCAGGAAAGTCTTTCTGGCCTCACATTCTATAAAGATTCTGAATCGTCAGGTTGCATTCTGCCACTCCTAGAAGTTCTGGAACGTATTATTGAAATTCCCTGTATGTATAAAATATATATATTCCATAATTTTTTATCATTTGTTGTAATAAAATTTTAGTAAGGCCAAAAATAAGTTGTTATTTTATTTATGCGACTCGGAAACTCCGATCCCCGGTAGTGAAACTACCCACATTTAAGAGGTGTGAAAAGCGCTTTCCATTTTAGAGAAGCTCGTAAAACTGGCCACAGATGGCAGCACCTGCAAACAACAAAACCTCGAATTTTTATCCTGATCAGGGCCGAGTAATCTAATGATCCAGTACCTCCAGATGTACAATTTTCATGGGAACGTGGAAGACTTTGCGACCACGACATTTAATATGCATCAGTCACTATTAGCGTACACGATGGTCTTCGGCCGACTTGAGTACCGAACCCGCAGTCTTTCATTTACGAGCTCTCCGCTCTTACCAACCAAACCTCTGTGACCCTAGGCCGGTAAGGTATAATAGAGATTTAGAAAATTGAGCTGTATCAGGATATAGCAAACAGTAAATTTACACGCAGATATTTTATTTATAAACTGAAAATACGACTTTCATTTTAATTTCTGCTTTAAAACTATATAAGTTAAACATTATTTTTAATGACTTTTTTCTTGTTTAGTGTCTTACTACTACTAGTGGATCTGCAGATCAGGAGCCTCAACGTCCTATTTACATCAGACATTATTCAATAGGTCATTTTTATTTATTCCTTATTATATAATCGTATATATTGATTCGATCGACTTGTTACCATAATCAGATACATTCCTGAGGGGGGCTGCCGCCCCCCTCAACCCCCCGCTATGTCTCTATTTGCATATCTTATAAAGTGTTACGGAATTGTAAATAATTGCATTTATTTTTGTATCAATTCTTTCAAAGAAGTTTAGTAAAGTTAATAACATGCTAACTTTGTGCATTTTTAGTCGTTTTAGCGTTAAAACAGCCTAATTTTCCCTTAAAAACATTTAAAAAAGCTCCAATAAGGGAAGAAATGGATTTGGCGCCAAATTTGGCGACTGTTTCCCTCCTTGGCGGTTTTTTTTGGCGACCTTTGCGAGAAAATCCTTATTAGGGATATACCAAATATGGAAGCTCTAATCTCATTATGAGATATGAGAATTTTCCAGAACAGTCTGCGTTCGATAGAAAAGTATAAAAGGAGCATTTTTTCGCCAAGGCAGTCAGTCTCAGATCTGTGTCAGTTTCGTGAAATTCTTGCTTTGCTTTGAGCCTCTTTAGATGAGACTTTCTTTATGTGTTATTGCTAAATAGTTTGTACCGTTGTTTTGCTGTTAACGGCTGTTGTTTAAGCTGTGTTTACTCGTTGAATTGAAGCTGATACTTGGTTTATAGACCTGTATTTTTCTGGAACTTCCTGTGAATACATCACTGAATTTTTGCAAGTTTTGCCTTTCATTCTCGGACAACTTACGGACCCCCAAGTACGCAACAATATGTATTCTTAATGAACGACGGTCTTGTATTATTTCCCTGAAATTCATAAATACCAAATTTCATAACTCCAAATTTCATACAAAAAAAAATTACATAGCATATCGGAAATATTTTGCGTAACCTTTAAACTAATTTCCAATTCTATGCCCACAATTATCAACAAGAAAACATGCTTTTAAAATTCTAACATAAATTAATTATATTTGATGGGGTGTAACCATGTTAAAATAAACTTTTAAGAAATATCGACTATAGACCGTAATAGTACGAAATTATTTTATATATCCCGGAAAAGTAGCCACAGTCATTATAAACGCCAATAATAAGAATAAACTTAATTAATTATAACTCATTAATTTTTCAAACTAATTTGACATCATTCGGATGATTACAGTACATACTCGGAATTATTTTGTGTGATCCCATAAATTATTTAGTCTATACATAACCTTTTTTAAGAGTAAACATAATTTTAAGCATCTTTATAATGTATGATGATTTTATTAAGTTCAATGCAGCATAAACGCATTAAAGTGCGCTCTTAAATAAAAGTTTGTCCATAGGCTCTAATGCTACGAAATTCTTTTGCGTGTCTCTGTAAACAAACCATAAACATTCTATACACCTGTAAAAACTATTCAGCTTACTTTGCGTTTAAAATTAATAATTGTTCCAAATTTAACATCGTTTGGATGACTACGTGACATTGTCAGAACAATTTTGTAAGGTCCTGTACATTAATTAGAAAGCTTAAGAGCACATATTTTCTTCAAACAACATAAGTTTAAACATCTTACTCACGTACGCTAGTTTAATTTTCTTGATTGCAAAGTAAAGATGTTAAAATGCGTTTAAACGCAATTCACCTCATACGCCGTAATGTGAAGTATTTTGGCGTGTCCCTGTCTACAATCCATACAATCCATAAAAAGTATAGGCCTAAAAAAATAAATAGCTATTTCTATACCGAGCCTGAATATATGTGTCAATTTGCAAATCAATCGGGGAATTTTTGCGGCCGCTATTGCGGTACATACAAATTCTTCCCATAGGCCGTAATGATAAAAAAAATTTGGCGTGTCCCTGTACACGAACTGCAAATGGAATGCACACCCAAAACTATACAGCTAATTTCGTGGGGATCATGAACATGTGTACCAAATTTCAAGTCAATAGCGTGATTTTTGCGGCCGCTATCGGACGACAGACAGACAGACAGACAGACGGACAGACGGAACACAAAATCCTTTTGAGTCTCAACAGAGGCCCTCCACTGAAGTTTCGGTAAAAATTCGAAGTCAATAGCTTGATTTTTGCAGTGGCTATCGCGGTACATACAGATTCTTCACATAGGCCGTAATAATGGAATGACTTTGGCGTGTCCCTGTACACGAACTACAAATGGAATACACACCTAAAACTATACAGCTGATTCCGTTGGGCTCATGAATATGTGTACCAAATTGCAAGTCAATAGCGTGATTTTTGCGGCCGCTATCGCACGACAGACAGACAGACAGACAGACGGATAGACGGAACACAAAATCCTTTTGAGTCTCAACAGAGGCCCTCCACTGAAGTTTCGGTAAAAATTCGAAGTCAATAGCTTGATTTTTGCGGTGGCTATCGCGGTACATACAGATTCTTCCCATAGGCCGTAATAATAGAATGACTTTGGCGTGTCCCTGTACACGAACTACAAATGGAATACACACCTAAAACTATACAGCTGATTCCGTTGGGCTCATGAATATGTGTACCAAATTGCAAGTCAATAGCGTGATTTTTGTGGCCGCTATCGCAATACATACAAATTCCTCCCTTAGGCCGTAATGATAAGAAAAACTTTGGCGTGTCCCTGTATACGAACTACAAATGCAATATATACCAAAAACTATACAGCTGATTTCGTGGAGCTCATGAACATGTGTACCAAATTTCAAGTCAATAGCGCTATTTTTGCGGCCTCTACCGCGATACATACAAATTCCTCCCATAAGCCGTAATGATAAGAAAAACTTTGGCGCGTCCCTGTATACGAACTACAAATGGAATACATACCAAAAACTATACAGCTAATTTCGTGGGGCTCATGAACATGTGTACCAAATTTCAAGTCAATAGCGCTTTTTTTGCGGCCGCTATCGCGATACGTACAAATTCCTCCCATAGGCCGTAATGATAAGAAAAACTTTGGCGTGTCCCTGTACACGAACTGCAAATGGAATACATACCAAAAACTATACAGCTAATTTCGTGGGGCTCATGAACATGTGTACCAAATTTCAAGTCAATAGCGCTTTTTTTGCGGCCGCTATCGCGATACGTACAAATTCCTCCCATAGGCCGTAATGATAAGAAAAACTTTGGCGTGTCCCTGTACACGAACTACAAATGGAATACATACCAAAAACTATACAGCTAATTTCGTGGGGCTCATGAACATGTGTACCAAATTTCAAGTCAATAGTGCTAATTTTGCGGCCGCTATCGCGCGACAGACAAACAGACAGACGGACAGACAGACAGACAGACACAGCCCAAAACCGTTTTGAGTCTCAATGTAGGGCCTCCACTGACGTTTCGGCAATAATAATACCTAATGCATTTTCTTTGTTTATCAGCAAACAATAAAGATGCATATTATTCAATAAAAAGATTATCTGACCATATAAATATCTTGATTGTACAGTTGCTTTTCAAAGAGACTTTCAAATGAATCAAATTTTACATTATTATAATTATTGTAAAACTTTAACTTCAGAAAATTTCGTAAAGAAGACTGTAAGAGTTCTCAGTGAAAAAGTTAGAAAGAACTGTCCAAAATTAATATTTTTCTTACTGTTTGCAAATTTTCAGGCATTTGAACATACATACATTCATATTACTATAGAGAGGTTTTATTGCATTGTACTGAATTTATAAACTTTTTGTTTATTTATTTAAAAAAAAAAAATCTTGAAATATTTTTCTAAATAACAGTGTTCATATTCATTGCAACTCTAAAGATTAAAAATTGTCATTCTTCACATTAACCATCGTTCTATAATTTACTTTACTTTCATGCCATGTAACTTGTTTAATTTGAATAAACTAAGCTCTTTGGCCGCAGGAAGTATTCTACCTATTGTGTATTTACCCTATAAGGCTTAACAGTTTTAGGCGTGATTGTGTGTCCTTACTTACTAATTTAATAATAATAATAATTTAAAAATGTTTATAGATTATTTTAATAAATGTCGTCCTCCTAAAATTCTCAAAATTATTATTTTGCAAATAATGACTCGTACAATTGCCAAAATTTTTAATTATAGATTTTATTTTAAACATTTGAAAATAGGTATTTGAGAATTTTTTTTTAAAATACAGTAAGAATTAGGCATACGATAAAAATAGTACAAATAAATAACTTATATAGCAGAGAAGTTTTTCAAATGATGTGTCCCAACCAGAAGTATGAACAAATAAAGCGTCAGTTGTTTTCCGTTCCTTTTATATTATTTGTAATTTTTTACATTGAATACATATATAAAATAATCAACTTCCTTAATAAGTTCTCTTAATTATTTATTTTCATATAAAATAAATGAAAGAATCAGATTTGTTTAAAAATTGTTTATTATATAAAAATATATATTTCTAATAAAATTCATGAGATAATAATTCACTATATTCTATAAGACTTTTTCGATTTTTAAAATTCGATTTTAAAATTCGCCTAAAAAGTGAACGTGATATGTTTATATTCAAGTAAATTTGAAAAAAAGAAAAAGAAAAAAAAAAAAAAAAGACTTCTAAACATTTTCGATAAAAATGGGACAAATAAATATCCTTTGATAAAACTACATTTCTCTGCCCTTTTATATTTTTTTTTAACACCTGAATACCAAATACATATTCATGATATGTACATAAATTATTTCCTCATTAACCCGAATTTACGTGCGTTTGTATATTCATCTCATATAAAAATCAAACAAAAACGTCCACATTCATTTAATAACGCATTTATTATAATCCTTTATGAAACAGAATTTTTTTTTTAGCAATAATCGTTCCTCCAGGCATTCTGTTATGCTGTGACATAATATGGAGCAGTAATAAAAATAATAAATAATTACTCATATCAATCCCCACCACAACAACCGAAACGATATATAATAGCACAAAAAATAATCATTTCCATTATTTTGATTTCAATCACTACATATAATAAAAGTTGATGCAAGAGAGATGCATCGATATCTCTCTGTGAATCGAGCTTTATGCAACCATTAGTTCCACCATTAGAAACTATTACCAGAAGAACCCCTGAAGGTTTTTTTTTTTTTTTTTTTTTTTTGTAATATTCCTACCTGTTTTTTACCTTAAGGAAGATAGTTCAATATCTTAAAATATTAGATGACTTTTTTAAATCGACACATTTACTTTGAGGTTAATTCTAATTTTTGGTTGCAGGGAATGCCAGACATTTAATTAGTGTGATTAATAAGTTAATTAGTATTATTTTTCACCACAGAATTTCAAATAAAATTAAACTATTAGATGAGTTTCTGATTATTAAACTATTAGACGACTTTTAGATGTCTTAAAATATTAGATGGCTTTTTAAAATCGGAACATTTTCTTTGAGGTTGATTCTAATTTTTGATTGCAGGGAATGCCAGATATTTAATTAGTGTGATTAATAAGTAATTAGTATGATTTATCACCTTAAAATTTCCTATAAAATTAAACCTAATGTAGAGTTGTTAGAAGACAATTTTTATTCTTAAATACAGTAGCTGTGTTAAATATTAATAAAATCATTTAAAAGGATTGCGAAATGATGGATGATCAAGGAAATAGGTGTCTCAATATATCACTTTTAGGAAACACTATAAATTTATCTTTGAAATTGTACAAGAAAAAATTCTCAAGGTTAATTTCTTTATTTTACCTTTATTATTTGAGTACACGATTTTTCTAATATTTCTTTGTTTAATTGTATATAAATTTTTCTGTAATTTTTTTCTTTTGTTTAGGAAACTTCTAAATAATTAATAACATTTTGTTTATCTGATTTCTAATTTAAATTTTCAGCTGCATGGGACTAAAGTTCTTTGAAACAACGAATGTACACAATAATGTTTGGCTTAATGTAGCGACGATAGTTTTCAAAATATGTCGGAATATTTACTCTGTTTGGAGTGTACGGTCACTAAGGAGATTATTCTTAGTTTTAAGCAGTTATTTTTTAAATTTTAATAAAATTCATCACTGATCATTTTTTATGTTAAAGATTTTGGAATGAGTTTTGTTATATTCCTTACAGGCTTGTGTGTATACTTTTGGTCCATTAAAGCGTAAGTATTGTGAATGATTTCATATTTTTTATAAATGTTCCTGGATATATCTATTTTGGTTCTTATGGATAAATTTGGCACTAGACCAGATGTTCCTTTTGCATTCTACGTTTTGTAACATTATACACGCAAACACACATATATATTGGATTTCCAATAAATGACTGACCCATTTTGACCGTAAATGAGAAAAACAGGATTTGAGATAAATATGCGCCGCTTGCTGCAATGTTTTTAGAAAAGAAAAAAAAAAAATTAGAAAAATATATATTGTTAAAATTGGTTACACTTTTTTCCTCAAGGTGACGTAGACAGCTGGAAAACTAAAACACTCACTTTTTACTATAGTTTTCACTTTACATGTTTATTCATTTTTACTTCCTTATACAAAGCATAAGGAAGTATAGTAATCCCGATTTCCGAAATGAATTTTGTATTTCACATACTCAAAAACGAATGACGGTAGAGTGTTGCAAATTTATATGTGTAACTGTAATGATATCTAGTTGTTCACCTACAACTTTGGTTTTAATACGAGCTCCCTTTTCAGATATACCAACGACTTTACGCGAATTTTCGTGACGTCTGTATGTAAGTATGTGTGTGTGTTTATCTCGCATAGCACAAAAACGATTAGATGTAGAACGTTGCAAATTGGTATATGGGTTTGTTATAACATTTAGTTGTGCACCTATCTTTTTGGACTTTCTGTAATTTTCGGTTAAGGCGGTATTTAGGAAAATTATATTCATAATGACCAAAAATACAAAGGTTTTGGCCATTATGTATGAACTACCATCATAAGGTTTCAAAAGAAGCTAATGATAGGGCCAGAAATGATATTGTTATGAAAGTTGAAGACATTTTTTGCGTGTAGAAAGTTATGTTTAAAGACATGAGCAGGTTCTAGTCGATGAATGCATTTTATTTAATGAATAGTCAGCCCGTAGATAGAGCCCGTAATGGTAGTGTTCTGAAATTTGTCGACATTTTTAAGTATAGAAAATAATTTCTTAAAGACATAAGCAGGCTCTTCTCAACGAATGCATTTTATTTAATGAATATTCAGCCCGTAGTTGTAATGTTATTGTTGTGAAAGTTGTTGACATTTTAGCGTGTAGAAATTCATTTTTCAAGAACTAATTTCGCCGACAGCCGTGGCCCATGTTATTCTATGGAAATTTTTTTACCGTAATTGCTCATTACCTATTGTGTGTATGTATATATATATATATATATATATGTATTTTTTTTTTTTTCGTTTTCACATTCAGAAAATTCGCAATCGGTAAATCAGTGCTCATTTTCAAAAAATTGTTTTCTTAAATTTTTAGTATTTTATTTTGCGGTTAAAAAATGAGAAAAATGCAACTTGTAAAAAATTCGCATTTTTTAACTCAAAAATAAAATATAAAACTTTTTAAAAATAAAATTTTCGAAAATGAGTGCTAATTTATTGGTTGTGAATTTTCTCAAAGTGAAAACGGAATTTAAAAGAAAACATCAGTTAAAGAGTAATTATAGAAACAAATTTTTCCATAGAATAACATGGGCCTCGGGTGTCGGCGAGATTAGGTATTGTCCACTCTTAAGACAAACGTAGGTTTTAGTAGACGAATGCACTTCATTTAATGAATACTCAGCCCGTAGATTAAGCTTGCATTGATACTGATTAAAAAAAAAGTTGTCGACATATTAGCGTGTAGAAAATAATTCTTAAAGACACAAGCAGGTTATAGTCGACGAATGCACTTTTTTTAATGAATATTCAGCTCTTAGATAGAGCCCGTAATGATATTGTTATGAAAGTTGGTGACATTTTTGTGTGCAGAAAATTATTCTTAACCCTACTTTTCCCAAGATGGGGTCATTTTGACCCCATTTTGTAGTTGAAATTTAGTTAAGCCCGCCTCGTTCAAAAAGTGTGCTAATTCGCCAAACATAGAAAACGTAACCAGTGGAATGTTGCAACTTCTAAACGATACAAAAAGGCGCGATGCTGGTGGTTTTCACCAAACGTGCCAAGCGGCACCTGAAAGCAATTTTTCTGCAGTAACGCCTTGATCTTGGGAAAGCGAGGGTTAAAGGCATAATCAGGTTCTGTTCGACGAATGCATCTCATTTAATGAATATTTAGCCCGTAGATAGAGCCTATAATGATATTGATAAAAAGTGTTGTGGACATTTTAGCGTGTAGAAAGTAATTCTTAAAGAAATAAGCAGGTTCTAGTCCACGAATGCACTTTATTCAATTAATATTCAGTAAACAGTTGAATAAATCACAAAGTCTGAATGGAATTTGAATTCATCGAAAGTATTGTCAGTGGTTTAAGGAATTTTCAAGGTAGTTATGCTCGAGAAACCAATGCATAATTACAAAATTTCTAGAACTAGACTCCTATTGAGGCTAGAGTTTCCAAATTTTGTGAATCCCTTACTGCAATTTTTTTGCCACATTTTAACGCCTAATTCGGCATTAAGTCAAAGCCCACCTTCATGGAAATGAAAAAGCTTTCATCTGTTTTCACTTTTACTGTAATACCGTATAGAAAGTAACACGTAAATATATAGGCAGCAAGTTCTAGTCTACAATCATCAACAATTTTTTTATAGTCTTGCGAATCTTTTATAGAACTTTCGAAGAATTTACTTCTGCGCTATATACCAATGAAATTTTCTGTAATATTCCAGAACTCTATACTTATTAAAGTTAGAGTTTCCAAACTTTGTAACCCTAAACTACAAATGTTTGCGAAATTCTTTCATCAAGTCGCCAAATTCGACGCTGAATGGCGAAATTCAATTGCAAGACCAAAATTCTAAGCTGGCTACTAATTTGCGGCTTGGCGAGATTAGCAATAAAATTTTACGGCAAATATTGTTTCAGGGTAGCGAGAAATCCTTTCTCAATTTTGACTCAGTTAATTATTTTGGTGAAATTCATAGTTTATTGACACTAATTTTTGTCAAACAGAACAAAACTGGGCCATACAATCATTTTCATTGTTTTCTAAGCTGTAAATTCGTCAATAAGAGATTCTGTAATAAGCCTTGGAGTACTATTCCTAAAAACTACTATATTGGTCTCGGCGGTATATATAATCGTATTTCCGTAACACCTTTTGTTGGAGTAGCAGTTTTTTTTTTTTTTTTTTAAGGAATGTTCTTGGACTAGAACCTGCCTGTTTATAAAGGAATGGGTTACCTCACACAAAATTGCCAATGTTTTCATAACAATATGTATATTTCTACGGTTGCATAAGGTGCCCAAATCAGTTTTTTTTTTTTTTTTTTTTTTTTTTTTTTTACTGCAAACATGCGTTTTATCATTGTATAAATTATCTTTTAAGAAAGTTTAAAAGGAGTTTAGTTGTTATTTCTCAATTAACACTTTCGCTACCGCTAACGTAGATGCACGTCATTTGGAAATCTGTAACTCCACTAGTGGGCCTTTCTTTTGAAATTTGTATGTTATTTGTTTCTTTAAAATATACCCAATATTCATATTTGTACAATCAAATACACTATGGATTCAAATACTTTGATTAGAAATAATGTAATTATAATGCATATCCATTTGCAATATAAATGTGAATACAGAAAATTTTGTTCAAAAATATTGTAATTTGGGAGAATAATACCCACAGGCATACCTTACAACCAAAAAGACAGAAACATGCAGTCGCGAAAGTGTTAATGTAGCAAATAATCATCCGTGTCATCTTCCGGCGAAATTTTTAACTAATAATATATATATATGTATATATATATATATATATATATATATATATTTAATTAATTTATTGTTTTTAACACTTTCCAACAAATTTGAAAATTGTTTATGACTTCGATTTGCCTGTCTGTCCGCGCTCTAACTCATGTAAATAATAATAATAATAAAAAAAAAATGTATGAAATTGATATATATTATTCAAGTTCGCTGTCAGATGTTTCCTATTGAAAATGACTGCTGGTTTGTGTACAGGGACACCCATAAATAATCCAAAGCATTGCTTTCTACGAAAAGTATTTTTATAAACCATATTTTAATAGTTTTACTTTGCACAAATTTTAATAAAATTGAAATATGTTACTCAAGTTCACTATCAGATGTTCCCTATTGAAAAGAAAGCACATACCATCAATAGTTTGTGTACACGGACACCCAAAAGTATTCCAAAGCATTGTGTTCTACGAGAGGCATTGAGGTATTTCTATAAACTATATTTTAATAACTTTATTTTCCACAAATCTTAATGAAATTGAAATATGTTATTCATATGCATAACAGAATGCCCTCTATACACTGAGAAAAAATTATGTGACTGACATCTAGAATCTAAGTTGTGGCTCTAGTAAAAATAATTCTATGTCTTCTTTATAAATTCTAGATCACTTTGCTAGCCAGTTCTAAAAACCCCTATTAGAATTTTGGACCGTTTTCCTATATTATGGTGGTCAGTCTCATTTAAAAATATCTGTAAATAAATGGAAACACAAGAGGCAAGTTTTAGTAACTATAATTTTGTTCTATAAACCAATTCTAGGAAATCAACAAGAATTTCTCGCAATACAGAAGATTCATAACATCCATAATAATCATAATACTGTTTCCCCATCTAGAAAAGTGTGGACTAGAAATTCTCGATCAGTTTGTCTATCCAGGTTATTTGTTTGCCTTATACGCATAACACGGAAATCAATATTTCTAGTTTAGGGATTTAGAAAATAGCTACTTATTCGTTCTAAATGAAAGCGGTATATATTTTTCTCAGTGTAGAATGAAGAGTGATTCTTATTAAGATCTACAAGGCCAAACAAAAATATTCAGTTAAGTTAAATTAAGTATTATTATTGGAAATTTGTTAGAATTGCATTTTTGTTTACATTAAGCGTTTTTAACACTTTTTAATAGCTCTATAAATGTAGTCTGAATAAGCTTAACTGCATGACTGACTGCCTATCTATCAGTCTTCATACCTCAGTGTCCGAAAATACTTTCAGAATTTCTTAAAAATGATATATATTATTCAAACTCACTGTTAAATGTTCCCTATTTAAAATAGCAATAACAGGCTTTGCATAACTGTTTTGTGTACAGGGAGATCCAAACAAATACCAGTGCACTGCCTTTTAGGAGAGAATTTTTAACTAATCACATTTAAAGAACTTTCTACTGCAAAAAGCATAATGACATTGACATTTATTGTTAATATGCTAAAATAATGTTTTGTACATAATATAATATGCTTAGCATTCAGATTTACAGGCTCACACTAAAATATTCAAATATATTAAGGGCTACAACTGTAAATTGTTGGACTTGCGTTTTCGTTTGTGCAAAGCATTTTTAACATTTTACAACAACATTTAAAAGTGATTATGAATTCGTTTAAAGAAGTCAATGAAGATTGAAGGTTAGACGATGCAACGAGTAAGTACAAATGGAAAGTGTAATAATCAATGCATACTACATGATTTTTCGTTCTTTTTTAATAATAATGCTACAAACAGCGCATTTATATCTTAGTGCATGTTTTTATTATTTACCTTTCAAATGGATGAGTCACATATATATACACATACAGGTGATTATAATTAAAGTTACGATTTCAAAACGCTATAATTTTAAAGCTACCCATTAGAGTGATTTGCACTGAGAAAAAAAATACACCGTCTTCCTCTAGAACGAATTAGTGGCCATTTTCTAAATCCTTTAACTAGAAATATAGATTTCCGAGCTATGCGCATAAGGCACGCCAATAAACCGAATAGACGAAATGATCAAGAATTTCTAGTTTACACATTTCTAGATGGTGAAACAATATTCTGAATATTCCGAACATTCTGAACCTTTTGTATTGCGAGAAATTCTCGCTTGATTTTCTAGAATTAGGTAATAAGCCAAGATTATAGTTGCTAAAACCCGCTTCTTATAGTCTCATTTATTTGCAGAGATTTTCAAATAACTTTGCACTAGATAATATAGACAAACGCTCTATAATTCTAATAGGGGCTTCTAGAACTCGCTTTCCAAGGGAACTAGAGTTTATAAGGATGACATGGAACTATTTTTTATAGAGACACAATGTAGATTCTAGTTGTCAGTTACAGAATATTTTCTCAGTGTGATATTTCACTAGAGCAATCGTGGGGCAGTAAAATTTTGTTTGGCAGAAAAAAAAGAAAAAAAATGTTCCAAGATGTGCAGTTAATTATCTGTAAAGAATTTGTTTCATGAAGCTCTTCTTTTTCTCTTTTCACTACGACTGTTTCTGCTGTAAGCACGTATTTTTGTCTTTTTGCTAAAAAAATTGTAGTACACTCTTGAAGTCTATTGTTTCCTGCTATTGCATTGTGTTGCTAACAACATTCCCGGGTTTAAAGAGTTCATTTAGGCGTTTCCCCTGACATCACCCTGGAAGGCTATCTATAGGAACATGCTGGAACTACTTTTTTTTTTTTTTTTTTTCTTTAGCTAGACAAAATTTCATTGCCTCACGATTGCTCTGGTAAAATATCAAATTGTTCTGATGGGTAGTTTTAAAATTATAGCGTTTTGTAATCGTAACTTTAATTATAATCACCCTGTATATAGTATATATACTGATAGGTAGATATATTGAAAACCTTTTCAAACATTGAATAGATGAAATCAAGAAACATTGAATAAGATGAAACCAGAAAAAATACAAAAAAAGATTACGAATATCGAGCAACCTTAAATTGAAACATGCAAATTCATTACGTTTTAAAGGGTATAGAATGAATATTGTACGTAAAATAGGTGTTATTTCCGTCTTGTTGTATGCAAATTGCTGAACATTTACAACAAGCTATACCCTATAATACCCAAAAAAAGAAAAAGTTTAAACTGTAAGAATAATATGTGAAAAACCAAATGAGAATCAAACTTATTTAAATTCAAGCAGCAATTTCAAAATTATTAAATGAAATACTATTAATGATAGATAGATAGATAGATATAGAATGTAGCCATAATGAAGCTGACAGAGCTCACAATGTTTTGTAGTGCTACCTAATTCCAAGAATACACCAAAATTTCTAGGCAGATTAAATAAGGCAGGAGAGGAAGGATTTCGCACAAAAATAAATAAATTAATTAATTAAATTAAATAAATAAATAACTATATTTTTAAAAATTAAAAACTTTACTTCCAAGATAATACATGGCGCTGTTTTTCTAAGTAAAGCTTTTATCGCAATTTATCATTTAAAATTCATGATTGCGCGCTTTTTTTTTTTTTTTTTTTTTTTTTTTTTTAAAGCACTGATTTTGTTCCGTTTGTTATATCGAAATTGAAAACACCATGCTAATTTGTCCGTGATAAAAGCTTTATTTAGAAAATAGCGCCACATTTTCCGCTCGTGGTAATTTTTGCAATTTATTTTATTATTAACTATTCATTCCCCGTCCTGTTTAATCTTCTTACACAGTTTGGGATTATTCTTGCGATTAGATTGCGCTACAAAACACAGTAAACACTGTTAGTTTAATTGTGGTCACCCTGTATATAAGTCTTGGTTAAATCAAAACAGGGCAGAAAAAAATCTTAAGTATTAAGTGCATATTAAGCGATATACAAATAAAAGTGTGGAGACTGCAAATCATTGTGAAATGAAGCAATATTATAAAAGAATGCGATTTCTTTACTTGTGTGAATGGATATTAAAATACATATTTTAAAGAAGTATGTATTTTTCAGATTTTTATATGTTAAAGTAAAATAGTAAAATTAACGAATTTTTAAATGAAAAAAAAAAAAAAAAAAAAAAAAAAAAAAAGTCCTTACGGCTTATTTGGAAGGGAATGGAAGGTTGATTTCTTTTTCCTTATCAATTATTAATGAAATTGGTAGAAATATTGAAATAGGCTATGCACATATGGAGTTTTAAGCAAATCGGTTCATAAATACCTTTTTTATGTGAATTTAAAATTTTCAAGTGGCCGGCGCTTGGAAACGAGATGGTGGGCCAAGTTAACAAATACATCAAATGCATTTGTGAGATAAGTCTACTGTATAAATTCAGTTCGAATTAATTCACAATCTCAAAAATCATCGTATTGAAAAATTAAGTGGATCAAAATGGCAGTAAAAGTTGCTCAGTGAACTAATCTAAGATATTGTTGCAAATTTGTGAATAATTCTATTTTTATTCTATTTTATTTATTTATTTTTATTTATTTTTATTTTTATTTATTTTTATTATTATTATTATTATTATTATTATTTTGTAAATTCTTTCAAAGAGGCTTAGTAAGTTGATAAATTGTTAATTTTCTGCATTTCTAGTTTGTTTTAGAGTAAAAACAGCCTAATTTTCCCTTAAAAACGCATTAAAATGCTTCAATAAGGCAGGCAATGGATTTGACGCCAAATTTGGCGACTTTTGGTGAGAAAAACTTAACTATCGATGTATCAAAGATGGACGCTGTAACGTGATTGGTTAACGAGTTACGTGAAATTTCTAAATTTTTCTGGGTTCGATAAAGGGATATAAAAGGTGGCGGAACGTGCCAAGTCAGTCAGTCGCAGTTGAGTTTCGCCAAACGCTTGCATTGCTTCTGAAGGAGTTCTGAGCCTCTTTAAATGATCCTTACTTTATGTTAATGCTTTGTTACAGTTTGAACTGTGAATTTGCTGTAGACAGCTGCTATTTAAGGTGTGTTTACTGGTGAAACTGAACTTGAACCGACCTGTATTCTTCTGGAATTTTCTGTAAATAAACTACTGAACTTTTGAAAGTTTCTCCTTTCATTTTCGGACAACTTACGAACCCCCCAAGTATGCAACAATATTTGAAAAATAAGTCCACTGTCCAACTTTGGTTCGAATAAGCTCAGTATTTCAAAGCCTCAAGTGGCAGCGTTCAAGTGGACGTAACTCGGAAATAAACTTCCCCACCGATATCATAGTTGTTTGAATGATAAATCCATTTTTCAACTTTGGTTTGAATTGATTAAGTATTTTCAAAAGTTACCGTGATAAAAATTTTCAAGTGGCCACCACTTAGAAACAATATAGTGAAGCAAGTTGCCCATCAAACCCATCCAGGATATTTGAAACATAGGTTCACTATCAAACTGTGGTTCGAAACAGTGCAGTGTTTCAAAAGTTATTGTTATGGCAAATTTTCAAGTGGCAGTCTAAGTGGCTGCTATTTGGAAACAAAATGACGAAACAACTTGCCCAGCAAAATCATCCAATGTATTTGTATGATAAATTCATTGTCCAGCTTTAATTCAAATTAAATCAGTATTTCAAAAATTATCGTCATAAGAAATTTTCAAGTGACACCCATTGGAAAAAAAAGCGGAGTGAAATGCTCAGCGAAGTTATCTGAGATATTTGAATGATAAGTACGCTACCCAAAACGCGAATTGGTTGAGTATTACTAAAGTTACCATAATCATAAATTTTCAAGTGGCCGCCACATGGAAATAAAATTGCGGATCAAGTCACCAAGTGTACTTATCCAAGTTATTTGAACCATAAGTTCACAATCCAACTTTTATTTGAATCAGTTTATTATTTTAAAAGTTATGGTGATGACATATTTTCAAGTGGCAGTGTGATTTCAAGTGGTCTCCACTTGAAAACAAGATGGCGGATCAACGTGATTAGCAAACTCATCCAAAATATAAGTTCACTGTCCAAATTTGGTTTGGTTTAGAGTATTATTTCAGAAGTTATCGTGATTTTAAATTTTCAAGTGGTAGCCAGATTTCAAGTGGCCCCGCTTAACTTAAGATATCTGCCACTTTATTAAAAATGGAGGATATAATTTATTAATAAACTTCATTGAGATCCTTATGTGGTCTGTATTTACATCAAAATTCAAACAATTTCGGAATACGCTTTTCACAATTTGAATTTGAAATTTTCAAGTGGTCTCCACTTGAAAACAAAATGGCGGAGCAACTTGGTTAACAAATTCATCTAAGTTATTTATAAGATAAGTTAAGACACTGTCCAAATTTGGTTCCATTTGGAGTATTATTTCGGAAGTTATTGTGATTTTAAATTTTCAAGTGGTAGCGTGATTTCAAGTGGCCCCCCTTAACTTAAGATATCTACCACTTTATTAAAAATGACGGAAAAATTACATTAATAAACTTCATTGATACCCTTATGTGGTCTATATTTACATCAAATTTCAAACAAATTCGGAATACGCTTTTTAAAATTTGAATTTGAAATTTTCAAGTGGTCTCCACTTGAAATCAAGATGGTGGAGCAACTTGCTTAATAAACTCCTCTAAGATATTTATAAGATACTAGCAGGCTTCGCCCGCTTCGCTGTACCCTATTTTTAAATGAATCACTATAATTACTGAATTCTCAAAATTGCATTAATTTTTATCACGTGAAAAAAAAAAAATCGAAACAAAATCTGATTATGAAATATGTCGCACCGGGTTCTCACTGCCTTCGGAAAAAATTCCCAAAATGCTCTAACTATAATTTCTGTTATTTTCCCCCTTCGCCCCCCCCCCTCCCGTCTATCCTAATAATTTTACAAATTCGAAAATATCCGCAATCGATTTGTAAATATCAAAAACCTCTATGCATCAGTTTTGAACGATATATCTCTATTTTTATTTTTTTGCCCAATCACTCCCCCCCCCCTTCCCAATAATTTTAAAAATTCGAAAATATCCGCAATCGATTTGTAAGTATCGAAAACCTCTATGTACCAATTTTGAATGATCTAACTCTATTTTATTTTTTTTGCCCCTCCGCCCCTCCCCCTCCCGTCCCTCCTAATAACGTTACATTTTCGAAAATATCCCCATTCGACATGCAGGCCTCTAAAACTAATCTGTACCAATTTTGAACGGCCTAACTGCATTTCTATTTGTTTTTGCCCATAGCCCCCCCTTACCGCCCCTCCTAATAATTTTACAAATTCAAAAATATCCGCATTCGATTTTAAGTATCGAAAACCATTTGTGTACCAATTTTGAATGATCTAACTCTATTTTTATTTTTTTGCCCCCCCCCCCTCCTTCTCGCCCCTCCTAATAACTTTACACTTTCGAAAATATCCCCATTCGACTTGCAGGCCTTTAAAACCTATCTGTACCAATTTTGAATGCCCTAACTGTATTTTTATTTGTTTTTGCCCATAGCCCCCCCTTACTGCTCCACCCCCTTCCCGCACCTCCTAATAATTTTACAAATTCGAAAATATTCGCAATCGATTGGAAAGTATCGAAAAACTCTATACACCAAACTTGAACGATCTAACTCTATTTTTATTTTTATTACCCCCCTCTCCCCTCCCCCTTCTCTCCCCTCCTAATAACTTTACACTTTCGAAAATATCCCCATTCGACTTGCAGGCTATTGAAACCTATCTGTACCAATTTTGAAAGGCATAACTGTATTCCTATTTGTATTGTTTTTGCCCCTGCTGCCCCACCTGGGGGCTGAATTTTTAAAATTTCAGAAATTGGTTTTTAGATATTTGTATTAGCTATATTTTACAGCAAAAATTTCACGTATATCTGTTTTTTTTTTTTTTTTTTGTTGTTGTTTGAGATATATAGGATTATGCGAAATCGCGTTTTACGCATGTGAAATCCCGTTTTGCCCCCCCGCCCCCGCCCCCTCTTGGGGACTGAATTTCGAAAATTCCAGAAATCGGTTTTTAGACATTTATATTAGCTATATTTTAAAGCAAAAATTTTACGGATATCTGTTTTTTTGTTTGAGATATGAAGAATTTTTTAAATTCACATTTTGCCCCCCCTCCCCCTCCTTGGGGGGCGAATTTTTTCAAATTTTTTTTTCCTAAACCATCCCTGACCTATAAGGAAAAAAACAAAAAAAGAATGATCGAAATCGGTCAAGCCGTTTACGATTTTATAAAGGACATACAGACAAACATTCATTTATATATATATTGAAGTTAAGACGCTGTTTAAATTTGGTTCGATTTGGAGTATTATTTCGGAAGTTATAGTAATTTTAAATTTTCAAGTGGTAGTCTGATATCAAGTGGCCTCGCTTAACTTAAAATATCTGCAACTTTATTAAAAATGGCGAATAAACTTCATTAATAAACTTCATTGAGACTCTTATGTGGCCTGTATTTACATCAAAATTCAAACAAATCTTGCTTTAATTATGCTTTTTACAATGCAGGTGTGAAATTTTCAAGTGACTGGCACTTGAAAAGAAAAAGTCGGAGCAACTTGGTTAACGAACTCATCCAAGATATTTATGAGATCAGTAGATAGATAGATAGGTAGGTAGATAAACGAAATGATTGCAATAGGTCGATTTCTAAAGAAATCAACCTAAAAAAAAACGAATTTGATATGGATATGCAAATTAATTTTTTTTTCTTCCACATAATTAACTTCCGTAAATAGTTACTTTTAATGGAAAAGTTTTATAAAATGAGAAAATATGTATTTAAATTTATTCTATTTACTTTTAAAATATAAAAAAACAACAAAATAGAACTTGTATCATAATTGCAACTCTTTATTCATTTAATTAATAATTAAAAATATAATCTACATTAAATAACATCCCGCTCATACCAGATAGGAAAGATTAAGACTCATCCAAATTCTGTCGAATGTAAATTTACATCTTGTAATTAATCATATTTGGGCGTATACTATTAGGATCAGAATCAAAATGTTTAATTTTTGTTTCAATGTAGCTCCAATTTCACTCGTCCGTAATAACAAGGAGTTTCTACCTCACGTGAACTTGTTCTGCTATGTTCAGTGCATAAAATAAGGGTGAATATAGAAAACGATTTTTTAAGGAAGTTAACAGTTAATTAACGATTAAATAGAAATAGATACATCAGTTTGTTACTGGCATCTTCGCTTGCAGATTTTTTTTTTTTTTTTTTTTTTTAATTATGAAATGAGGCTTTTTAAATTTTATTTATATATATGTATGTGTGTGTGTTTTACGGTGCACTGTTTTCGAATAAATATATTTTCATTAAGTAAGTTATTATTAAGTGTAGAAAATAGATAAAATCATTCTTAACACTTTTGCGACCGCATGATTTTGACTTTTTGACAGTAAGGTCCGCCTGTGGGCGTATTTCTCCCAAGTTACAATATTTCAAAACAAAATTTTCTGTATTCACATTTATATTACAAATGAATATACATTATAATTATATTCTTTCTAATCAAAGTATTTGTATCCATGGTATATTTCATTGTGAAAATGTGAATATCGGTTATATACTTAAGAAATAAATAGCATACAAATTTCGAAAGAAACGCCCAGTGGTGGAGTTACATATTTTCAAATGACGTGAATCGGTCAGCGGTTGCGAAAGTGTTAATTCAAATGTTACTCACAAAAGAAATTTGGCAGCTGTTCTAAGGAATACAAACATATAAGCTTTCTGAAAATACAGTCCCCCCTTGAGGAAGCTTTCGCATGAAAGTACTTCTAACTGTATGTTTGTTGTTATTCAGGGAACTTCAAAACGCATAATTATTCAATAAGTGGAGAAAAGTTAACTTAAAAAATACTTTAATTAACGTCTGAATATTAGAAACTAGCAGGCTACGCCCGCTTCGCTGGTCACTATATTTAAATAAATTTTCGAAAGAATTGAATTAATATTTATTTTTTTACACCACATTAGAGACAAAAACTTAAGAAAAAAAATGAAGAATAAAAAAGAAACTGAAATTATTCCAAACCTTGCTTCGGGTACCCGCTGTCTACGGCATCTCTTTTCCCGCCCGCACTGCATCAGGTCTAGGTTTCCCATGCCTGCAGAAAGATCTTTCCCGGGCACTTCAATCTGGATATTTTTCGACGACAGGGGGGATCTGCTACTATTTAAGAACTGCGATTTTAAAGATGACTGTATCTCAGCATCTATTACATATTTTAGTTTTGAACCATGTATTTATAGCCCATGCTATTTGCACTATATTACGATTTGATTCTGACCAATGTAATAAAATAAAATAAAATAAAAAGTAGATTATATATATATATATATATAAACAAATAAATTTTAATCATTTTAATCCTTTTTACTAATATACTACCACTTTTCCCGATAAATACTGTAAATAAAAAAAAAATTAATGAATAAAAGTTTTTTCTTTTAAAGGAATTAATTAAAAAATGAAAAATAAGAAGTTGTTCTACTATAAAAAATTAAACATATCTGTTATAAATACGTTTTTAAATTTAAAACTAATTGTACTTAATTTTTTCTACTGCATTTTGATTTTATTTTCAATAAATATAAAAAAAAAATCGCCTTCAAATGAATGTATTAAATAAAAATAAGTTGCGTAATAGCCGTTGCTAAGATACGCAGACGATTGAAGCAAAAGAATAAATCTATGAAAAATTAAACAAAGAAGCCAATATTTAAAATCGGAAAAACATTAATTTAAAAAATTCAAATTCTAAATTTGAATAAATCTCGATGAGGTGCACACCTGCAGGGTCCCAGGTACCTACATCCCAAAATCTAAAAATTTAATATATTTAATTTTTCTACTGTATGCGTATAACTATTTGATTTCAATAAATATAATAAAAAAGATTTCTTCCTCAAATGAATTTAAATAAATAAATAGTTTAATAGCCGTTGCTAAGATACGCGAACTTTTGAAACGAAAGAAATTTCTGAAAAAGGAAACATTGAAGCCAATTTTTAAAATCGAAAAAACATTAATTTAAAAAATTCAAATTCGAAATTCGAAAAAATCTCGATGAGGTGCACACCTGCAGGGTCCCAGGTACCTATATACTTATACTAAATTTGGAAGCTCTGCGATCAGTAGTGTGAGCAGCAGAGCGCAGACAGACACACAGACACACACACAGACACCCACACACACAGACACTTCTCTTTATTTATATAGATTAATTTTCATTAATGAGTAGTTTTCTTGATTATGGTAGAATATCGGCAATCACTTCCACAAATTACTTTCAATATAAAAGAATGTTTTCGCTTAATTATTGGTATTCCTGTGTATATTCTATAAATTATGCACGCACCATATTTTGTATTTAAATACAGTCTTACATTAATACAGCCCTTATTTACACAGTACAGCTTGAAATTCACTTCTCTCAGTTTCCATGAAGGAGACATATCAACGGCGGTCTCCTAAATCTTTTGTTAGAAATATTGTAATTGCGCCCGAGCCATTATATCTCCTCCCTCTCTTCATGATAATACCTTTTTCTCGGAAATTGTCTAGCACACACCGTTTGCCTCTTTATTTTACTTTCACGTACGTCAATGGGATAGAGAAATTATTAGAGGACAATTTTCCAAATTGTGTTTTCTGTACAAATATACATTTTGCGCCTTCGTGAATTCGAAATTATTTTCAGTGAATTCTTTTTATAAATAAAGTTATAAAGATACTTTTTTTTTAGTGTTAGAGGCCTATTTCAGTCGGTACAGTTGTCGAATTTTTATAGGTCACGCTTAATTAGTGCTAGAGGCCTATTTCAGTCGGTTTATTGAATGGGGATTTATTGAATGAACTCCCCTCAAGGCACAACTTTGACATGAGTCCCCCCCCCCCCAAGGTACCCCTATTTCAGTCGGTACAGCGTTGTCGAATTTTTATAATACACTCTTAATAGTGCTAAGGGCCTATTTCAGTCGGTTTATTGAATGGGGATTTATTGAATGAAGTCCCCCCAAGGCACAACTTTGACATGAGTCCCCCCCCAGGCCCAACTTTGACATGAGTCCCCCCCCAAGGTACCCCTATTTCAGTCGGTACAGCGTTGCCGAATTTTTTATAATACACTCTTAATAGTGCTAAGGGCCTATTTCAGTCGGTTTATTGAATGGGGATTTATTGAATGAAGTCCCCCCAAGGCACAACTTTAACATGAGTCCCCCCCAGGCACAACTTTGACATGAGTCCCCCCCAAGGTACCCCTATTTCAGTCGGTACAGCTTTGTCGAATTTTTATAATACACTCTTAATAGTGCTAAGGGCCTATTTCAGTCGGTTTATTGAATGGGGATTTATTGAATGAAGTCCCCCCAGGCCCAACTTTGACATGAATCCCCCCCAAGGTACAACTTTCACATGAGTCCCCCCAAGGCCCAACTTTGACATGATTCCCCCCCCCCCAGGCCCAACTTTGACATGAGTCCCCCCAAGGCCCAATTTACTGCTTTTTGAACTGAGATATATTATACACAGCTAAATTTCATCTTAGTATTTTCATTTCATTTCATTTATTTCTTTATTTATCTCTTTATTTCCTCAGATTCAAAAAATGCAAACCTCTTGATTCTATTACATACAAACATTCTAATTCTATTTTGGTCTATTTATTTCAATATATTTATTTTTTATGCATTCACTTTCATATGTAACTGTTTATTGATTAATTCAAGTCTTCCATCCTGGTCTTTGATCATTATAATGAATTATTATTATTATTACTATTGTTATAAGGCATGCAAATTATAAATGCTTATATATATATATATATATATATATATATAACAGAAAATTGTGTATGGCAGAATAAATATTCAGGACTATTAAAATTTTCATTTAAATACAAATTTATTTTTAAGAACGATAAAATTTATCAGTTTATAATTTTTAAGTTTTGCTAGTAATTTTGCGTAGAGTATGTGACTGATTACTTACTGTCGCGAGAAAGACGTTGTATAATTATAAAAGCATTCTAAAATAGGCCCTCTGAACTGCAGAATTTAGATGTAGTCAGTTTATTCCGACTTTTTTATATGCACGTTCTGAAAACAAAATAGTTTATTTATTTATTTATTTTTTCAATAGGAAATCAAAGTATTAAAAAATGTCATTATAAAATATATAATTATAATTAAAAGTATATAATAGCAAACAGTTATAGATTGATATTAGAGAGTAATATCTGATTCTAAAAATTAAAAAAATAGATAAATAAAATAAAATAAATAAATAGATAGATAGATAAATATTCATTGTGTAAATAATGGCAATCAAAATAGTTTACTTAAAACAGTCTTTTTTTTTTCTTGAATTATTATTTAAAAGAAGTATTTTATAAAATGTTCTAAAACTCAAAACTCAAACTCTCTCCTCAAAATATAGTCGATATTTTGAATCAAAACTACTCAAAATCGCGTGAAATATATTGAAAAATATAGTCATTCAGTTATTGCTCTATAATATAACTCATCCCTAAAATAGTATTCCAGTTCTATAAATTTATGTGTATCAATATCACAAATCGTTTAATTTGAATGAATAAATAATATGGTGCAGCATTTACCCTACTTTCTTTTACCCTGCATTTGTATAAAAACAGGTTATTACAATTTATCTATCTATTTGTCTATCTATTTTTCCATCTCTCTCTCTCTTTATATATATATATATAAAGTACACTCCAAAAATCCGCACAACTCGGGACCAAAAACTGTACCAATTTTTAAATTTTGTGGATTTTAAGTATTTTTATGTTATAATAGTTTAAAAATGACAGTAATAAAAATAAGATGTATAATATGCACAATGTTAAAACAATAATAATAATAAATAAAGAGTAATAAATGCAGGAAGTTTTTATATTGTATAATATATATATATATATATATATATATATATATTCAATCAACAAACAAAAATTTGCCCTTTAATGTAAAATACAAAATTTAAGAATAAAAACATCTGATACAATTGACTTGTGCGTAATAAAAAGAAATATAATTATACTTAGAAATATAAATAAAACTTCCCCTTTTTTTTTTTTTTTAGTTTTTGAATAGTTATTTTTTTCAAACAGAAATGTATTCTCTGAGAACTAGACCTGAATTAAAATTGCCTTTCCTTGTCTTATTAGATTCAGTATCTAAAATATCACCCTTGAATTTAATGCTATCTTGATTTTTTTTTCTTTGGAGTCTTTACTGTGAATTTCATTTATTTACATCAGTTATAATGTGCGGATTTCTAGGAGTCTATTGTATATGTAGACTCCTAGAATCTCTCTATTTTTTAACTGGATCTTTTTCATTTGTAGTTTCCCTTATATACGTAAGAAGAAAGTATTAGATTCGTTTTTTATTTGATGATACATTAGAGCAACTCTGGAATAATACAAGTAATACTTACGTGTAATTATAGTAGTTTTTAAATAGTTTTTGGAAGCCTTTTGGGCAACCCTGTAAACGAAAAGTGAATGATTTCTATATAATATTTTGCGCAAAACATATTTTTATGCATTTAAAGAATATATATTCATGTAGGGATGTAACACTGACGCAGATCTCATAACAATATCAATTAAACAAATTTTTCTACTTCTTAAATAAACGATGTTATAGGATAAGGAATTTCTTAAACCAAGAGGCTTAGTAAGTTGATAAAAATGTCTATTTTCTGCATTTCTAGCTCTTTTTCGCGTTAAAATAGCTTAATCTTCCCTTTAAAACGCATTAAAAAGCTCCAATAGGCAGGTAATGAATTTGGCGCCAAATTTGATTACAGAAAGGAGTTTATAGAAAAAATGCAGTTTTAAAGATAGCAAATTTATTTCAGCAAGCACTATTTTAAACTTAAAAATCATTAAAAAAATAAACAGAATAGGAAGTATTCTTATATATAAACAAAAAGGTGTCAAAATAGTCTTCCCCTTTTCATAAAAAAAAAAAAAAAAAAAAAAAAGAAAGAAATTCCATCGCTAATATGGCGACAAAAAGTCAAAAGCCGCCAATAGAACAACATAATAAAGTTGTGTAGCATTATAATGTTTACCTATTTATTTATTTTTTTATATACTAATCACTATGCTAATTCATCATACAAATAAATGAGCCTCTGTATGTGACTGCACTTGCATGCCGTCGAACAGAAATATTTGATTAACCCTTTGCGGCGCAAGACAATTCAAATCATTTAAATTATACTGCCACCGGAATTCATAAACTAAATTAAACTAAAAGAAATTTTAAATTTTAAGGTTAAAAAAAGATGCCTCTTCTGGCATGTTATAAACGTAAATTTTTGCTAAAAAATTTCCGCGATGAATTTTTGCAGCTGGATCTAAAATTTTGCGTCCTCGCAGCGAGGACGCCACGCGTTAAGGGGTTAATTCAAATTAATATTTAAATAAATAAATAAAAATAAAAATATGTTTAATGGGAACTATATATAACGATAAAAAGGTTAGTTGTCTAAAATACGACAGAAATAGCGCTCATAGCATATTGTTACAAGGGATTAGGTCTAAAATGTTGACAAAAATTCAAAATTCGCCAAAGAAAACGATACTAAGGCTATACTATGATCAGGTTTACAAATCATGAATTATATATAACCACAAAAATTAATTGTCTCATGCGACAGACCGTAGCCGGTCATAGCATATTGTAATACTTGGCGTGAAATTGCTGTCATTTTATGGTTGATCAGATAAACAAAATAAACATAGGAAATAACGTAAAAGCAAATATTATGTGCACCACGCATAGTGTTGTTCATATGTAACTGGGATTCAAATATAAAAGGGATACTTCATTTTTTTCGATACTATCTATTTCGAAACTGTTATCTAATAAGCACCTAAATGGAAGACGATTTGTAAACCAATGTCTCAGGTAATAGGGACAGGCGCCTGAGTTTTAGCGGGTGACCAAATTGCTGCCGAAGTCAGTAGGGACCTGAAGCGAGCTTTTGAGCAATTTTAGTATTTTGTTTTATTTTATTTTTATAAAGCTATATAGAAAAGAGCGTCCTTTAAATTCAGTGACCAGCGAAGCGGGCAAAGCCTGCTAGTAGATAATAAATATACAATACTAGCTGTTACCCGCGACTTCGTTCACGTTGAAATTTTGATGTGTATGTGTGGGAACTGACGGTTTGATCATAATATGTAATGTAATGAAAGCTTATCATTGTGGAGCTGTGCAAAACAGAGTCTGATAAAGTATACTAAAACAAATTTGTAACTCATTGAAAGCCAAAATAAATAAATAAAAAGTTATCGCCAACATGGCGATAAAAATTTAAAAGTCGTTCATAGGGATCCTGTACTAAAACAGTACTGCCTTGCGGAAGTATAAAAACTGGGTCGTCAATTATGAATTTTATTTCGAAACCTTTCTTTGTATGATTTTAGTTCACTATTGCACAAAACTAATCTGGTTCTAATAATAATTTGGTGACTGGTGAATTAAAATTTTAATTATGTGGAGAAATTCATATAATACTTATGAGTTTCAAATTTTTTAGTTTTTTTTACAAAGAAATTATTTTTTTTTTTTCATCTCCTGGCGGATTGTTGAATAATATTTTAGTTCTTAAACAGTTGTGGACGGCTTTGCCCGCTTCGCTGGCAAACTCTTTTCTACATAGCTTTATGAAAAAGAAAGAAAAACTGAAATTGGTCAAAAGCTCGCTTTGGGTTCCAGCTGCCTTTGGCAGCGGCTTGTTCGTCCTTGAAATCTCCGGTGCCTGTCCCTATTGCCTGCGAAAATGGCTTACCCGTGGGCTTCCATTTGGGTGCTTATCATATATGACAGTTTCGATACGGACAGTATCGAAAAATTTGAAGTAGCTCTTTTATATCTGAATCCCTGTTACATACGAGCAACATTATGCGTGATGTACAAATTATTTACTCTCAAGTTATTTCCTATATTTATTTGATTTAATCGATCAACCATAGAATGACAGCAATTTCAAGCTTCAATATTACAATATGCTATGATCGGTTACTTCTATCGCAATTATTATTATAATTATTTTGTGGTTATATATACTTCATGCTTAGTTAATAGTAGTTGGTATATAGAAAAATAAATAAATTATTAATATGTAAACTTGATCATGGTACAGCCTTAATGCCCTTGGCGACTTTTTAATTTTTGTTGCTGTTTTAGACCAAAATATAATTTATGCGATTATTGTTCCTATACGCAAGCGAACTGTGACGTCACTGACCGTCCGTGGATGCAAGAAAATGATTTCCTATGTTAATCGCCCATTGGATTTTTTGTAAAAAAATATTAAAAATCGAGGAATTATCGAGGAATCCCTATTTGAATCCCCATATTTGGGTATGTATATGTATTAGTTATCATGTGCATGTGTTAGATTGAGTTATTTTGCTGTCAAATTGACAAAATTTTAATTTTAAATTTCAAAACTCTGTTGTTCTTGGCGCTTATTGTATTTGGTGATCAAAAACGTAATACGAAAATATACATGCCAGATGTATATTTTCGTAATATGCATTGTACGAAATATTGTTTCATATTATTCATTACTCTCTTAATATAAGTTCTTAAAATAACCATGATTTTTGAAAGGAATGAAATTATGTTCGCCAAATAATTTGGCGATATTTGTTTTTTTTTTTTTTTTTTTTTTTTTTTTTTTTTTTGCCAAGGATGACCGATATCAAATCTATTCCGCTGCAACATATTAGTATCTTATATCAGATACTTTATTTAGACATTTGAAAACAAATTTGACTCCAAATTATGATAGAATATTTATCCTTTTCTTTTAATTAGTATATTAGTTGAATATTTATTGTGCAAATATCTTTTGAAATGAAATGTTTGTGTTTTCTATCGAATATGGAAGTTTGCCATTTTTTTTTCTAGAGTTTTGAAATTAAAAATTCAAATTTTGTCAATTTTACAACAAAAACAACTCAATCTAGCGCATGGACATGATAAAAATACATATCTATACCTAAATATGGGGATTAAAATCGGTAAATAATTTTCCTCGATTTTTAATAATTTTTTTTCAAAAAATCCAATGGGTTTAACATAGGAAATATTTTTCTTGCATCCACGAATGGCCAGTGACGTCATCACTTCGCTTGCGTATTTCTTTCTATCTTTTACTTGGCGAAAAATGTCCGATCTACTTCAGAATCAAAATTTAAAAAAATGTCCAGAATTATCAATAAGAAAATACCTTTAATATCATGCTGAATTAGCTTTTATGCCAAGCGTGTTTCATCCGCCGTACTAAAAAAAAAAAAAAAATCTGTGGGGTATTTAAAAAAGTGCTATGAAATAAAATTCAGAAGAAATATGTTAGATTTGTAATATTACTGTTTTATTTTAAAATTATAAAGTGTCATTTTCTCATCGAGCAATTTTACATTTAGTAATATTTTATTTTTCATTTTATGATAAAAACAATAAATAAAAATATCTCGTAAACTTTAACTCGTAAAATTTAAATGGCTTATATTAAGTCAATTACCAGTTTATTATTTTCAAATTTTAATTAATTTTAAAAAATCTAATCAAATTTCCGGTATAAATAGTAGCCTATGTTCTATTCCAGACTATTCTCTATCTCTGTACCAAATTTCATCCAGATCCGTTTAGCCGTTGTGGCGTGATTGAGTAACAAACATCCATCCATCCAAACTTTCGCATTTATATATTAGTATAGATTACAATTCAAAATATTGTAACAGATTTCTCTTAAAAAATTGTGCTGATAAATCCGATTTAAAAACTGATAACGTTGGGAAGTTTGCGATAAAATATAAAATTTTGTATGGTTATTGATTTTCTCTCTTTCGAAAACCTTATTAACACAGTAAATTTTAGTTTAAATGTTCTTCCCTGTAATTGAAAATACACAGTGTTTATTTGTTAATTCCCCAATATTTGTTCTGGATATTTTCATACGCCAAATAACACTTAATATAATAATGTAAAGTTTAGGTTCTAAATTTGAAGGAGATACTTGGATGACATTTAATAACAAACCTAGCTATCTGAAAATTGTTGACCAATTTCAGTAGAATCCAGCTTGACATTAGAAAGTTAAAAAAGTTTTAAACTCTGTTCCAGAGATTATTGTTAAATCATTAGTTTTTATTTAAAAAAGACATTAAAACATTAAAAAAAAAAAAAAAAAAATAGTTGCAATTTATGTAATTTTAAAATAATTCGTCTTGATATGATTCCAAAAAAATGTGTCCAACCGGAAGAAAAAATTAGAAGAAATTTATTCACCATGAAATAAAATTATTTAATCCATTTTATAAACTTTGGTGTAACTTAGCGTGTGGTAAGATACTAAACGCGCAATAATGTTCTAGAATAATTACATCCAATCATCTAGTTTAGATAATGGTTTAATAATACCACAAAATTGGCAAAATACAAAAGATTTAGGTTATCTTTGACTGAAATAGTCAATTAAATGTGATACAAATCTCTATCAGATTATTAGCTGAGACATCAAATGCCCAGAATTGTCCAGATGGAGATGAATAATCTGTTGATAAATTAGAGAAGGAAAAAGCTGTAATTGCTCAGTTCGGTTTGATTAATATTTACTAACAGAATACCCCTTGTTTGCATAAGATTTTCTTTCTTTGTTAATTTGCAGTTCGTAGATAATTTGTCTGAGCTGAGTGTCGTGCGTGGAGTTCCTTGTCATAATGGTTCTTAATGACCACACCGTTAATCTTTGCAATCATCCATCGTAAGTGCATTTGTATATTTATGAAATGAGAAAATAACTATTTATTTTAATTAATGGATAATGAATCGACATCAATGACACTACGACATCCAACATGTAAAACTATATTTCTTATTGAAAATGTACATTGAGAGAAATTTAGAGTATTTTTCATGAAAAATAAAATCAAGAAACGTTGCTTTTAAATATTTATGTTGTTTGGAAAAAAAAAAAAAAATTAAAGCGAAAATTTAGTGAAAAATAATTTAAGGATACTAGGATGTTTCTCTTTTAATGAAAAGGAAAGAAAAAGGAAAAGAAAATAAATAATAAAAAAAAAATAATGGAAATATTTTTTTTTCCTTATGTTTTCTATCACATAATTTTTCGGATGATTTCTATGCTTGGATGATTGCACTATGTTAAAAAAAAAAAAAAAAAAAAAAAAAAAAAAAAAAAAAAGCTGCAATTATATTACTTCCAATGATTATTTGGTCCAAAAATTTCATATCGTCTATTCACCTTATTTACATATTTTAAGATATCCTGAATCTAAAACAGTAGTTTTGGCAATTGTTCAGTGTGTGTGTGTATGTGTGTATGTATAAGGGAAATATTCTGACTGTCATATCCCCGAAACTAATAAAGATAGAACGACGAAGCTTGAGAATTGAGACAAGTCTGGTGCAAAGATGAAGTTTCCAAATTTTGGTGAAAATTGGAAAACCAGAAGTGGGACATCGGAAACCAGAAGAAAAATATATCAAAAATAGCACTAACGATTTTCTTTAAATTTGCTATATAGAGACTCTATTGGATGTCATTTCGAATGATATAGTTGCTTACTTCAGGAAAATTCATAGGCGTCCTGTATAAACAGCTCAATTTCGGGTCTCATAAGTGCGTTCCTTTAAAAATGGCTATACGGATTTTTTCAAACTCGCTATATTAACTCCCTTTTAAATATCCTTTTGTATATAATAATTGTTTTCCGGTCAATAACTGAATATGCCAAATTTTGGTAAAAGTCGGTATCTCAAAAACGGCTCTAACGATTTTCTTGAAAATTGTTACATAAATCCATTTCAGATATCCTTTCTCATGCATCACGTGGTTATTACAGGAAAATTAACAGTCATTTTGATTAGGTAGGTCAGTTTTAGATCTCGGAAATTGGTGTTTCAAAAAATAACTCTACAATTTTATTTCTTATTTTTTAACTCGCTATGTAAACTCTATTATATATATATATATATATATATATGTGTGTGTGTGTGTGTGTGTGTGTGTGTGTACTTCAACTTTCTCTTACAGTCACAGTTAAAGTGATTTATTATTCGCAGTTAAAGTGATTTATTAAAATACATGCATTTCTAATTTTTGATATGAGAAAAGGTTTCCCATACTTTTGAGAAAAAAAAAAAAAAAAAAATTAACTGTTACAATACTCAGAAAAAATATTTTCTATTTTCTTTGATTTAAATTCATTGTACGTAGTATTAGTAGCTGTTGTACTATGATGTACGTTGGTTTAAATTCATTGAAAGTACTATAAGTAGCGTCTGTATTTTAAGCATATTTGAATATTTTAAGTAATTTCAGAGCTCATTTGCAAGGTTCACTCATCTCATACATTTTTGCACTCATATTTCTAGGCAGAACTAGAAAAAAAAAAAAAATCAAAACAAATTTTTATATGTAATACCTGGATAAGCTGGGTTTAAAAACTTGCCCTTATTTAGATAGAATATACCAGTTTGATGAGTATACCAGTTTGATAAAAAAAAAAAAAAAAATCGATAAGTAATATTTATATAGTGTTCTATATATATATATTTTCCTATAAGAAATAATTTCAAAAATATAATTTGTAGAGAATCCCTTGGTATCCATGGTTTTTTGGGAAGAAACTGGTTTTCAACTTTTTGAATTTTGAAAATATTGAAGTGATCATTTTTTATTATGGATTTTACTACCAAGTTATGAAAAAATAAATCATCTATTGAGAATATGAGATTAAAAATTATTTAATTAAAATTCTCATATTGCGTCAAATGTTTTTTACTTTTATTTTTTAATTAAAGAACGTTGTTTCTGCTTTTGTCAGTGAATTTTTGTAAAAGTTTCATTTGATTGCTGAAAATGCTGTATATTAAAAGAATAAAATTTTATTATTATTAGTATTATTTTTTTGTTAAGGAAATCTTAATATTTTAATAAATAAGCATTGTATTCTCATTAAAATTACCATAAAAATGTAAAGAACTATGATGAATACATGTTTGAGCTACTAACGATTCTGCCATTATTGTGTACAGAGTGCAGAAAAAAATTATGTATATGTTGCAGGTTCCAAAATTATCGTCGTAATCAAACCATCAGTAAGACAAATACGATTTAACATATTTTCTGCATGCCTAAAATTTGCAAGAAAATTTATAAAATATTTTCCTAGATGTTCTACAAAACATATGACTAATAAGTGTTGCGCGTAGAGTTTCCTTGTCATAAGGGATCTTAATGGCCACACTGTTAATCTTTTCAATCATCGATCTACCGTAAGTGCATTTGTATATTCATGAAATAGGAAAATACCTATTTATTTTAATTACCGTAATTTCGTGTATATAACCTGCGGGTAATCTATTAAAAAACTGACTTTGTATGTCCTGCGGGCTATCATCCGGTGCGGTGGTATCTATCGCGAACAACGAGAAAATCAACACCAGTTTAATTTTTAAAGGACAGTGAAAAGGAACTTGATGAGGAGGATAATACGGATGATGAAGACGAACTGTCCCAAAGAATATTGCAACATTTTAATTCTGATACGGATGAATCCGATTTCGATGGATTTGAATGAATTTTGCAAATACATTTATTATTAATCTATAATTTTCTTATAAATTGAATAAAGGTATTAATCATTAGAATTTACTCCAGTTCATAGTAATTTATATAGAGAGAAAGATTAATATTATGTTATGATTATTTGCTTTTTCATTATAGGTAAGTAAATTTATTTGTTTATTATTTATATTTAGTTGTATATTTATTTATTATTTATACTTAGTTGTATATTTGTTTATTATTTGTATCTTTTCCTACTTATTATTAAAATAATAGCAATTAGTATTAAGATTATAAATAGCGATTGCCGACCATGTGATTTTAGAAGTGCGGGGTATCTTTCGGTTATAATTATTTTTAGATGAATTTTTTTATGGTGCGGGCTACCTTCCGCCGCGGGTTATATACGCGAAATTACGGTAATGGACAATGGATCTATATAATTTACATTCCGATATCCAACATGTAAAAGTACATTTCTTATTAAAAATCTACATTGAGAGAAATTTAGAGTATTTTTCATGAAAAATAAAATTAAGAAAAGTTACCTTTTAAATATTTATGTTGTCTGAGAAAAAAAAAATTTGAAGCGAAAATTTAATGAAAATTAATTTAACAATACTGGAATGTTTCTCTTTTAAATAAAAAAAAAAAAAAAAAAGAGAGAGAGAGAGAGAGAGAGAGAGAAAGGAAAAGAAAACAGAAAGAAAAGAACTTTATAAAAAATAATGGAAATATTTTTTTCCCCTTACTTTTTCTATCACAAGATTTTTTAGATGATTTTTATGTTTAGACTATTGCACTATGTAAAAAAAAAAAAAAGTACAATTATATTTTTATCTATTTATAATCGACTTTTTTTGAAAATACAATTAAAAAAGATAATTGAGACTAAATAGATTTAAAATTCTCCAATTGATTAAGAAAATGTGCTTTCAGTTTCGTAAAACATTTTTTTGGCTTACAGTCTGAAAATATTGAGAAAAGTACTAAGAAATAAAAATTTTAATTGAGGGAAAAAAATATATTCAGATGTGAGAACATATTTATGTAAAAGGCGTTTTGTTTTTTTGATAATGCATATCATTGGCTTAAAATGCGATGTTATTGAACAAAATATTAATTTAGAGAATTCATATTTAAAGCGATTTATTAAAATACAAGTATTTGTAATTTCTGATATGAAGAAAGGTTTTTCCATACTTTTATGAAAAAAGACATTATATGCAACTATTATAATATTCAGAAAAAATATTTCCCTTTTTCTCTGATTTAATTTCATTGTACTATAAGTAGCGTCTGTATTTTTAGCATATCTGAATATTTTATGCAATTTGAAAAAAACTCATTTGTAAGTTACAGTCGGTAACAAAAGTGTCCGAACACTAGCAAAAATTCCTATGTAAAAAAAGTACACTTCATGCAGTTTTGATAAATAAATCCTTGTCGAATCCTGTTCTTAGTCAGTGTAAGAACATGATTCGTTAAGGATATATTTAACAAAACCGTATGAAATGTACTTTTTTTACATAGGAATTTTTGCTAGTTTTCGGTCACTTTTGTTACCGACTGTACGCAGATCTCATACATTTTTGCACACATATTTTTACACAGAACTGAAAATTAAAAAAAAATCCGAATACTTTTTTATATTTAATACCTGAATAACCTGGACTTAAAAAAATCCCTTTATTCAGACTCCCAGTTAGAATTAAAAAAAAAAAAAAAAAAAAAAAAAAGTTGATAGGTAATTTTATATAGTTCGATGTTTGCATAGTTTATTTCTCCTATGAGAGATAATTTTAAAAATATAGTTTGTAGGGAATCCCTTGCTATCCAGTTTCTTTTTGGAAGTAACAGATTTTCATCTTTGGCAGTCCCTTTTCGAATTTTCCCAGTATTTAACTGATTAGTTTTATTATAGATTTTACCACCAAATTATGAAAAAATAAATCATCTTTTGTTTGATTATGTGGTTTTAACCCTTTAACGTTCACTACTTAATTTATTTTAAAAATCACTAAACTAATTTTAAAATTGGCTTTTAGGCACATAGCTGATAATAAATATTTAAAAAATAAAAAATTAGCATTGTTCCTTTTTGAGAAATTTTCGGTTTGAAACATCTGTAAGTAAACCTTATTAAATTCAAATAATATTTAATTTAATAAATAAATCACTTTATAAGTAAACATTATCGACAACAAAAACTCGTAAAAGTTGCATAGATCCCAACATTTCAATTTATTCCGAAGTATTTTAACCCTTTGCGGCGCAAGGTAATTCAGGTCATTTAAATTACATTGCCACCGGAATTTACGAACATAATTAAAATAGAAGAAATTTTAAATTTTCGCTTCAAAAAAAGGGCCTTTTCTGCTATGTTATAAATGTAAATTTTTGCTAAAAAATTTCTGGGATGAGTTTTTGCACTTGAGAATTAAAATTAGGTGTTCCATCAGCGGGGAAGCTGTTCTTGCTTTTCTCAGTCAATTTTTGTAAAAGTTTCATTAGATTGTTGAAAATGCTGTATATTAAAAAAAATAAAATTTACGTTTTTTTTTTTTTTTTTAGAAATTTTAATATTTTAATAAATAAACGTTGAAATCTCATACAAATCATCATAAGAACTATGATGATTAAATATTATAGCAACTAAAATTTTCTGCCATTATTGTGTACAGAATTCACTAAACATTATTATTAATTATTGCATTTGTTGCAGGTTCCAAAATTATCACCGTAATCAATCCGTCAGTAAGACTTATATCATTTAACATATTTATTGCATGCCTAAAATTTGCAAGAAAAATTATGAAATATTTTCCTACATATTATACAAAACATATGAACTCAAAAGCATAAGTGCCAACTTGTACGATTTTTCAACACTAATATTTCTTTGTAAAACAATTTATCTCGTATAATCGAAGAAAACTGCTAAAAAATTATTAAAAATTTCTGGCAGAGAGAGAGAGAGAGAGAGAGAGAAAAAAAAAAAGCGTTCACGTACAAGCTGGCAGCCATGCAAAAGTATCCAGATGCCAGCGTCCGTACACTGTACGTTCAAATTCTGAAGACATCCAAGCCTTTCCTTCTTTCAAAACAAAACATGCACTATAATCACCGTTTGTAGAAGTAAAATTTTGATTTAGCTTAGAAAACTGAATTAGTTTTGCAAAAATCACTGCTAAAATAGATAAATAAATGCACTTTTTTAATTAAAAATAATTATCCGAAAGAGTCGTGAAACAAAGTTTAAAAAGTTCACGGTAATAATTTAAAAATTATGTGTGAAGAATGCCAGGTTCATAAAAATAAATAATCATGTTCAAAACATTTAAATAAGATAGTGAATGAAATTACCGTTTTCCCTCTTCCCTTGTTATTTAATAATGCCCTGTGAAGTTCTTTAATTATGTAATTTATTCCGGTTGTTTTTTAATTTTGTGGTTCTATTTTACCTTAGGCTGTTTTCACCGTCGTTCAACATATCAGAGACATCGCAATAGAATATTTGTTCTTTTCCTATTGCTTGTGTTGTGTCCACCCTTTTTCTATTGTAACCGTTTGATTTATTCGTGATATAAAATATTTTTTGTCCTTTTGTCCTTTTTTTTTTTTTTTTTTTTTTTTTTTTTTTTTCCTACTTCTTTTTACTCCTAGCATACAAGTTCACATATTTCTTTCGCAGATACAGAAAAAACATAAATTATATGTGTTTTCTGTATCTATGTTTATGCAAATAACACTGCTCGGCATGAAAATTGCCTCTGACACAATTTTAGCATATTCTTATGTAAAATGACCTCTTGAATCCGAATAGGACGCCCATTTTGCCCTATCTCCCCCCGTTTTTAAATATCCCCCTATTCTTATCATTTTTCAGTGATTTTATGGCTATAAATTTGATTTTTAGGAGGAGGTATGATTATTTTAACCGTTAAATATCTTCTCAGAGGCTACAGACTTAGAAAATTCTAAAACATGGACATTTGCGACAAGGGAAAATTTTTTTTTTTTGGGGGGGGGGGATTTTCCACTGAAATTATGCTTTACATAACTTATTTTTTTTTTTTTTATCTGTTATTAATGTTATTTTTTAAACTATATATACATTTTTTGTTTTTAGGTGTTAAATTAATTATTTTTCATTCTTCAAATCAAATTCCTGGTCATAAAATCATCGAATAGGGAAAGAAATTGAGGGAGGGGTGGTGTATCTGGAAAACGGTGGGTGACTGGGCAAAATTGGAGTCATATTCGATTCAGGAGGTCATTTTACATAAAAATCAGCAAGAATGGTATCAACTCTCGATTTTTTTTTTTTTTTCAGAGCTGTGTAATTTGAATTGTACGACCTCCGATTTATTAAAAATCACGTCTTATTAATTTTATTCAGTTATTAAATAATATACAAAAATAAATAAATAAATAAATAATAATAATAATAATAATAATTATCAGGATCATTTATATAGTTTTGAAAATAAAAATAAAAATATTAGATTTATTTCATTAAATACAATTAATTTATTATAAAGATTTATTATAAATTTGCAATAAATTTGTAATAATTGTATAATGTTAATAATTTATTAATTTTAAATTTCGATAATATATTTCATTTATTTTACTGTATGCATTGATTATATATTCATATAAATTTGTTCCCTTTTCCTTTTAAATAATAATATTTAAACAAAATTAGGGTAATGTTAAGTTACAAATTCACAATTTATTTTATTTTATTTTATTTTTGCATTTTATGTCAACCTAGTAGTATTAATTCAACTGTAGATTGACAGTATTTACTACTTTACTTATATTGATTTTTGTAATTTAACAATTACAGAAACTTAAAGAAAAAGAATAAATTTATATAAAAAATTAAAAAAAAAAAAAAAAAAAAAAAAAAAAAAAAAGCAAATTTAGATATTAATTATGTCAAATTATCATAGTAAAGCCCTGAAATTAGTGTAAAAACCGATTTAGATAAAATTTTTGTAGAAGAAAAACCCCATTTTTAGTTAAAAAATTTTCATTTGTAATATTAAGTCTGAGAGATTATAACAAATTTTTATTAGGTTTTTAGCAACTGTTTTTCTAGTTCGGCTTTTTCTTTCTTTCTTTTCTTTTCTTTTCTTTTCTTTTTTTTTTTTTTTTTTTTTTTTTTTTTTGACGTACAAATATTTTTTATTTATTTTTTAATAACAAATTTAAAAATTATAAGCATGGGTTTTTAACTCTGTTTAAATTTTGCTTAAAATATGTTATTACTCTTTTAAATATTTACTTTTTTGTCTGTACATGCATTATTTGTGTTAGAGAAAAAAAGTTTATTGCTTTCCGATGAAATCACTTCATTTTATAATAATGTACCTATTATTTTGAATTTTAAGCTCTAAGTCTTCTTCTTCTTCTTTTTTACTTTCTCTTACCCGTAAGGTAGAGAAAGTATTGTTTTTGGGTCAAATTTTCGAACGTGAGATTTTGTTATATTTACACGTTTTGAAGTCCCCTGAATACTAAAATCATGTTTTTAGCAAATGGTCTGTGTGTATGTCTGTGTGTCTGTCTGTTTGTCTGTCTATATGTCTGTGTGTCTGTCTGTTATCAGCATATCTCAAAAACAAATTATGGCAGAAAGTTCAAACTTGGTATTCTAAATGTGTATCATATAGGGATGCTACAGTAAGCTTTTCGTTAAGATCAAGCTAATGGTTTATGTACAGGGACAATCAAGAGAATTCTAATACATTACGTCTATGGGGGAAATTGCAGGAAAGTAGAGTTTAAAGTCTATAGACTGCACTAAACCAAATGAAACGAATATATATTTTTTTTAATAGAGATAGTTAACTGGGAAAATTTTTTTGTGTATGTAGGAGCCTCGCCTCGACTGAAACCCCCTTTTTCGTAGAACTTGATTTCGAAATCTCGCGTTTTTATTATGTCTCTTAAAGTGGATTGTTATTTGCTTAATTTTTCTACAAAATAGGTAATAACAATGCATATTGTAAATTAAATAAAAATAGCAATTTTTTACACATTTGATGAAACCGAAATTAAAAATTAGCTCCAGTTTTTTTTTTTTTCTTTACAAGGGTTAGTAGTAGAGAATTATTACATAATGCAGTACTTGTTTCGAAATGAAAAATCATTTCACACTAACAAAAGCTTAGAGGGAAAAAATACATGCATGCCTCATTATATTTTATAAAAGAATAATTGTATTTAATTTCTTATTATCATTTGTTTATAGCTTGCTGAAATTTATCATTCTTTTAAAGTGCCTCAAATTTTTATGAACTGGAGCATATATATGACTATAGAGCGCATTCAATACTCAAGTTCCTATTCAAAGGGTAACAAGGACTATTTTCGTCGATCAAGTGACGAGTGAAATGGCCCTATATGTCTGCAACTGGATGGCCCCGCGAAATATCTTTTACACCTCTTGTTCAAAGTGGGTTCAGGGGCGTGACAAGTTACCTTCATTGGTGAAAATTTCAATAGCACTCGTCATAGGATTTTTTATGTTGGTTACATTCTTCGATGTGGTCTATATATACTAGGCGAGTCGTATTAATCCTCGACGATATATTTAACGCCCCAGCCCGCCCGTTCCCGCTGTTCAATGTCTTTTTCCAGTCAATTTTGTCTTTTTATTACTTCCAGTGAGAGCCTTTTTTTTTTTTTTTTAACACACTTGACATTGTGTTTTTGGTTTTCTTCCCATGCTATTTCTATGGGGTTTTTAGCTTTTCCCACATTCTAAAGTGGCGGTGGTTCCCGCCCACCCACCTCCACCACCGCCGAGACAAATACTAGGCGAGTCGTATTAACCCTCGACGATATATTTAACGCCCCAGCCCGCCCGTTCCCGCTGTTCAATGTCTCTTTCTAGTCAATTTTGTCCTTTTATTACTTCCAGTGCGAGTCTTTTTTTTTTTTTTAACACACTTGACATTGTGAGTTTTTTTGGTTTCTTCCCATGCTATTCCTATGGGGTTTTTATTCTTTTTTTACCCTCTTTTTCTGCATTCTAAAGCTGCGGTATGTCGCCTAGTCTAGATATACTCAGGGTCCTGACAACCCCTGCTATGTTTGTGGGGAAGTAGCTCTATCTAGTCAGAGACAAGCTATCATGCACTTATCTAAACGATATAAAATCATGTTCGCCTCATATTGTGTGAAATATTTGTGGCAATAATTTGCGTAATTGTATTAAGAGGGGAAAATACCTAATCCCGTGGACAGCCGTGCCCAATGTTATTCTATGAGAAAATTTGTTTCGCCGATTACACATTACCTAATGTATATTTTTTAATTCTGTTTTCGCAATCAGAAAATTCATAACCGTTAAATGAGTACTCATTTTTGAAAAATTAATTTTTATTAATTTTTACATTTTAATTTTGAGTTCAAAAATTCGATTTTTCACAAAATGCATTTTTCTCATTTTCTAGTCGCAAAAGGAAATACTAAAATTTTAAAAAATCAACTTTTGGAAAACAAGTACTAATTTATAACGCTTATGAATTTTCTATATGTGAAAACAGAATTGAAAAATATTTATTAGGTAATGAGTAATTATGTAAACAAATTTTCCCATAGAATAACATGGGCCAAGGCTGCGGGCGAGATTAGGTATTGTCCGCTCTTAATGGTAAAGTTTCAATTTTCTTTGCGGCTCCCATGATTTGGAAAGAAACTATAAATCATTCAACAGGCTGTTAGTTCTGTATGATGATAACTATTCAGCAAGAAATTTCTGAAAGAACTATAATTTATTTGAACATACTTTGGACCATTTGCAATAAGTAAATTATCTATAAATGTTGTTATTTATTCACTTCTTATACATTTTTGCCAGTGTAATGTTAGTTTGTTGTCAAAATTGTCAATAAAAGTGACGATGAGTTTTATGAATTTTTACTTTGTAACCATGATTTGTGTATTTCATTATTTGTAGTACCCACATCCAGTGTTGTCAACACATACGGACTATATATTATAGTCGATTGGACAAGTATAGATTTAGACAAATATTAGAAATAAATATTGTTGGTGGATACTGAATATAAATGCCCCTAGAAATTAGTAACACAGCTCGCATCTCCTATTTCACATACTAGAGCTAATTATTTAGTGATATTATAATATTCTCTCCTTTTATAACCACAGAAATGTTTTTAAAAAACCCTCATTTGATTAAGTTGCAAAAATTTCATCAAAATTTGTTGAAGATTGCAATTTATCTTTGTTTTTATAATTGTGATTTATGCCAATAATGCATTTTACTATCGTATCTGCTATGACAGCAGAATTTTATCAATAGTTTTTATAAACCTTACCAACTATCTCTTTTTGTTATCTGAAAATTTCAATAGAAATATTTACTTTATATAACCATTTATTTCATTTAATTACTTTTTTACAATGTCGCAGTGCATTCAGCAACGTAACTAGGACTATAATAGCTAAATATGATGGCCATCGTTCTTTAAAATGACCGTCAAACTTTGCTCATTGTAAATTTTCCTAAAAAAGGCTTCCTTATTCCCCCGTGACGTCATTTGATTATGCGGATTTGTTTGGAATGTGAGAGAATACTGCAAATATAGCATGATATGTTGGTCAAAAATAAAACAAACACTTTTTCACACATATATATACATATATATATATAATTCTTTACTTCTATGTAGATTTAAGTGAAAACTGCAGGGAGATACAGTCAGTACTTTTTGAATAATATATTTTTATTTTCTCTGTCATTTTTGGATCACCCGGTATTATAAACGACTTAGTTTTTACTGACAGCTGCTAAGATTCTTACCGGATTTTTTAAAATAAAATTTTGCTTTTACAGCTTAGCGAAAAAAGAAAAAAAAAAAAAAAACCCAACCTCATTTATTTGTATTTTTCTAACATATAATGCAATTTCTGGTGCATCATAGGTTAATGCAAATGTATTTTAAATGCTTGCATAAATTAATTATAATTGCTATCAAAACGCGCAAAAAAGTTGTCAGTTTAAAACATTTGTTAGAATTATATTTTGCTAAGAATATTTTAAACAGATTTTTTGTTCTATTTTACTGTCACCAAAAATTCACATAACTTAATGCCAAAAGTAATTCTCAAATACTTTCTTACCTTTTAAAAAAGTTTATAAGCAAAATGATAAAAATAAAATTTATGAAACTACAAGATAAAAAAAATGATTTTGCTAATGCGGTTTACCATGATGTTTTTAAAACGCAGTAAAAAACTTTGAACTTAGTGAGTTAACGTTAATTACAATTACTGAAACATATCACACAATTTATTTTGACGATCAAACGATTTGTCACCACTTAACTTTACTAAAATCAGGTTAAGTTTACATTGTTTTCCTACGCAAAATGGCACCAGTGCGTACCATGACATTACTCTCAGGACAGATATCTGGAATAGTTTCAATAAATTACCTGAAATGTCCTTCAAATTGAGATCATGTAAAAACTTTTTCTTCTCTAATGAAAAATTTTATTTTAAATGTGATTTGGTTATTTGAATATTAGTAGTTAACTATTATAAACCGCAAAACTTTTTGAAATATAGCGTTTTACAAAGCGAAGGTCTAAATTTGATTCCGAAAAAAAAAAAAAAAAAAAACCTTTAAACAGAAATATTTTTTGAGACCTTAAAGTGTTGATAGGAAAATTTCTACATAACAAAAGAAATGGGCTTGGTCAATGTAAACATTTAAGAGATAAATATGTGTTAGAATTTTATTCCATTAAATTTATAACTTCGTAATAAAAAAATTCTCCGATTTACATTTAACTGTTTTGATATATTCACATGATAAGCAGCTGTTATCAATTTTAACTAACAGTTAGAAAACTAGAAAAAAATCAAGGTAGAAAAGTTTTAAAGTTTTTACAATGCAATCACTTTATGTCTGATATATTCTATACCGTTTGTCTAAATAATTGACATTTTTATAAACAGCTTATAATTATTTGTTCCAGAATACATTTATTTTATTTTAGATTACGTATTCGTTATTTTGCCACAGCTTAGTTTTCTCTCTTTTTTTTTTTTTAATATGTTAAATAGTAATTTTTCATATACAGTGAAGTATATATAATCCGGAATACTATAATCCGGCAACAACCATAAACCGGCACTAATGACATTTCTGTTTTTTTTTTTTTTTTTTTACCTCCGCCTGTAAATCGTAGTAGTACTCAACTTATTTCGCAATATGCTTACCAACTTTTATGGATCGTTAGTAAAGTTTACGGATTTTCATTTAATTTTATTAATTTACGGACTACCGTAAATTTTTTTACAGATTAATCAGAAAGATAGCAAAAATTCCAAAAAAGTGTCGCGCTATGGCAAATCCAAAAGTTGAAACCCGAATAAAATACTACGTCAGAAACGCCAAAGAAAAATGTTTGAGATGCATACATCTGTTTCGGTAGCCTTAAGCGTACCGTCTTCAGTGCAAAAAGGATCCTGAATCTAGTGAAGTGCTCGTATATATAGGAGAGGGACCGAATTTAGTTCAACCAATAGGATTACGGGAAAGGTGGGGAGTGTGGCAAATGAGAAATTAGGAATGTTAGCTGTGTAAACAGTAGAAAAATTAAGAAAATGTGGACTGAATGTAAAATTTCCAACAATCAGACAAATAGGGAACAACGAAATCACAATTTACAAGGTTTTTAAAAATTGTATAAATATGAAAAGCTTTAAAGAAATCGAGTTCATGAATGGATTTAGGTCTGCAAATTATTTAAGCTGAATTAAATTTAAAATTATGATTTTCCTCCCAGCAATGTTTAGAAATAGCCGATTTATTGGTTTCTTGTTTGCGGTCGTAATTCATATGTTCTTTTAGACGAAATTTAAGACTGCGTTTAGTTTGGCCAATATATGATAAACCACACTGACAGAAAATACTATAAATGCCACAAGAATTAAGCATATCAATGGGATCTTTTAACAGAGAAAAGGTGAGTTTATTGGAAGGCGAAAATATTATTTAAAAATCATATTGTTAGAGAATTTTAGCTATGGTTTGACTGGATTTAGGAAAATAGGGTAAAACAATACTGATATTAGAAGAGGCTGATTTAGTAGACGAAATACGAGGGAGTTGTAACTTTTGGATAGCTTTGTCTATAATGGAAGGGTCAAAACCTCTGTCAATTGCAATGGCTTTCAGGTATTTAATTTCAGATTTTAATAAAATAGGATTTGAACAAATATTAAGGGCATTACAAAAGTATAGAAAGCTATCCAAAAGTTACAACTCCCTCGTATTTCGTCTACAAAATCAGTCTCTTCTAATATCAGTATTGTTTTACCTTATTTTCCTAAATCGAGTCAAACCATAGTTAAAATTCTCAAACAATATGATTTTAAAATAATATTTTCGCCTTCTAATGAACTCACCTTTTCTCAGTTAAAAGATCCCATTGATTCTTGGGGCATTTATAGTATTTCCTGTCAGTATGGTTTATCATATATTGGCCAAACTAAACGCAGTCTTAAATTTCGTCTAAAAGAACATATGAATTACGACCGCAAACAAGAAACCAATAAATCGGCTATTTCTAAACGTTGCTGGGAGGAAAATCATAATTTTAAATTTAATTCAGCTTAAATAATTTGCAGACCTAAATCCATTCATGAACTCGATTTCTTTGAAGCTTTTCATATTTATAAAAATTTTAAAAACCTTGTAAATTGTGATTTCGCTGTTCCCTATTTGTCTGATTGTTGGAAATTTTACATTCAGTCCACATTTTCTTAATTTTTCTACTGTTTACACAGCTAACATTCCTAATTTCCCATTGGCCACACTCCCCACCTTTCCCGTAATCCTATTGATTGGACTAAATTCGGGCCCTCCCCTTATATATACCAACACTTTTCCAGATTCAGAATGCTTTTTGCACTGAAGACGGTACGCTTAAGGCTACCGAAACAGCTGCATGCATCTCAAACATTTTTCTTTGGCGTTTCTGACGTAGTAGTTTATTCGGGTTTTAATATTCCAACGCCAAGTCTCCTCTTTTTAAATCCAAAAGTTATTAATAAAAGGGATCGTTTCTATTCCTAATACCGAAAGTCAAACACGACCACCTTAAATCTCAGTCAACAGTTTTTTGAAGGACTTGAAAAATATGATTTTATCAGCGATAACCAACTAATGAACGTGCATACGTTAATCTGTCAATAACAAGCTGAAAAACAAAACAAAATGAAACAAATGAAATTGACTGACATATGTAATAGAAGCAGCAACGTCAAATATCTGATCTTATTTGTTATTAAGCCAGTTTCAATATCAAAATTGTTTTAAAAAATTATTATTTGTACAAAAATAAGCGATCTGTATTACTGTTTTATAATTGTTATTTTATTTTATTTTTATTTATTTCAAATGTGATTTTAATTATTTTTGTTTTTGATAAAGATTTGTATACATTTTTTAAAGCTAATTATTAAAAAAATATATTTCTTTAGATGCTGTGACTGACATGATTTCGATATACACTTTCCGAACACCTATAATTCGGAAAAATCCGTTATCCGGCAATGTCTATTTCCCACCGATGCCGGATTATCGATGCTTTACTGTATGACGAAAAAAGTTTTTCTCATGAATTCGCTATTTAATATGAAAAATAATACAATAAAAATTGTACATTGGGGGGGGGGGGGGGTAGGACGCAATACACAATACCCAGTGCTATTTCTTTCTTACTTGATGTGAGAAAATCTAATAAATATTATTTAACCAGAATTTAACCTTACTTTTTAAAAATGATAGGAAATTTTAGATTAGGGATCATCTGCATATTATAACGAATGCCAATTTTGGTTGTTTTTGCAATATTAACAGCCTATTTTGACTTGACAGCCTATTTGAGTTTGGCAGTGAGAAAAAAATATACACTTTCTCTATTTTTCATAAGTATTCACGATGTTATAACAGAAATTGTTTGAAGGTTATCCAAAAAGTTAGAAAAATATAAGTAAAATTATATAAGAAAAAGAAGAAAAATATATTGTTAATTACCGGAAATATTTCATGAAAAAAAAAAAAAAAAAAAAAAAAAAAAAAAAAAAAAAAAAAAAAAACATTAACAACAGCCTTTCTTTGCCTGATTGTGACTTAAAGATACACTTAAATACCGAATTTAATAGTTCTATTAAATAAGTAATTTAATATAATACACATTAGATATGTTTAAATATATTACAGTTAACATTCGTCAGACAACATTATTTAGAAATTGTGCGATATATTGCAATTAATAAAGTCTATAACATGACAATGGTAATCAACAATAATTGTTTTACAATCATAATTTAGTTATCATTAAACAATGCTGTACAAAGTTGCTAATATTTAAAAAAGAAAAATGGTTTATATAATTGATTTAGTTTAAATATGTCTGATTTAAAAAATTAATAATTATAAAAAAATATAATTTATTTTCAATAAATAGAATGTAAATATTAAATTTAATAATGTATTATATTGTATAATAGTTTTATTCTATAGTATAGTATAATAGTTTTGACAAGTATTATTTTATACAATTATGCATATTAAATTTGCTTTGATATAATTGAATTATTATTAAAAGGTTCTGGTACTCTTCGGTCATTCACAAATCTGTAAATCATATTTGTTAATTTCTTTAAAATTATAATTTCTTTCTTCATTTTTCTATATATTTTCTCTCTCTCTCACGCACACACACACGCACACACACACACACACACACATATATATATATATATATTTGTGAAAATCTTTCAATTCATGAAGTGAAAAATATGCTGTTTATATCCTTAATATATATACACTGATGGAAAAAAAAATCCCAACACCAGGGAGGAGCTGTGCTAGATAAACGAAATTTGGTAGGCGTGTTTATACATCTGAAAGATGACGTCGATTCAAATTTCGAGCTACGCGCATAAGTGTGGCGCTAGTAGCGACACTATGAACATGCAAATGAGGTTTGCTTTAAATAAGCGCTGTAAAGTTCGTGATCGTTATTTACAGTTGAGATTTGACGTAGTGGGTTAATGTTAGTCAAGGATGCCTCTAAGAAGACGAAGAAGCCATTATCAACAGCACACTGAGTTAGAACGAGGTCGTGTAGTAGCGCTACGAGAAGGTGGGTTTTCTTTCCGCGATATTGCAGAAAGACTTGGCAGGAATGTATCCACTGTGCATGAGTGTTGGCAGCAGTGGTCAAGGGAAGGTACTGTCTCAAGAAGACCGGGTTCCGGGCGGCCACGTGGCACTACTGAGAGGGAAGACCGCCGTGTTCTGCGTATGGCTGTGGCTAATCGTACTGCGTTTGCAGCTGAAATTCGAGCTGCAGTTGGCACCACAGTGACACAACGAACTGTTACGAATCGGTTACTTCAAGGACAGCTCCGAGCCAGACGCCCTGTAGCGTGCATTCCACTGACTCCAAACCACTGCCGTTTGCGACATGAGTGGTGTCAAGCTAGAGCTCATTGGATGACGGAGTGGAGATCTGTTGTGTTTTCTGATGAAAGCCGGTTCTGCCTTGGTCGCAGTGATAGCCGTGTGTTGGTTAGAAGGAGGCCAGGTGAACGCCTGCTAGCGACCTGTCTGCGGCCTAGACACACAGGGCCTACTCCTGGAGTTATGGCTTGGGGAGCAATTTCGTATGACAGCAGGAGCACTCTCGTGGTTATCCCACGCACCCTGACTGCAAATTTGTACGTCAGTCTAGTGATACAACCTGTTGTGCTGCCATTCATGAACAGCATTCAAGGGGGTGTTTTGCAACAGGATTACGCTCGCCCTCATACCGCTGTTGTAACCCAACATGCTCTACAGAGTGTCGACATATTGCCTTGGCCTGTTAGATCACCAGATCTTTCTCCAATCGAGCACGTATGGGACATCATTGGACGACAACTCCAGCGTCATCCACAACCAGCATTAACCGTCCCTGCATTGACCGCCCAAGTGCAACAGGCATGGAACTCCATCCCACAAACTGATATCCGACACCTGTACGACACAATGCATGCACGTTTGCATGCTTGCATTCAAAATTCTGGCGGTTACACCGGTTACTAATGTACCAACATTTCACATTTGAAATGGCTCTTCTCGCCAATGGCTCTACCTGTGATCTTGAAACTTTAATCAATTAAATATGTTACCTAGACAAATGTATTGCTGAAATTTCATTACTGTACAATAATTTTTTCTTGGTGTTGGGATTTTTTTTAAGCTATTGCATAGCTTCTATCGCGGGCTTTGAGCGCGGCGACCGAATCCAGAAATTCCGTAACGAAAAAAAAACCTAACACAGTTCGGCAGACTTCGGCAGACAGTTAGTTCGACAGACTTCGGCAGACTTCGGCAGACTTCGGCACTTCAAAACGTAATTTCACAAAATCCTTCATTTCTCAAACAAAAAAACAGATATCCGTAAAATTTTTGCTTTAAAATATAGCTAATAGAAATGTCTAAAATCGGTTTCTGGAATTTTTGAAATTCGATCCCCAAGGGGGGCAAAACGTGATTTCACATGCGTAAAACGTGATTTCGCATAATCCTATATATCTCAAACAAAAAAAGTAGATAAACGTGAAATTTTTGCTTTAAAATATAGCTAATGCAACTATCTAAAAACCAGTTTCTGGAATTTTAGAAATTCAGCCCCCAGGTGGGGCAGCAAGGGGGGGGGCTATGGAGCAAAAACAAATAGAAAAACAGTTAGGCTGTTCAAAATTGGTACAGATAGGTTTTAAAGGCCTGCAAGTCGAATGGGGATATTTTCGATTGTGTAAAGTTATTAGGAGGGGCGAGAAGGGGGGAGGGGAGGGGGCAAAAAAATAAAAATAGTGTCAGATCGTTCAAAATTGGTACATAGAGGTTTTCGATACTTACAAATCGATTGCGGATGATTTTGAATTTGTAAAATTATTAGGAGGGGCGGGTAGGGGGGCTATGGGGCAAAAACAAATAGAAATACAGTTAGGCCGTTCAAAATTGGTACAGATAGGTTTAAGAGGCCTGCAAGTCGAATGGGGATATTTTCGATTGTGTAAAGTTATTAGGAGGGGCGAGAAGGGGGGGACGGGAGGGGGCAAAAAAATAAAAATAGTGTCAGATCGTTCAAAATTGGTACATAGAGGTTTTCGATACTTACAAATCGATTGCGGATGATTTTGAATTTGTAAAATTATTAGGAGGGGCGGGTAGGGGGGGTACGGCGGTAAGGGGGGCTATGGGGCAAAAACAAATAGAAATACATTTAGGCCGTTCAAAATTGGTACAGATAGGTTTAAGAGGCCTGCAAGTCGAATGGAGATATTTTCGAAAGTGTAAAGTTATTAGGAGGGGTGATAAGGGGGGAGGGGAGAGGGGGGGCAAACAAATAAAAATACAGTTAGATCGTTCAAAATTGGTATATAGAGGTTTTCGATACTTACAAATCGATTGCGGATATTTTCGAATTTGTAAAATTATTAGGAGGGGCGGTAAGGGGGTGGGGCGGTAAGAGGGGACTATGGGCAAAAACAAATAGAAATACAGTTAGGCCATTGAAAATTGGTACAGATAGGTTTTAGAGGCCTGCAAATCGAATGGGGATATTTTTGAAAGTGTAAAGTTATTAGAAGGGCCGGGGAGGGGGGGGACAGAGGGGCAAAAAAAAAATAGAGTTAGGTCATTCAAATTTGGTACATCGAGGTTTTCGATACCTACAAATCGATTGCGGATATTTTTGAATTTTTAAAATTATTGGGAGGGGCGGGAAAGGGGGGAGGGAGCGGAAGGGTAAAAAATAAAATAAATAAATAATTATAATTGCATAAGTTGATAAAAATGCTATGCAATAGCTTTACCGCGGCAGTCCCCGAGTGCCACACGTATTTTTTTTTCCATCGGTGTATATATTAATAATTTTTAAAACGTAGAGAAAGTCAAGAAACAGATTTAAAACCACTGAAACTACACAGACCAATAAAAATAAAAATTTATCAAATTAAAATTACCTGTGAATATTGATTGTATAATTTTACTTTTTGATTTTTTTTTTTTTAACTTCAAATTTACTTTAATTTTACGCCTAGATAGTTGATATTTAAATAACATTGCCTGTGGGTTAAAACGGCATGAAACCCAATAACAAAAGATGCAAGCAAGTAATGAGAGAATGAACAAATGAAGCACATTTTTGACATATTTTTTAAAATTATGAATAGCTGAGAATGACGAAAAAACTCGTCAGGGGAGACATTTTTCACCGCTGAGCACCAATGTACGATTTTGCTCGCCATATGTATATTAATTCCTCATCAAGATATTTTATCATCATAAGGTATCATCAAGATATCGTATCATGTATCATAATTAATTTGGTCATACACCAGGAAGGAAGAGGAGAATTAATGAACAAAGAACCACATACAGAAATGAAGCTTTATACCAGGGAAAAGATAGTTTAAAAAAATAAAATAAAACGTTTCTGAAATATTGATGGATAAAACTTTTATACAAAAATTCATTAAAATATGAAAATTTCTAAATGAATACAGATAAAGTTAATCAACGTACTTATTTTCTAACCAAATATAAAAATCGCAGTCAAAAATGCAGCAGAAAAATGTAATAAATAACTAATTTTCTAATCAAACATCATGAATTGCAAAAATATTGGAACGATTCATTTGGCTTGAAATAATAACCCAGTCCTTCATAAAACTAACAACACTGAGAAAATATATATACCGCTTTCATCTAGAACGAAAAGGTGGCCTTTTTCTAAATCCCTAAACTAGAAATATAGATTTTCGAGCTATGAGTATAAGACACGCCAATACACTGAGAAAAAATTCTGTAACTGACATCTAGAATATAAATTGTGGCTCTAGAAAAAACAGTCCCATGTCATACTTATAAATTTCTTATAAAAATTTTTCTAGTCCCCTTCGAAAGCGAACTCTAGAGACCTCTATTAGAATTATTGAGCGTTTGCCTATACTATCGAAGACAGATCTATTTGAAAATATCTCCAAAGAAGTGTGAATACAAGAGGCGGGTTTGCAAAAGATTCAGAATATTTAAGAGTATTGTTTCACCATCTAGAAATGTGTAGATTAGAAATTCTCGACCATTTCGTCTATTCAGTTTATTAGCGTGACTTATGCGCATAGCTCGAAAAATCTATATTTCTAGTTTAAGGATTTACAAAAGGACCATTTATTCATTCTAGATGAAGGCGGTATATATATATTTTTTCTCAGTGAAACAAGAAAATGAATATTCGCCTAAGGAAGTGTTGTACCGTTATTTCGACTCGAAACAACTATTCCAAAATTTTTGCAATTTATCGTGCTTTCAAAGAAAGTTGATTATTATTAAACATATAAATCGCTACTACCAAACTGAAAAAAAAAAAAAAAAAAAAAAAATCGGTGTTTGTATAAACCGAAAAAGCCAATTTCCAAAAGCAATTCTGAATATGAATTATACCTATTGGCATCGCTTTTAATGCTTTTATAAAACAATTTCATTATCATCGATTTTATCTTCAACAGCAAAAAAAAAAAAAAAAAAAAAAAACTACATAAACGAGAATCTTAAAAGGATCTTTCTGTCATCTACAAATAGTTGTCAGACGCTGCATACTTCTTTCTTTACATCTTTCAATCTCTAAACAATGTCAGCATACAAAAGTCTAATTGAAAATCTCATACAGTAGCAATCATTACTGGGAGACCAATTACTTTGCGTCGGTATTCTTTTTGTAAAACTCTTGTAAGGGCGGCAAACATTACATAAAAAGAAAATCTCTCTTATATGTTGTTGAGAGGGATACGTCCTATCCAAGATGTTTTTCCTAATAGAAACCGGATAGCATAGACAATAGAGGTTTTGGTGCTGAAAATGTAATGAAGCAAGACCTCATTTTATAAAATTAGGGGTGAAAATAACATTGATGCTCTAAAGTAAATAAGTTTATCAGAATATGATTATATACAAGACCATTAGTTATGGATATTATGTTCATATCAAGTGTCTGGATCATATATGAAAAAATTGAAATATAAGTAGTTTGGGTGCTGAAGTAGAAATTTTAAATTATTACGAAAGCAAAAGGAAGGTATTGAACTTGCATAGCGCAAATAAAATATTATATAATGACTATCTTATTTAGGTAATTTATTTAGAAATATGAAATAACTTATAGTTCGGTTAATGCTCTCATAATCGTATTGGGCAATGATCCCTAAAGTTTAAATTAAACATTTGTATTACTTAAAACAGTATATGTGTAAATGAAACATTTTATATTATTTATGCAATTTAAAATAACTTTGAAATATTTATTTTCCCAAATTTAAACTTTAGAATTTGAGGAATAACTCTTATATATATATGAATTAATAAAATTCTTACGGCAGTTGAGATTGATTAAATATCTCACATTTAACACAATGACGCTCGCTTGTTTCTGGACTTCTCAGAGTACGTTTAACACATACTAGGCGAGTCGTATTAATCCTGGACGATAGGACCAATGCCCCAGCCCGCCCGTTCCTGCTCTTCGATGTCTTTTTCTAGTCAATTTTGTCCCTTTATTACTTCCGGTGTGAGCAGTTTTTTTTTTTTTTTACACACTTGACATTGTGAGTTTTTTTGGTTTTCGTCCCATGCTATTTCTATGGGGATTTTAGCTCTTTTCCCCCTCTTTTTCTACATTCTAGAGTGCGGTGGCCCCGCCTTTTGACGTACCTTTAAAGCATTACTTTGCGTTCGCGCTTAAATCATTTAAATCTTATCCTCAGTAATCGATGCGGTAATTTCCACTGACGTATATACCGATTGTACCAAAAGGCTAAAACACAAATACGCAAAAGCCTTTTTTTTTCCCTTTTAATTAAACGAGTTAATTCGTGACCAGTCAATACAATGTGTTAATATAAAAACATCCTTTATATACAACTTAAGTGCAATATAAGAGAAGGAAGGTTCTCACATTTATAAGTTTTAAACGAGTTATATATATATATATATTATATAATGCTATTTATACAAATATGTACGTACAAATAAAATGTTTGAGGAACATAGTTCCAAAATAAAAATCATTATTCTCTCATAGTTAGAGAACAAAACACGTACGTCATTGAAAAGGATTTTTATAATATATAGCACATTTCTTTTAAATAGTAGAGTTTAGAGATATGCAGTAAATAAAGTACATTTTAAAAGTTTATATAAGTTTATTATTAAGTTTACGCAAGCAGTGTAAATCTAGTTCTAAAGAACATTTTATGACTCAAAAGTATATAATATGATAGACATAATATATATAACAGCACACTTTTTAAACCTATTTTTATTGCAAACATTAATGCTTTAATACAAAAAACGTAAAAACAGTTTATTTGCAATCTATGCAAACCTAAACTGTCTTTTTATTTATTTATTTATTTTTTTTAAGCAATGTTAATTCTCGAAAACAAACAAAAATTTAACTTCAGTAATTCACTTATATGTATAAATTGCGTGCAAGGCGGGGTTTTGACAAAGTGCAAAAAATGCACCCAAAAAATTGTGTTATAAAGTGAAAAAAATCCGGAGTGACTTCACTCAACTTTCCGAACATTAAGTAATTAATTGTTGTATAAATAAATCAAAGTAAGAGAAGTCCTTAAATAAATAAAAGGGAAAATTGTAATAGGGTATTTAAGTAATTTTCTCTGTGTAGTATGTTGTTTAAATTAACGCTATTGCCCTTCAATTAATTTCAGTCCTCCATATATCGTAATGATAAAGAAGTTTCGCTATGTCCCTGTAGAAATCTATAAATGAGAATAAGTGAGAATCTAGACTCACCAAAATCAATACAGTTCGTAAGACGGTGGCCTATAGCATTTATATAAAATTTTAGCTCAGTCTGATATGGCGTTTAGACGCTATTGCACTTTAAGAATTTGAGCCCATATGGCATAATGATAAAGAATTTTTCGTTGTGTCCCTGTAAATATATATATATATTCTAAATTAACCAAAATCTATTAAATTCGTGCAATGGTAACCTATAAAAACTGTATAAAGTTTCAGCTCAATCAAATAAGGCATTCATACGCTATTGCACTTAAAAAAAATTGGCCAACAGACCATTATGATAAAGAAATTTTGTTGTGTCCTTGTAAAAATATATAACGGCTAGACTCACCAAAATCTATATAGTTCGTGCGATTGTAACTTATAATATGTATATAAATTTTCAATTCAATCGGATAAGGCGTTTAGACGGTGCCGCATTTTAAAGAATTTGAGCCCATAGGGCATAATGATATGGAATTTTTCGTCATGTCCGTGTAAAAAAAAAAAAAAAAAAAAAAAAAAAAAAAAAACTCCACGTGCTAGCTATACCCAAAATATATGCTATTCGTCCAACAGTAAACTACAACATGTGTATAAATTTTAAACTCAATAGAATAAGGTGTTTAGACGCTATTGCACTTTAAAGAATTTGGGCCCATAGACCATAATGATAAAAAAATTTTGTGTCCCTGTTAATAAGCTATAAGTGCTGGATTCACCAAAATCAATAAAGTTTGTGAGACGGTGACTTATAAAATGCGCAGGGATTTTTAGCTCAATAAAATAAGTCATGTACACCTTATCGTATGTAAAAAATTTGGCCTATATACCATAGTGATAAAGGATTTTTCTCTGTCATTGTAAAAAAATACTACAAGGTCTAGATTTACCAAAATCAATAGAGTTCGTGCTGCTGTGACCTGTAGCAAATATTCCTTCTGCAAAGAGTCCTTCTGCAAAACATACTTCCTGCCACGTGCTACAGCAGTATTCTAAGGTTTCACAACCGTTGTTCAACACATCGGAATAGGCAACTGCATTGGCTATGGCGCCTAGGCAAAATAAATTTAAAAGCATCACGTCAGTTTTACTGCTCACGGGGCAAAGACCATAATGAAAGGTGAAAAATTTAGTGTGCGTGGAAGTGGGAACTTCCTTTGGTGTTTTACGCCGCCAACGATCATTTCTCCGGTTGACCTTTTGGTACTGGACGAACTTTTTCTCATTCTAAAAGAACCGGGGCATTTCTGACTTTTCCGGAAGTTTCAGATTGTTTAAGAGGTACTTCGCTCTGATTACATTATTTTCTTTGGTTTTCGAAGACATAAACTGCCTTTTCAGCATTACGATGACTTGTAATGAGGGTCTTCATGAACTAAGCGTCGAATTGTGGCCTCGCCAACTTGAAGATAACTGCCGAGTGCTCTCATGGCCTTTCCAAGCTCCTCTTCAATGGCAGCTTAGACAGAATTTATAAATTCATTTGTTCTGATAACGGCGAGCCCAGGCAATATTGTTTCTTGTGCGAAATGTTTGCAACATCACCAGCGGTAACCTCCAGTTCTCTCTGGACTTTGGAAACGAATGATCGAGTGACTTAAAGGAACGCAGAGATTCGGAGTATCCTGCAGCCAGGGAGACGATAAAAGTTTGCCTCTTCATTTCTTGGGTTAGTGTAATTTCTGCCATGTTTACCTGCTACAGAAAGGGATGTTTAAAGATGATGTAAAGGACATCGTGTCACTCATAATGCTTTTTCTCAAATAACTGAAGCACACTGTATATGTTTATTTATTTATTTATTTTTTTTTTTTTTTTGTAAGATTTAGATTCTAGGACAATATAAAACTTGATAAAATCAAAGCTACCTTATTGTAAACATCGGAATTTTTATTTAAAAATAAATAATCTTAACGTAGAATTTAAATAAAGTATCGGGCCTTGTAGTGACTATTTTAATTTAAGCTGCATACATTTTCAAAAAATAGTATACTAAATATACTTATAAAATGAATGAATAAAGTAAATAAATAAATACTATACTAACACTAATTTAGTCAAAACAATTAACAATATCCGCTTACGTAAATTAAAAAAAGTTAATTATTTATTTGCAGCTTTTATATTCTTAGAAACTCCAATCTCATTTAAAAACCTGGTGGAGAAAACACCGAGATTAAATTCTATTAAACATCCCATATTTAAGATAAAAGGAATTCTGGGTAATTCCGCTTCTTCATATACCCTTCTAACATACTATATAATCAGGATGCTCTCATTGTATTTCAATACTTTTGTTTAACGATGGCATTGCTGAAATATTAAAAAAATCAATAAGGCGAAATGGGTTATACTCAGTTCTCTAGAACTAGAAAATTGCCGGTTTCAATGTAATATTGTAAGATGTATGTTCTACTAAACTTTACATTATACAAAGCTAAAAAAAATCGAGAATTTTCGGACTTTTTACTACAAAAGTAAATAGTCTTAACTCAGAATTTAAATATAATATCGAAATATGTGGTGAAAATTTAAATTTGAGTTACACGCATTTCGAAAAATAGTATGATAAACGTACATAAGAAAAAAAAATAATTAACAATATCCGCTTATATAAATTAAGAAAAAGTTTATTTATTTACAGCTTTTATATTCTTAGGAACGCCTATCTCATTTAAAAACCTGATGGAGAAAACGTCGAGGTTAAGTTCCATTAAACGTCCCATATTTAAGATAAAAGGAATTCCGTTTCTTCATATACCACTTTAACACACGATATCGTCAGGATGTTTTCGTCGTATTTCAACACTTTTGTTTAAAAATGGCATCACTGAAGTAGAAAAAATCGATAAAGGCGTAATGGATTCGACTCAGCTCACGTGAAATAGAAATTTTTATTTTCAATATATTATTGTAAAATTTAGATTCTATGATACCTTACATTATATGAAGCTTGATAAAATCGAAATTATTCGACTTCTACGGTAAAAATAAATGCAGAATTTAAATATAATATCAGTATATGTAGTGAATATCTAAATTTTAGTTACACGCATTTCCAAAAATAGTATGCTTAACGTCAGGGCCCGACTTAGCATGACCGGGGTCCGGGGCAAAAACTTCTTTCGGGGCTTCCCTTTGCTTCACTAGTTCAGTAATGAAGAACCAAACTTTATGGAGGTATTTAAATTTTTCACCTCATTATAGATAAATAACAAGAAAATTGACTAGAACCTAAAGTAGCTATAAAGTCCCCCCCCTTCAATGGTCAGACGAAATATCGTTCTATTCATTTTATTTCTGATTGTTAACTTGGTCATCTAGCTACGAAAAATTCATATCCTTGCTGACATTAGGAATTCAGCTAAATTTTCACAATTACGATGGCTCAATTAAGCCGGATTTTACACTGTACTGATATTTTATTTTTAAAAAGTTCATTAAAAAAGGAAACGTAAAATAAATTTTCTATTCGATCTGGAGGCACCCTCTGATGTGGGGGCCCGGGGCAACTGCCCCGTATGCCCCTGCCTTAGTCAGGCTCTGCTTAACGTACTTAAAAAAAAAAAAAAAAAAAAAAAAAAAAATCTCTTATTTAGTCAAATTAATTAACAATATCCGCTTACATAAATTGAAAAAAAAAAAAAAGGGTAATTATTCATTTACATCTTTTATATTTTTAGAAACTCCTATCTCATTTAAAAACCTGATGGAGAAAACTCCGAGCTTAAGTTCCATTAAACGTCCCATATTTAAGATAAAAGGAATTCCGCGGAATTCCGCTTCTTCATATACCACTTTAACACACGATATCATCAGGATGCTCTCATTGTATTTCAATACTTTTGTTTAAAGATGGCATTGCTGAAGTATAAAAAATCGATAAAGGCGTAATGGGTTCGACTCAGCTCTCGAGAAATTGAACTTGTCAGTTTCAATACCTAACCGGATGCAAGTATAAAATTCCTCTCCATAAACTGAAGAATAATATAGGTCGTCAACCTGCAGATACATACTCGGGAGTCTCAGATTCCCAAAAAAGAATTTCATTTTTTTTTTCTCCAGTTATTTTTTCTTACAGTTCATATATCTGCGCTTTTATGCAAAATCTAATCTTAATACTTTAATAAATAGACATTAAGATAGCGATAATTGATATCTCTGTATGTGGCCTAATATTTGAAGAAAATGACAAAAGAGAGGTAAAAATGAGTTAGGCCTGGTTCTTGGGTGGTTTAACAAAGTACTTATTATGGTTAATAAAAAAAAAAAAAAAAAAAAAAAAATCATGATTTCGCTGTTGCATTTTTAGACTCTATGTTAAGGTTAATTATATATGTTTATTGTTATATGTTAATATGTTATATGTTATATGTTACTATGTTAATAGTTATATGTTAATTGATGCATGGATTAACTTTGAAAATGTGTGTGTCGTACCCGATATTTTATTTATTTATTTATTTTTTAAATTCAAAATATTTTTTATGATGAAACAGTTCAAAATAATTTTTGGTGTTGTTGAAGTTGTTATGGGGATAATTTATTTAGAAAACTTAAAATACAATAAAAATAGCGAACGATATGAAAATATTTAACTTGGCATTTTTACACTCATAAAAAAAAAAAAAAAAAAGCTAACCAAAGCACTTCTTAATTTCAAGCGGTTAATCTGGGATTCATTAACGATGTGTTCATACACACACACACAAAAAAAAAAAAAAAAGAGAGAGAGAGAGAGAGAGAGAGAGAGAGAGAGAAAAGTAACCACCAGTGAGAAATGCATTTTATTTTAATTAACACATTAGAAAATATACAAATATCCTTTTTGAATAATAAAAAAAAAAAAAGTGCTTATTTAATATGTTTATTGTTCGCTGTAACATAAATTCATATTATTGTGAATAATAAAAATAAACTCCTTTTTGCAAATGTATTATTATTATTATTGTTATTATTACCTATTTTTTTTATCGATATAAATATCTAAATCTGTAAGGCTATAAAGAACATATTATACATATTTCAGTGAATGTTTTTTCCTCATTTACAATTTAAAGAAATATAACTTTTAGGATAGTCCTATGAAATGAATAAATAAATAAATTATTTAAACTAAATTATGCGTTGTATAAATAGATTCTGATTATCGGGATTCTTTTAACTGTATATATTTGTTTAATCTAAGTATAACGCATATTCGTAGAGATATAAAGATTAATTTTTTTTAAAGTCTGTTGTTATTGTAACATGCACGGTTATTTAACTCTATGCAATGTCAATTAGAAAACACGATACACTACATTAGATACAAAATACCGCACTCAAAAAATAAAGATATTAAATATCTTATTAAATATGGGCATTTTGTGCATGCTCAAGTGTTAACAATACTATTTTACATAATTTAATAGACAAATATATCGTGCTACTTATTTAAAAATTCTACTCAAATATAGTGAAAAATTTATCATCTAAATTTATCGAAAAGTTATAGGCGATGGAGTGAACCCATTAACTCATTTTGAAATCGTTTCTCTCTCTCTCTCTCTCAAAAAAAAAAAAAAAAAGAAAGAAAGAAAGAAATTTGTAAGGTATTTTTACTTAATTTTTCTTTTAATTCAATAAAGAAAATATAGTGTACATTCATCGAAGATAAACATCGATAAAACATTCCATCGATTTCTTGTTTTCCTTTCTCCTTCTCCCCTCCCTCCTTTTTTAACCCTTTAACGTTCACTAGTTGATTTGTTTTAAAAATTACTAAACTAATTTTAAAAGTGGCTTTTAGACACATAGCTGATCATAAATATTTAAAAAATAAAAAAATAGCATTCTTCCTTTTCGAGAAATTTTCGGTTTGAACATCCGTAAGTAAACCTTATTAAATTCAAATAATATTTAATTTAATAAATAAATCACTTTATAAGTAAACATTATCGACAACAAAAACTCGTAAAAGTTGCATAGATCCCAACATTTCAATTTATTCTGGAGTATTTTAACCCTTTGCGGTGCAAGGTAATTCGGATCATTTAAATTACACTGCCACCGGAATTTACAGACATAATTAAAATAGAAGAAATTTTAAATTTTCACGTTAAAAAAAGGGCTTTTTCTGCTATGTTATAAATGTAAATTTTTACTAAAAAATTTCCGGGATGAGTTTTTGCACTTGAGAATTAAAATTAGGTGTTCCATCAGCGGGAACACAGCGACTGAAAGGGTTAAATGAATGAAACTGAAATTCAATTCAGTCTGTCCATTAACTTTTTATTCGCTTGGAGTTTTTAAATACGTAACTCTACGTTTGACTAATAAATCACTTAACACTTTCTCAAGTTCAGTTAAAATTTATTTAGTAAAAAATATCATATTTTATTATTGGACATTTAATATACGTCTGTTTTTATTGAAGTGTGTTGTTCGTCCCTGATGTAGTACGAAAAAAATCGTATAAATGGCATTGAAATGGGTTAATTACTTTGCAGGTTACTATAAATAGATAAACAAATCTTTTTTTTTTTTTTTTTTTCTTTGAAAACTTTTAAAGAAACTGTTATAATCCCATAAATATACGTGATATTTAGATACAAATAAATACAGAAAATTAGAAGAAGCCTCATAGCTACATGCTACTTCTACAACAAATTTCAAGGTTTTTTATTTATTTATTTATTTATTTTTATATAGGGGAAAAAAGTACTAAGCATTAATTTTTTCTTTAACTTATTACTATCTCTTCTTTGACTTCAAGACAAAACTTTCCTTAAATTATGTGTGGTATAATATACTCTTAACGTCACTGAAAATCATGAGATTCACTTAGAATTATTATATACGTAAATCATTACATTTGGTTTATTATTTAAACAAAATTTTGTTAACGCTTGCTCATGAGCAGTTAAAACGTATTTAGTAAAAATTATCATATTACATAAGATATTTAATATGCGTCTGTTTTGACTGAAGTATATTGTCTCTAATACAATATGTCAAAATTTTTAAAAATGGTATTGCAATGTGTTAATTACCCTGCTTGTTACAATAAACAAAGTAGCATTTTTTTTTTTTTTTTAATGGTATATTTCCATTAAAATTCGTGATATTCAGATAGAAATAAATACAGAAAATTAAAAAAGCCCTATAATCTCATGCTTCATCTACAGCGGATTTAGAGCTCTACTTTTTATAGGCAAAATAATATTAAGCATTGATTTTTTTCCCTTAATTTATTACTATCTCCTATTTTGCGTTCGGGACAAAACTTTCGTTAAATTACGTGTGGTATAACATACTCTTAACATCCATGAAGTTCAAAGGAAATTCATCAAGTTTTTTTTTTTTTTTTTTTTTTTTTTTAGTTATTCGACAGAACCTAAATATTTTTGTCCATCCAGCGTTAACCCCACATTATGAAAAATACTACATTTTACATTATTTTAGTTTGATCAATGGAAGAAGACAACATTCTTATCACAAAGTGAAAAGAACAGCTTTTGTGGACCGAAAGGCGTGTAGAAAGAATCTTTTACAAACTACTCCTCGATTATCATTATCCCCCCCCCTTTTACATTACCGTTTAAGAAAAAATTACATATAATTAAAAGTTTATCAACAGAAAGAAAGAATTATAATAATAAATTAAGAAATATATCTAACTAGCTTCTAATTGTCTCGTACACGTATTTAACGTCACTTCTAAAAAATATCTCTAAAGTAAATACATTGAGAATTCCGAGATCAGAAACATAATTGACAATCCAGTTTAATATACGAAAACATACAGATTTAACCCTTTGCGGCGCAAGACAATTTGAAATATTTAAATTATACTGCCACCGAAATTCGTAAACTAAACAAAATTAAAAGAAATTTTAAATTTTAAGGTTTAAAAAACCGGTCTTTTCTGATATCTTATAAACGTGAATTTTTGCTAAAAAATTTCCGGGATGAATTTTTGCAGCTGGATCTTCAATTTTGCGTCCTCGCAGCAAGGACAGCGCGCGTTAAGGGGTTAATCTATTTTGATTAGGATTAATTTTCGGAAGTGACCCCTGAAAGGTTTATTAATTCTTCGTGAAATATTTAAACGATGAAAATTTTTGATTAATACTCTTTCAAAAATAAATTAATAAATAAATAAATAATATATATATATATATCTATATATATTCGTTTATTTATTTATTTCTGTTTTGTATCAATAATTATAATCCGAACAAATTATAAAAAAAAAAAAAAAAAATTCAGTAATTTTTTGCTTAATATGAATCTTATAACAGAGAAAATAATATTGCGATACCGTAAAAGACATAAATTAAAAAATAAGCAAAAGTTTAACTATATTATTTACAGTATATAGTTATTCCAGTTCATACCAAATGTCGAAAAAGGTTTTTACTAAAGAAAGAAAATAACCAGCGAGCATTTCAAAAAACGTCCTTACAATGAGACTTAAAAAATAAAAAGAAACGCTACTGAAATATATATGTATATATATATATATATATATATATATATATATATATATATATAAAGTTAAAATCCATATTTGCATAATTCAAAAATCTCCCCCCCCCCCTCTTCTTACTTATATATATATATATATATATATATATATATATATATATATATATATATATATATATATATATATATATATAATATATATATATATATATATATATATGCGAATATATATATATATATATATATATATTCGCATTGCAATGAATAAATATGATAGATATATATAAATATTCAATGCTTGTTTTAGAAAAGTTAAAATTATGGATCAATTAAAATTTAAAAATAAATCTTACCTGTATTACATGCAAAATACTTGTATGAATTCAGTTAATAGTATTCTTAAAAAAAAAAAAAAAAAAAAAAAAGGAAAAGAAGAAATATTTTATAATTTCTGGAAAATATGTCAAAAAATCAGGATATTCTGTCTTTACTACATCTTTTTCATTTCAAGGTATTTTTTCTTGAAGGTTCATGTTATGATTTTATTTTTTCTTGAAGATTCAAGTTATGTTTTTATTTTTTCTGAAAAATATTTTAAAAATTCCGGATGCATTCTTTTTTTAATTTCATTTATTTCATTTAGTGTAATTTTTTCTTGTAGGTTCGTGCTATCATTTGATATTTTGCAAAAATGCTTATCAGATTCAGAAAACCTACATTTATTTGCTCAATGCTATGGGGATAGCACTTCAAAACGTCTTATAGCATTTTGAGCTTTCGAGTTGAAATTCAATTTTATTGTGCTTTGGTCCGAAATTCTTTTGCTCATCTCACAATAAAAAGGTTCTTTTCATTAAAAAAAAGTTATATTATTTCCCTCTAAAATACTATCCTAAAGTAACCCTTCTTGTCTTCAGTATCAAAATACACGGTCCTATATTATATTTCATCAGGTATTGTAATCTAAAAAATTAAAGTAAGCAATATTATTAATCTTAAAAATTAAATCAATTTCAGACAACTAATTACTTTATTTGGCCTGTGTATGTTTCTGTGGTGATTTATTTGTCTGACTATTCTTCGTTCACATTCTATTCTATTATTATCGAATGGATTATAAATATATACATATATATTATATATATTATACAAATATATACACTCCCGCTTGAAAGTTTAGCAAGATTTGCAAACGATCAGTTTTTTTCAATTTAAAAACTTATCTCTCGATGAAACATTTTAAAACATTCTTATTTAAAGAACTGAGTCTTCCTCATGTTTTTCAGGGAAGATTGGTTCGAGATAACATTTAGGGGGCCGGTAACAAATTGAGGAAAATCAATAATGTTTGCAATCACCCTGTATCGTTAAATGAACGAAATGATCCGTATCTCCAGGATATGTTAATATTGACCCAGTAGAATTTGTGGATGAATTTGTGTGAAGATAGCATGTTAAATAACGGAAATATAAACATTTATTTTAAAACTCCCAAAAAAGATATAGGGGAGACCGGGGCAAGATGACTATGCTAATAATTTTTGTTGTTTATTAATTTATTTTTAAGGATAGTAAAATTAATTTTACATGAACTGTTAGAGTAGTCCTTTGTAGTATTAAATATATTTCCATTTAATTTTTCAAATAGAAAAAACAAAGGATAATTTTATTTTTTCATAACCTTAACAAATCGTCATCTTGCCCCAGTACTGGGGCAAGATGACTTTGGCCTTGGGGCAAGATGACAACACTGAAAAAGGTTGAACATATTTTATCTTTTGAATATGTTACACGGTTTAACAAATGATAACTGTGTTTTTACATCTTACAAAGTATCGAACTAAGCGTAATGCATTGTAACGTAATGTTGAAGTGTTTAGTTGTGTAGCTAACAATAGTCACAAATGAAAATGCCATTTTCATAATTGGAACATTATTTATGCCACCGTTCTTGGCATTTACAGCACTGGATCCATTCTTCTGTTGGAGGGTCACAATATTCCTCTTCACAAGCAGGACATCCTTTGAAGTTGATGCAACTGGACTGTTTGGCCTGGATTTTATAGACTTAGGCCTACAGGAACTTAGTTTGAGTTTTTTTACTCCCTTTTTAGCTTCGCGAGCTTCTTTTCTCTGTTTTTTAAACCTTCCTGTTCTTCCTTCTGCTTTTCCATTTGTTCTAACATTTCTTTGATGAGTGTGCTTGTAAGAATGCTTGAGCATAGATTTTTTTCTTTTTTTTTTTTTTTCTTTCTCACACTGTGTTGCTTTAGGCAATGGTTTGAAATAAAAAACGTTAACAGGCTTCTTTGGTGCATCGGAATCAGCATTTGCCATAAGTTCTGGTTCTTCTGAAGGGTTTATATGTTGGTTTTCTTCTACCAAGGTCTGAGAATTAGCACTACTATTCACTCGTCATCTTGCCCCGGACTGCCTGTTTAAAAATATTCGTTTTCATTGCCATGAAGGAAGGCGATTAATTGACATTTATTCATGGTAATAGGTAGTATTTAAACTAAGTTACTCATAAATATTAAAGAGAAACTATATATCTTACCAGTTGCTGTAGCAGAGCTTATTTACATATGCATAAAAGTTATAACGTGGCAGCGGTAAACAATCAAAGCTTCACAACTGACACAAAAATGGCCATTTCAGCGTTTCTATACTATTGTTTAACGAACGGCCGATAGAAGAGCAAGTAGTGCCCGATTGAAGCTGCCACCTAGTGGAAAACAAAAAAATTAAGACATTAGTCATCTTGCCCCGCTCTTCATCTTGCCCCGGTCTCCCCTATATATATATTTTTTTTTTTTTTGTTTTTAAGTTACAGAGTTTTATTTAATGAGTTTTAAATAAAAATTATTCCCACTTTCAGATAAATTGATAAATTGCTTTTGAAACAATATACTGCAATCGGAATAGAAATGTCGAAATATCTCATAAAATATGAGCATTTTTATGAAAAAAGTTTTCACTGCGCACGCGCGAGAGACGGAAAATTTTTTATTCCGTAGAAGCTAGATATATTGGGCGACTTTTATCAAAAGTTCTTGAATAGAGTAAAAATTAAGCAATTTGTTGGCAAAAGGATGAGCCAGATTTTAGATATTTTTTAAGAGTTGAAATTTCACAAGAGTTTTTCACTTATAACTAATTTGAAGATCCAATTATTTCAACCACGCTCCAAAAGTACTTTTTTGTGAAAAACAACTTATAAGCTTGTATAACATATTTTTGTTTATTTACTAAGATTTGTGAGATCACGAAAAAGAACTTTTACGAAATGGGGGAAATAATTGGATCTTCAAATTAATTACGCGGCATATGAAAAACCTCTTATAAAATTTCAACTCTTGGAAAATACCTGTAATCTAGCTCGTTCTTTTGCTGACTTCAAATGAACTTTTGTCAAAAGTTGCCCAGTATATCTAGCTTTCAACCTACATAATAAAATATTCCAAATGCAGTATATTGTTTCAAAAGTATTTTTTTTTTAATTTATCTGAAAGTGAGAATAATTTTCGTTTAAAACTCCGTATGTTATAAATAAAATACATGTCTTTTTTTTTTTTTTTTTTAGTTTTAAAAGAAATGCTTACATCTCCGTTATTTAACATGCTATCGTCACACAAATTCATTTACAAATTGTACCAGGTCTATATAAACGTATCCTGGAATTACAGATCATTTCGTTCACTTAACGACGTTATTGATTTTGCTCAATTTGTTACCAGCCCCCTAAATATTGTCAAACCAACCTCTACTGAAAAACATGAGGAAGACCCAGTTCTTTAAATACGGAAGTTTGAAAACATTTCATCGAGAACATTTTATTTGGAAAAAATCTGATCGTTTACAAATCCTGCTAAACTTTTGATTATATATATATATATTGATAATCAGAGCTTACAGTTGAAATTTAAAGATTAATAAATATTATCAGAAATTCCAACAATTAATATGTTCAGTATCAATAACAATCCAAATCAAACCAAAAATGAAAAAGTCAAAAATGTCAAATCAAAATTAAATAAAACAAATTAGACTTAGATAATAACATTGCATTCTAACTTCATCAGGGGCCTGGTAGAATACAAACATGCAAAGTGAATGTTTTGCTGTTACAAAGATAGCAAAAGCAAAATATTTCTTTGCGCCGGGCCCAAAACATTCACCCAGACAAAACAAGAAAGAAACTGATAACTCACCAACAAAATGAGAAAATCCTACGCATAAGTGGAAGATATTGGGATAATTATAAATAAACAAGATATATAAATTTTGCATATAATGAAAAGAAACATTGATTAAAAACAGGATCTTTATCACACATCACATGTAAAAAGTAAGTAACATTAAGCCGTTAAAAGTACAGTTAATGACCCAGAATCAGGGAATAAGTTAAGGGAGTTCTGCCATCTGCAATTGTACTATGAAAAGAATTAAAAAAAAATTAAAACTAATATGTAAAATAAAAACTAATTATGATGTTCCATTGAGTTAAACAAACTTTATTTATGATGTTCCATTGGGTTAACCAAACTGTATTTATTATATCACTACATTAACATCAACAAATTTAATTTCTAGACTTAAGATAAACATTATTTATGGAATAAAAATCCATTAAAAATATTTTTTTATTAAACTTTTGTGGTATCCATTTGTCAATGCGAGGTTTTTTTTTTTTTTTTTTTTTTTTTTTTTAAGGAAATTGTTTGTTTTTATAATTATTAGACGCTAAATATTTTATACGTAGATTAAAATTAAAAAGAATATTAGCAAAAACTGATTTATGTAAATATGTTTTAAAATTAGTAAAAATAAATTACTTTAAAGAGGTAATCTTTACATTTATCATATAAGTCAAATTCTAATTGCAAATTATGATTAAGATTAATTTTTTAATCTAAGAAATTAATTACATTAGATGTTAAATCAGTATTACTAAGGGAAATATTATCAGGATAATCAACCGGCAAATCTTGATAATTGTTATGTTTATCCATATATATTATAATTATATGATCAACATATCGTAGTAATCAAAAATTAGTACAAACAATGTCATGCTCATAATAATATGAATATAGATCAGTTAACATACTAGATGCAATTCCACCTTGTGGCAACCCTAAACGTTGCTTATAAAAATAATTATTGAAAAAAATATAGTTATGATACAGGATAAACCTAGTCAGAGTTTTAAAAGATGAAGGAGTTATGTTATTATTTAGATTTAGAAACTACAGATTTTCAACAAAAAGTTTATTTATAATTTCAAACATATCTTTAATAACTATATCATTAAAAAGGTCATTGAAATCAAAAGTTTTAATACTAGAAATTAAGTACTAGTATAACGTATATTATTAAGTACTACTAATTAATACTAGTTTTAATACTAGATTTTATTTTTGATTTGGAAACTTATTTTTTATGCAAAAATTATTCTTATTAAGTGCAATATAACTATATAGTTTTTTAAGTATATTTAACAACACAATATTTGCATTAGAAGTATTTGAATTACAGGCAACAGTAACAGTTATATATGTATAGAAAACTTATATTAATTTTAAATGAGTAATAATAATTAAAATATTTTTCAAATTTAAATTAAAAAAATACAGGTCAAATGTACTTTTGTGGTTTGTTGTGGTAAATTGTTCATTTGTTTATTTTTCGTTCTCATCTTTATTGATATCATAATATATATATATATATATATATATATATATATATATATATATATATTTGTATACATATGTTGTTCATGTTCATCTCAATTGTTAAAGGCTTCAGATTGGAGATTATTCTTTATTGAATTCTATTATGTTTCATCATTGGAGTGTGTTTGTTTCATTTTTCATTACAGCACCGTAGTTACCAACCATCTCGTTAATAACCCTACAATTGTTAGCTCCCCCTGAAAAAACGCCCCTTTTCTCACACCACCATATTTTTAGAGTTATTCTCTCCAAATGTTGTTAGGATTAAATAATACTAAAACTACTGTAAAAAATTATTGGTGTGAAAAAAAGGCGGGTACTAAAAATTTTGCGGTTCATAATGAGATGGTTAGCAAGTATGCAACACGAATATTGTGGTCTGATTTATAATATTTTTCCATTGTAGGCTACATTTTATTACATTATATTTACATTCTATTTTTTTTTTACAACGTTGCATGTATAAATATATATATTAGTTGCAGTACTTAATAACTTTAGTCTATTTTAAACGTCGAATGAATTTTTTTTAGTAATCAAACTTAATAACATTTAACAATTGTATACTACAATCCTGCGCAATTTCTCCCCTATCTGAATTTTCCATGTTGTACCTATCCTTGTTAGATGATTTGTGAGCGCCTCCTTTTTGTTAGTTTTAGAATCGATTTTTAATACATTGAAAAAAAAAAAAAAAAAAAAGTAATAATAATAATAATAATTCAATCTCCTTATGATCATATTTCTGAAAACCAAATTTTTCTCCCCGAGCAGTACTTTCTATAATTATGATTTTTTAAAGTTTCTACGAATTTATGAATCACTCGATACCCGCGATGTACGTACCCTGTGTGAGAATGTAAGACCACTTATATTGTTATAGTTATAATACTATGAGAGACGCATATAGTATATATGTGTATCATAGCCATAAATGCCAATTTGTACGGTTTTTTAATATTACTACTTATTTTTGTAAAAAATTCATAAAATTTAATCGCAGAAAATTGCTAAAAAAATATATTGCAAAATACTATTAAAATTTCCTGTAAAAAAAATATCTATATTACCATTTGGCAGTTATGCAATGCACAGAAATATGTGTATCGTAACAGATGATATATTCATATACAAAAAATCATGCGTACAAAAAATAAAACTTGTCAAAAATAATAATAATAATAATAATAATAAATAAATAAATAAAAATAAAATAAAATAAATAAAAAAATAAATAAAAATAAAATAAAATAAAATAAAAAAATAAAAAAATATAAAAGGAAGATAAAAATCATTTTACCTATATATAAATTTAAAAGAGATGTGATGAGGATTTTAATTTTCTGTGTTTCCACAACTCTAAACTTTAATTGTTGAACAAAAAACATTTAACATACATTATCTCATTTATTGACTACGTTTACTCGAGTTTACGATTATTATGTCAGGAGTTCTTGAGATTGGGACATTAATACATCGTATGTGCGACGGTTATCACAGATGGCATTATAAATGATGAAAACATATTGTTTTAATAATTCTGCTACATCAAAGTTCAGAATTATATTGGAATTTTTATTTTTCCAAGCATTTCTCCCGACAGGGAATCCTTGTTCTCCTTGTTTTGCATTGACCTTCTTAATCTTTCTATTACACCCATACCTCGCATTTGTCTTCTGTCCCTTACAGAATTTATGAAATTATCACATAAACAGCATGAACAGGAGCAGGAAGAACTCCCCAGGAAGCACTGCGAACATTTAGAAATATTAACTAGCTGGAAAAACTGTCAGAACACCAAAGATCCTCAGATCAACAAATGACCTACGTGGATTCGAATCTTAAGACTAATAAGTTTCTGAGTAATTTTACGTGTGTGTGTTTCTACACATTGATTACTAATGTTAACTTTGGATCATCAATGTTTAACAGTCGGACAGCATCAAATAACAGTACGCATGTAAGTTGGGCACATATATAAACTTAACTCCTTCCAATGAATTCCAAATACCCATATTAAATGCTATGATATATTTTGCACTTCATCACTTGAAATAAAGTTATAATTCTGATTCTGCTAAAATTTATTTAATTAGTTTTAGAATTTATTTATGTGTATAATATTTTATCAATTTAATTTCAATATATAGTCAGTGCCTTATATTATAACATTCAGTCATTTGAAGTTGTATCAATTTTCTTTTATTATCTATTTGTATATAACTATCATTTATTGTATGTGGCCAAGTAAATTTATTACTCTTTTAATTCTTTTGTAGTTAAAATATAAATGTTTAGCATTAATTCACGTATATATTTCCCCTGTTTTCTTTATTCCTTGAATCTTAATAAAACATATATTCATGTTATAATAAAGTTTTCGGATTAATTTACATATATTTATTTTTAAATGAAAAGATTATAATGCTTTTTTATTGTGTATATTTTAATATATTATCCTTATTAATCTAAATCTTACATTAAAGGAAAAAGCTTGAATGAACACAAAAGACCGTTATAATGCATTTCTTTACCTAGTCAATAACAATTTAAATTTTCGTTTCACATACTTAAATGATATATTCATGTTTTACTCATCTACCTCCTATGCAATACTCAGAACGATTATTTTTCCTTCAACCAACCATTCAAATCGCAGACAAAGTCAAAATTGAAAACATAAAAATGAAAATGAAAATAAGTGGAATATTTTGGCAGTTATTAAGAAGACTTAACAGTCATTTATGATCAAATAACTACACAAAAGGAGGTAACAATAACACCTTTTAAACGCTTTTCTATTGCTGGACTTCTGATTTTGTTCTCATTTTAGTTGAGTTATATGTTTTATTCTTTTAGTATAAACTGTCCGCTACAGAATCAAAGCGTGGGCGTACAATTGAGGTCGTACCTCTGTTTAACCCCTCCCAAATCGAAATCTTTATGTCTTACTTGGTATTCTGTAGGAATGAGCAACACCTCGTAATGATATGTCACTGTATCTTCTGGTATTTATTTTTGGGCTATGAAGGTGATAATATATAGTGACAAAGTCAACAGAACGAATAAATAACCTGATAAGTTGGTGAAAACATAGAGCATAATTTAGGAGGAAACATAGTAATTAAAAAAAAAAAAGAATCTCCTGAGGTTAAGTATTCACAATTTGAATTATGTGACTCGGCTGATTTCTTAGAAAATATCTGAATGCAAAAAGACAAAATTAGTATTCTAAAAAAAAAAAAAAAAAAAAAAAAAAAAAATATATATATATATATATATATATAGTTCATAAGGGATAATTCACTGTATTTATTTTCTAGGAAAAGTTATCTGAGGGAAAAGTAATTTCATAGTTGAGTATAGCTTATTTTATTTCTATTTTTTTTTTTCCTCACAGGATAATAATCCATTATGCAGCATTATTTAATTATATTCCTTTTCATAGAAAACCTAAATATATCTGAATATTGCATGAATGGTTTCCGAAATTAAATCCATATAGTTGCTGAAACGTCAGCGGAGGCCTCCATTTGGAGACTCAAAAAGTTTTTGGGTTCTGTCTGTATGTCTGTATGTCTCGCGATAGCGTCCGAAAAAATCACTTTATTGACTTGCAGTCTGGTGCACATGTTCATAAACCACACATAAATAGCTGTATAGTTTTAGGTGTGTATTGCAGTTGTAGTTCGTGTACGGGAATACACCAAAGTTTTTCTTATCATTACCGAATAGGGACCGAATTTGTATGTGCCGCAATAGCAAGCGCAAAAATTCCTGGATTAAAATGAAAAATGGTACGCCTGTTCAGGCACTGTATAGAAACAGCTGTATAGTTTTTGGTGCCTACATTTCTTATAGATCGTGTACAGGGACACCGCAAATCTTTCGACAATGTCACATAATCATACAAATTATGTCAAATTTCGGATAATCATTCATGAGAATATGTTGTATGTATGTATAGAATATGTTGTATATTTTTTATTAGTTTTTATAATGTTTATTGTCGTTGGCGAGGACGCAGAAAAGAATTTCGTGACATTAGAGCCTATGGCCAGATTTTCATCAAGCTCATTATAACTCGTTTATGCTGCGTTCAGCATAATGGAATTAACATAGATTTTTAAGATGATTGAAAGCATGTTTTCTCTAGAAAAAAGTTATGTATAGATTAAATAATTTATTTAGAGGACCACACAAAAGAAATCCGATGACATTCTGTAATCATCCAGTGAAATCAAATTTCGTTCAATATTAATGAGTTCCAACGAATTAGTTTATACTTTTTATTAGTGTGTATAACTAGTGTGGCTCGTGTACAGGGACATTCAAAAGAACTTTCTACCATAACGGTCTACAGACTTTATTTCTTATAAGTGGTTTTAACATAATTACAACCCATTAAACCATGTTTATTTCATTAAATAAACAAATATTAATAGAATATTAAAAAGCAAGGTATCTTTAAAAAATGGTCGGCATAGAAAAGGTAATTAATTTACAGGGCTACACAAAATAATTTCAATAATTTCAGCAATCATTTTGCATGAAATTCAGGTGTTTATGAGTTAAGAGGAATTAACACAAAGCTATAAGTTACAAGGAAATATACACATACACATATATACAGGTAGATATAAACAGACGGATACAACGGGGGGTTGAGGGGGTTGTAGCCTCCTCCCTCATAATCATATCTATTTATGTAGTAACTTAATTATATATATGATTATTTTAAATTCTATATAATAAGTAAAAATAATTTCATAAGTATAATGAATGATAAAAATAGGACGTTGAGCCTCCTGATCTGCAGATCCACTAGTGATATTTACCGATGTTTCTGCTTTTCCAAGAAGACTTTGTATTAGAAATTTTCTAAAAGAATTTTTTTCGTTTGTAGAAAATAAATTATAAATGTTCATATTAAAAATTGGTGCTGATAAACCTCAATTAAAAATTCGAAATGTCAGTTATGTATTTTATTTTACATATATACCGAACAGATATAAAGAAGGTCAGTAATCTGTATCAATTTTGAAGGTATAACTTGATAATTCTATGATAAGACATTGCTTATATTATTAAAGAAGATAGTAACTCAGAAAACTACACTTTTATGATAATGTAGTTCTATGATTAAAATTTTATCTGATAAATAATCATAGTTACCAAATTGTACGTTTTTTAACTATCAGCAATTTTTAATAGAATTTTGTAATAAGTTTTTAGCAGTTTCTGTGATTAAACATGATGGATCTTTTTGCAAATAAATAGTGTTAAACAAACGTACAAACTGGCCCATATGAATAATGCAATCTCAATAACATCAGGTGAAATTTAAAAATACAAAATTAAACAAATAAAATAAAATAAAATAAAATAATGCATATAAAGAAAATTAAGTTATAAAAATTAAAAATTAAAAATTAAATAAAAATAAACGTACAGATTATTTATATCAATCATTCCCATTAAATGGACACATTATTTATAAACAAAATTTCGCGGTTTTTATTTCCTCTTACATATATCAATCTGCATTAGATAAAAGCAGACCCCCGACTAACCTCAGGTGGGACCCTGGGGCAGATTTTCTCTTTACCCGCCTCCATCTCCATTTACCCACTAAATTTCCCTCTTTAATGAAATCTTAAAATATCTAATTTTTACGCAGTTATAGTCATATGCAGGGTTGGCAAGTTTTTGACATGTGATAATTTTTGAAAATTTAAACAGTTATCTCAAAAACATCCAGCCAGAACTTTCAAAAAACCATTTTTATACTTATAATTTCATTGTTAGAAATAAGAGAAAATATTTATGTTTATGAATGCTGTTAAGTCAATTTTATTTGCAAAATCTTTAATCTGCAATCCATTTTTGGATGCAAAAAATTAAATTTACTTGAACGAAATTACTGATGTAAACGGTAATAAATAAATAAATAAATAAATAATTGGTTTTAAACTCCGAAATGAACCGAATTTTTCGGGAAGAGAATTTTGAAAGTTTCCAAAACCTGAGAATTTTAGGAATGCTTTATTGCTGAAATACAACATTGAAATAGGTTATTTGTACTATAGCTTCCTAAACTAGATGCCTTCCGCGTGGCTCGGAAACTTGGCAACAGTTCAAGTGATTGACAGCGCCACATGGTACAGATTGCGCGACTTTTTTATTCAACAGCCACCAAAAAATTTTAAAAGTGGGATTTGATATACATAAAAGGCGAATAAAATCGAAGAAACGTCGATTATATATATCATATATCACTTCTTAAAATTATTGGTGACAGTTGAATAAAAAAAGTCGCGCAATCTGTACCAGGTGGCGCTGTCTATCGATTGAACTGTTGCCAAGTTTCCCAGCCTAGCGGAAGGCATTTAGTTTAGGAAGCTATGTTTATACACTAAAATTAAGTGAACTTAAATGCATACTTGCCAACCTAACCCGGAAGATTGTTAGTTCCCGCCCCTTTTTGTTCACCATTTAATTTTTAGAGTAATTCTCTTCAAATATATTTACGATTAAATAAGAAGAAAAAGACTGGTGTGAAAAAATATGTAGAAAAGAGCGGGACTAACTATCTTCCGGGTTAGGTTGGCAAGTATATAAATGTAGTTATTTATTATCAGTTCCCCGTACAAAATTTTAAAATGTCCGAAATTTCGGGTTTATTCCTCTGCTTTAAATTCACCAGGTTTTTTTTTTTTTTTAACATCTCTAAGTAAAATTAATAGCAGAAACTTTTTTATTTAATTCTTTTACAGAAAATGAGTTTTTTTTTTTTTTTTTTTTTTTTTCCCATTAATTTAATGAAATTTTCAATTCTTTTCTTTTTACCTTTAGACGAATATTGCAATTTAATTTTTAATTTAATGACACAATTGATAAATATGTTAATATTTTTGTTAAGACTAAAAATTAAAAAAGTTATTTGATACTTTTCAGGTAGTAGATGATATTTAATTTTTAATTTTAGAAAAATCAAAAGAATTTTATTTAAGAACAAGAAATTATATTTTTGCCAAATTTATAGAAAAAAAAAAAAAATGTAAACATTAGTGTAAAGTATTAAAACACATAACAATTATTTAATTTGTAAAATAAATAACATTGTGAATAATCTTAGCATTTCAGGATGGTTATCCGTCGTCGTTTTACTGACTGAGTGTCTTTTGCGATCAAACATAAATAGAATCCATCCCCATTCTTTTATATTCATATGGAAAGTAAAGTTATCTTTTAAAGATTTTTCTTATTTTTAATTAGGTATAATTAATTAAATATAGTAATTAAATATTTTTATTATAGTAATTTAAGGTTTTACTTATTTTTATTTAAGCATGGACCACATTCCTATAGAAAGGGTACACCTAATAAATGGAAATCCTTAATTAAATGCCACACTAATAAATTTGATAGACCAAAATGGTTGTAATGAACTTTTATTTCTTTATTTTTTCAAGAGAAAGAAGAATTATAATATTTTCTCCTTCTCTCTCTATATGTTTTTTCATTGTTTAAATATACTTTGTATTTTCTCAATTCCACATACAATAGAGAAAATATTATTTTGTGTTCGAATTTTTGAAATTGAATTTTCTCTTTAATTACATGTTTTGATGTTCTTTGAACAGGTAAATAAGGTTTTAGTATTTGGTCTGTATGTCTGTTGGTGCAGCCAGCAAAAGACTCTACTGTTGCCAGCAACTCACAAAAGATATTAACAGAAAATCCAAATTACTTATTCTAAATTTTTATTACAAGAAAATATTACTTAAAACTTTTTATTGAGATTGTACAAAAGGCCCGTGTACATGGAAACACTAAAGAATTTAAATACCTACGGCTATCAGTGAGGTCGATACCAAAGGGTGCCAAATTTACCGACAGACTGGGATTTAGTAAATATCCAGTCATTCGGTGAACCGTTGTCGCTTATTTTTTTCTCAACGAGAAGGGTTATCACCCCTTTCTAACACTGGACTCTTTGAGTCCGCACTCACGCAGAGACTCCCGTGGTCGTAAGATATGTGATTAAAGAACAATTTGTATATTTTTAGCATTTTTACATTGTACTAAACGTAGTGAAATTAACGTATATTTCTTATATGCGCAAGAACATGTCTCGTATAATGGATGTTATAAGAGTCATTCATTATTCCTTTACACGCCATACAAAGAAATTCAAATATACTAATTGGTAACATGGTTAGTATAAAAACAATGTATTCGAAAAATTCTGATTTCGGCCCTAATTGTTTAACCCTTTGCGTCGCAAGACATTTCGGATTTTATAAATTTCACTGCCACCGGAATTCATGCACTAAATTAAACTAAAATTTTTTTTTTAATGTTAAGGTTAAAAAAACGGCCTTTTCAGTTATGTTATAAACGTAAATTTTTGGAAAAAAATTTCTGGGATGAATTTTTGCAGCTGGATCTTAAATTTTGCGTCCTCGCAACGAGGACAGCGCGCGCTAATGGTTTAAAGACTGATTCCTCATATCTATATATTAATAGGGAAGCATAAAATTTGTAGTCCCTTTTTAACTTATTAATTATGGGAGTAGAGGGTTGAAAATGGTATCATTCGAAAGGTATCGTTAGCCGGAAGGTGCGAATACAAATATTATTTTCTTACGATGTCAAGAAAGTATTTAAAAATACATTTATTTTTTATGCATTTTCCCCCATTTTTCTCTTTTATACACGTATTCCTTTACATCAAAAAATACCTAAAAGTAGAAAGTTGTTAAATCTGGCAATTTCATAAAGCTCAAATAAAACCATAGACACAGTAATTTGTATAATGTAGCATCACTATACGCAAGCGAAGTGATGACGTCACTATCTGTCCATGGAGCCATGAAAAAGATTTTCTAAGTTAATCGTCCACTGGATTTTTTGTAAAAAATAACGGAAATTATCTGCCGATTTTAATTCCGATATTTGGGTATAGTTATATATAAGTTACTGTCTACATGTGTTTGATTGAGTTATTTTTTCTGTAAAATTGATAAGATTTTAATTTAAAATCACAATACTCCAGAAAAAAAAAAATGGCAAACTTCCAGTTTCGAATGTAAACATAAACATTTCATTTCAAAGGGTGATATTTAAACAATAATATACTAAATAAAAGGAAAATGGATTTGTTACTAACTGCTGCATGTATAAGTAGACGATACGGAAAAAATTCCGATTTTCGTTTTTTGCTGAATTTACATGTTTTGAGCTTTCTTTACGTTTCAATTAACTGAAATTGGCTACTTATTTTTTAAAAAAGTATCTTTATTGCTAGCTTTTGTGGGTAGAAGAAGCAAGTAGAAGATACATAAAAACTTTTGATTTCGCGTTTTCGATGAATTTTCACGTTTTGAGATTTCCTTGCATTTTAATTAAGTGAAATTGACTACTTATTTTTATTTTTTAAAAAGTGGATTTATTATTCTTTCCTCTGCATATATAAGTAGAAAATATAAGATTCAGAAAGTTTTAGATTTTCGGTTTTCGATAAAGTTACACGTTTTGAAATTTCCCGAACTCAATTCGACCATTTTTGAAAAATACCTTTTTTTTTTTTTTTTTTTTTTTTTTTTTTGGTTCAAACACTGTACTTTATGAACCAATCGAATTAATTTAACAGAATTTGATATTTGGTTGGGCCTTGGTTTGACATGTTACCTATTAGCTTCTGGGCTGTATCACACAACAAGGGGCGTTTTCACGTTGCGATTTTCTCTCATTTCAAGAAAGGCTAACATCTACAGAGAGAAATAGTTATATTAAGTAAAACTCTGCTGATTCAGTTAGAGTGAATATCGGCAAACAATTGCCGCATCTGTGTTGCAATTGCATTCCGTTTAGGACAAGGCAATAACTTTGCTCTGCCTCGCTTTGCAAAAAAAATGGTCGAGTTTCGACCACTGGGCGATACTAGTACTTAATAAATTACAAAGATGCGAAGTTGTTTAAGAATTTGTCGCAAACTAAAATGCAAATATCGTTATTTTATTTATGTTACCATTGCTTCTACTCACAATTTGTGTATGACGTTTGAAATACGTTCTGCAGACATTATTTTTAGGATAAGAGAACTTATGTCTAGGTATCAGAAAGTGATGTAAGACTGTATTTATGTCATCACATTTCTGAGATGATACTTTTAATAATACTATACTGATGTTTCTAACTGAGTTTTATTAGTGTATGAGGAAAATGTTATTTTCTTTCTTTTTTTTTTTTTTTTTATGAGGCTTCATACAAATTTTAGTTTTATAATTCTTGAAAAGGAATTTCTTAAAATCTTTAACTGATTTTACAAAATGTATAGTAATAAATAGCAGGGTCAAATTATACTGTATTTTTTAAAGTTACTGATAATTTAAACAGGTAACGTGATATACATATCACATTTCAACATAAAACTCGTAGAGTTTCCTTAAATGAAAGGAAGAACTTCAGATGTTATCACATCTAAGTGAAGTAAGGGAGGGATAGAAGTGTTACTTATGTTGTATAGGGAAAACCCACGAAAAATAGTGTAAGTGCAAATACCACGACACCAACTGTAACATTCATATCTAATCTTATAAAAATAAGTAAATAAAAAACAATATATATATAATAATTCTTATAGGCTACCATACTATGTTAGGGCAGCTGCGGTCTTTTTCAGGACCAAATTTTTTATCTATATAGTAATCTTCTGTAATACAATTTCACGAATAATTAAAATAAAAATTACAATTTGAATATGATGGTGGAAGGCTCTACTGTAGTCAGGGAAATCGGGCTTTAAGGTAGCTCTTATACTCAGAGAACCTAAATGAGAGGTAATTTTCATCTTTAATAATAAAAAATAATGAAATTTTTATCTTTATTATTTCTTTAAGAATATACTAATATTTCAAATAACGTGTACCCAGGAGGATACGAAATACATACAAGTTATTGTATGTTACTGAGTAGATAATTTTAAATGTGAATAATTTGCAGTTAAATGAAATACATGTATAATATATATATAATAATATATATAATATATATATAATTTATTTGAACTATTTTCATGGAATTACATATTACATTTAGTCTTCAGAATTCTGCATTATGTACGGTTTTTGTGGCCCTACAAAATTATTAGCATTTCTTTTTCTTTTTTCCTTTCCTTTCCTTTTTTTTTTTTTTTTTTTTTTTTTTCATCTAATGGTTTTTGTGCCAGCATAAAAAAGATAATAATAACACTAAAAATAACTTTTGTTTGTTATTATGGGAATACCTTCTATGTTACTAACTTCATATTGCCTTGGCTTAACTATTTATATAACCTCTTTTGTATTAGTGATTTTAACCATATATTACGCATATAATATTGGTTATTGAAAACAGAGCTTCTACAGGTATATAAAAATGAATTTGGAATATTCGCATGGAATTCACATTAAATTTTCAAATGTTTAAACTATGAACGGTTTTTATAGAATTACTATAATTCATTTGTATAATGTGTGAAAATTTTCCTGTCACTATTTTGTATAAACTTATTTATTTTATTATTCTAGAGATGCCTTTTATGATTAATTACACTTAATTTTTCACAATTCATGTTACCTTGGATTAATTAACTATTAATGTAATCTTAACCCAAAAATTATGTATTATGCCATCAGTCATCGCTTTTTTCTTAATGTTTATCCTCAAGGAATATCAAAATCTGATTAATCAAACTACACATGAACAAAAAATTACTTTTAATGAACTGAGAAGAAAAGAATTGCAATTTTGAATGCTTAATTGGTTATAATGTCTGACTAGCGAAAAGAATGCTTTTGGCAATTAACAGAAGGATTACAGATATCACTGCCACTTTCAGATCCAAATAAATTATTAGTCATTTGTCTAAAATTCAATTGCCTGGAGAAAATGCTTTAAGAATTTTATCATTCTTTTCCATATCAGTTTTAGCAACCTTCGTTGGTAGGAACGAATTGTACTTCATCCACAGCATAAATATTTGGTAGAATTCGCCCTTCTCCATCAGTTTATTAACTGTGAAATTTTGCTTGTATTAACTGTAAGCAATTATTTTCTTGTTCCGTGTCCTTTATAATTTATGTAACGATTTCACTGTCATGAGCCTTTTGTAAACTGAAAATAAATGACTTATCTGTAACATCTTACATCATGTTTTTGCAGGTGACAAAGTGATTTCAAAAGAAAACATTACAAAATTCTTATCCCTCGGGTATAAATAAGAATAATTACTAGAAGTGATCAGTAGTTTTGTTTGCACTTGTGTTATTTTCTTTTTCTACGCATAACTATGCAGTTGGAATTAATTAGACGTACATTAGTATGGACGGTTTGATTTCAACGAACTCCTTTTCAAGAATTAATTTAATTCCTTCATGGAGCATTTAAGAATACTCAGTAAACAATTACAGTTCGGCAATAATAAAAGCTGAATGTTTTTTTAGGTTGATTAAAGTATAATTAAGCATTTAAAGATTATAAGTTATCCGGGTGTTATTCTATCACGCGTTTATTATGACCTAAATATTATATATTTTTTTAATATTCTCTTTTAGCGTCATTAAAAATTCATATCGTGTATGAAAAATAGTAAAGAAAACCATCTAATAAATATAGTATAAATTATACGTCACATACTTCATTCTGAAATTATTGCTTTCTCTATAATATATATATATACATATATATATATATAAAAGGATTGATAAAGATTATTTTCGATTCTTATAGTAATTATATAGTAATTAACTTTTACATATTGTTTCCACCATGGTTAAAAATAATTTATCTTCTCTGTGAACGAGATTACTATTAGGATTTTGTTATTGGAATATGTGCCGTTTTTGGATTGTGTGTGAATATATGTAAGCGCAGTAAACCAAGTATTGCCAAACTCTTTTCGATTTAACAACGTATTTAAATAAATGTTTTTGTGATGTCTATGAATAGCAGAGCTCAATGCAACCAGTGTCTTTGAAGAAATAGTTCACTCAACAAACAATAAGCAAAATTTAAGCAAAATTGATATTTCGTTGAATCTTGACTTAAATTAGTGCTGATTACAATTTTGAATATATCATTCGACAAGTGGCGCTGTCATCCAATTTTTCATATTTTTTAGTACGAGAGTATAGGATAAAATTTCGTAGAAAAATGCACAATGAACATTTTATTTTAATAAACCAATCAGAAACTTAAAAAAATATATATAAATTTGAAATACCGTAATTTCTGGTGGATACCCCGCAGGTTATATAATCCCGTTTTGCACCAGAAATTTCAATTGATAAATAAATTTATATTTGTACGAGCTCTTCCTTCGAAAAAGTATAGATTTCTGTATTAAATAAAATTTCTGGGGGAGAAATGACACATCTTACATGCGGGTTATCTACCAGAAATTACAGTAGTTATAATGAATTAGAAAATTAAAAAAATAATACATAGGGACATTATATTTACTATGGGTTAAATATATGCTGGGTTGGATAAATATATATATGAGCCCCTTAGCTGCTACGTGGTGTAAGTCCAAAATTTACGAAATTAAGTTAGATGTGTAAAATTGTTCCTGGAGGGGTCCTCTATTTATTTTCCAAGTGGTGTAAGTCGTAGATTATATTTATGCCACTGAGAGCAGCTTCAGTTTGTCAACTGCACGAAACTACTGCGTAATTTGCCGTATACGAGGTAAACAAACATAACCTCAAAAGTCAGTTTATTGCTATTAATTAAGTTTTATCAAACTAAACCTACTCAATTTCTCTTAAAATTTTGCTGTAACAATAAAAACTATTAACACATTCACGACCGCTGACGTGAATTCACGTCATTTGAAAATCTGTAACTCCGCCACTGGGCGTTTATTTAGGTTACACAGGTTACATTATTTTAATAAACCAATCAGAAACTTAAATATTTATATATATATATATAGATAGATAGATAGATAGATTTTAAATAGTTATAATGAATTAGAAAATAAAAAAAATAATACATAGGGGCATCATATTTACTATGTGTTAAATATATTCTGGGATGGATAAATATATATATGAGCCCCTTAGCTGCAAAGTGGTGTAAGTCCAAAATTTACGAAATTAAGTTAGAGGTGTAAAATTGTTCCTCGAGGGGTCCTCTATTCATTTGCCAAGTGGTGTAAGTCCTAGTTTATATTTATGCCACTGAGAGCAGCTTAAGTTTGTCAACTGAACGAAACTGCTGCATAATTTGGGAACAAGTGGTGTAAGTCCGTATATGCGGTAAACAAACATAACCTCAAAAGTCAGTTTATTGCTATTACTTAATTTTAACCAAACTAAACCTACTCAACTTCTCTTAAGCTTTTGCGGTAACAATAAAAACTGTTAACACACTCGCGACCGCTGACGTGAATTCACGCCATTTGAAAATCTGTAACTCCGCCAGTGGACGTTTCTTTAGGTTACATAGGTTACATTATTTCTTAACATTATCCGCAATATTCACATTTGTGAAATCAATGCAATATGGAAAGAAATACTTTGATTAGAAAGAGTACAATCGTATATATATATATATATATATACATATATATATATATATATATATATGTGATATCGAAAATCACATATTCTAAATTATGTATTACATTTCTGATAAATTTAATTCTTTCCCAATTCATTTTCTATCTGTATAAAAAGCGAGTTGATATATGCGGTTTCATTCTTTATTCTTTATTACAAAAAGAGCAAGCCATACTATTCCTTTCATTTAAAAGAAATAATAATAATAAAAGCAAGAGATGATCTTTCACTCGCTTAATTCTGTGGCGAACAATTCGTTTCATCGCAATTAAATAAAACAGAATAAAATGTTTCCTGATGTCATTTTTAACATTGAACAGATTTCGCATCTGTTACTTATAAATAGAAATCGCGTATTCTTCTTAGACTAGGGTTATGAATAAAAATTTAACGATAAAATTCTTGTGGTTAAGAGTTAAGGTTAGTTTGCCAGTTTCTCACGAACTGATAACGGATTTTTGGCTAAGAAATCAATCGCCAATATATTTTAAAAAGTTGCACTAAATTAGCTGTAACTGAAAAAGTTCGGTGTTGCCTTGGCTTAATTTTTATGTGGTTTTGGGTAATGTATCCAGCCAACAATTTCTTCACTTCTGCATTTTCTTTGCTGCTGAAAAGACGTCTCTTGATTTGCGTCTCTCCCCGTGTCCATCCCGTTCCATTTTGTGCATTAAATCATTTTGTTAAAAAGGAACATTGTCTTGATGTTTTCAAAAGGATATTTATGCTGTAACTCTATAATGCTGAAATATTTGATTATAAGCGTTATTTTTTCAAAATGGAGATAAATAAAATATTTTAATGTCAGCAACGAACTCTGGATTATTGTTAACAGTGCAATGTGCACGGCCAACCACCTCAATGACTTTGATCCTTTATCACTATTTTACATTTTACCAGTGAATTGTTTCATAATAATACGGAAAATTTATGCATTCTCAAAAGTGCTATTATCATTAAGTCGTTTATACAAAATAGTACAACAAACTCTATAGCACAATATATATATATATATATATATATATATATATATATATTTTAATTACTTATTAATAAAAGTCTTCAAGTACTTGTCTTCAAGTTTCATCATATTTTCTAAATTATATATATATATATATATATATATACATAAATTCTTTAATACATTTAAAACGAGTGGTTGAACTAGAGATCTGTGTTTAAAACAAAGTTATCGATTTTTTCATTAAAATAATAATAATAATCTTATACTATTCAGTGAGCAATATTTATGTATATATTTCACTGATCTCGAAAACGGTAGCTCGGAGAGTCACGAGATTTAACACAAAGGTGCCCCCCGAAGGATCATTGTGCACATCGAAGTCAGAATTTCGAATTTCTGTTTAATTTTCTTTTAATTAATAAAAATATGAAAATAATAGGCTAATAATAGCAAAAAATTATCCATTTAAATTTAATCCATAATTTAATTGTTGCCAAAAAAAAAAATATATGTATATATATAAATAAATAAATACGAGTTTATTTTTTTTTTCCAACAGGAAAATAAATACATTTATCTAAACATGAACAATACTACACACTACTGATCGCAGAGCTTCCAAATTTGGCATATAGGTACCTGGGACCCTGTAGGTGTGCATCTCATCGAGATTTTTTCGAATTTCAAATTTGAATTTTTTAAATTAATGTTTTTTCGATTTTAAACATTGGCTTTTATGTTTCATTTTTCATGAATTTATTCTTCGATTGTAATCGTCTGCGTATCTTAGCAACGGCTATATTATGCAATTTATGTTTTATTTAATACATTTATTTGAGTGCGAATCTTTTTTCTCTTTTTCATTGATTATATTTATTGAAAATCAAATGGTAATGCAGTAGAAAAAATTAAATATATCAAATTTAAATTTAAAAACGTATTTATAACAGCTATGTTTATGTATAATTTTTGTAGTATAACGACAATTATTTTTCATTTCTTAATTTAATTTCTTTAAAAGTTTTTTTTTTTTTTTTTTCTAATTTATAGCATTTGTCAGGAAATAATGGTAGTATACAGTAGAAAGAATTACACTGATTGGAATTTATTTGTTTTTTATGTATTTAACTCCTTCTAAAAGAAAATCTACTTTTTATTTTATTTCATTATATTGGTCGGAATCAATTTGTAATACAGTGTAAATAGCATGAGCAATAAAATACTTGGTTCAAAAACTAAAATATTTAATAGACGCTGAGATACAGTTATCTTTAAAATCGTAGTTCTTAAATAATGGCAGACCCACCTATCGTCAATAAATACCCATATTGAAATACACAGGAAAGAGATTTCTGCAGGCAGTGGGAACCTGCTCCCGATACAGTGCGGGCAGAGAAAGAGCTGCCGTAGTCAGCGAGTACCCGATGCGAGGTCTAGAGCGATTCCAATGTAATTATTTTAGTTTTTATTTATAATGTGATGTGAAAAATAAATAATGATCCAATTCTTTTGGAGATTTATTTAAATATAGTGGCCAGCGAAGCGGGCGTAGCCTGCTAGTATTAATAATAATAATGGTAAATGATTTTTTTTTAGATATTCTTTGTAAGGTACAAAATTGAATTTATTCCGATATTTAAATGTTATACCTTTCTGATATAAAAATCGTCTGTATTCATTTTGAAAAATAGTTTTGATAAAGAATTTTTACTGAATGAAATTTTATACGAAAATATAGAAGAAAGTTTTGTGATGCCCACAGCATTCTATTTAATAAAGAAGCGAAACATTTTTTAAATCTCTACTTATCTAAATGTAGTATAAAAATATTTTATTTATTCAAATTTAAGTATATTTTATTTTATTGCTTTCGCCTTCTATTTATTGAAGTTGTTCAGTGAAATAATTTTTTTTTTTTTTTTTTTTTTTTTTTTTACCATTTTAATTAAAAATAGAACATTTTTAATTGAAATAATTAAATAATTTTTAACTCTGCACTCGGATTTACTATTAAGCCAAATACTTTTGCTGAAATTAAATTTATAGGAATTTAATGCTTCATAATTCTTCGAATTAAAGTTTTATCAGCACTTTAAATGATAAATAAAAGAAATAGAATGTCAGTTATAGCTGCTTGAAGCATATTCTTAGTGTGTTATTTAACTTTAAACACACCCAAAGAACTTATGAAAAGAACAAATACAAAGAACTTATAAAATAGGCGATAAATTTATTACCAGTGAATATAAAAGTTGAAGATTTACCTATGCAGGAAAATACAATGTATCATTGAATAAATTATTCATACACACCCATTTTCGTTTTGAATACATTCGATTGTAAATTCCTGTGATAATAAGTTTCTTAACAGTGATAATCTTTGGATTATTCTATAACTACTGATAAGAAAATTCAAGTGTTAAATTCCCATACTTGCCAAACATCTCATTAATAACCGTAAAATTGTTAACGCCCCCTGATAAAACGCCCCTTTTCTCACACCACTATATTTTTAGAGTAATTCTCTCCAAATGTTGTTACGATTGAATAAGACTAAAATTACTCTAAAAAATTATTGGTGGGAAAAAAAAGGCGGGTACTAAAAATTATACGGTTCATAATGAGATTTTTGGCAAGTATGAATTCCGACTGGCGTGAAAAAATTATAGAAATTACTTTTAATTGTTCTCAATATATTGGCAAATTTTTAGCTGTTGAGCAGCAACGGAAAAACCACAATAAATATATAAATATGTAAATTAAATTGATTTAAATCAATTTTCCCATTTTCATACTTACTAACCTAACACGGAATAGTGTTAGTTCCCGCCCCTTTTTGTACAAAACTTAATTTTTAGAGTAATTCTCTTCAAATTTATTTACGATTAAATAAGAAGAAAAGTACTCTAAAAATAGACTTGTGTTAAAAAATAGGCGGAAAGGACGAACAATCTTCCGGGTTAGGTTGGCAAGTATGCATTTTAACAAGTACAAACTAGTCTGTTATCGCCATTATCGAACTTCCTTCTATATTTTCCTATACAAATTCACGAAGTACAAATATTTATTAAAATTACTACTAATTAAATTATTTTCACCATGAAAGCAGATGAGTTTCACCTGAGTACGACGTTAAATGTCTAAAGAAAAAGAATTTTGTGTCGATGTCTGAAAAAGTGTTTTTCTTTCTTTCTTTTTTTTTTTTTATGAGAAAAATTGATACATTTGTTTTAATTTATTTATATCTGTAGATCAACCCTTTCTTTTAAACAGATGGCTTGATGAATTCGTTTGAAAGAAAGCCATGTTGAAAATTTACACGCTCCACGAGGGGCACGTACATATACATGATTTTTTTTTTTTTTTTTTTTTTTTTCTGGTTGACTATTATTATCTTATATATATTTTATTTATTTTGCCACCGAAAAGTTTCAAATAGTCGTTATTATGTACATTTATACGGAATTTTGTCTTATAGTGTCATATTAAAATTTATGAAATTATGGGATGACGGTGCCACCACCGAATTAAATCAAGGTCCAACTAAACACTTTGTTTGCATAGGTACCAAGTCTACGTTATTTTAACGGAGAACTTCATACCAGAAAGTTTTTACAGATGTTTTTGGTTTATTTAATTTTACGCATTCCTCGAAAATACATGTGATAGATTCACGTTTTAAAAATACTGGTAGATACATCTGCATACTTGCCAACCATCTCATTAATAACCGTACAATTGTTAACGCCCCCTGAAAAAACGCCCCTTTTCTCACACCACTATATTTTTAGAGCAATTCTCTCCAAATGCTGTTACGATTAAATGAGACAAAAATCACTCTAAAAAGTTATTGGTGTGAAAAAAAAGGCGGGTACTAAAAATTGTACGGTTCATAATGAGATGGTTGGCAAGTATGCATCTGATTTAAAAACTAGTAATGTTGGTAGCTATGTGTTTGTAAAATTTTGCCTATGAGTTCGTGAGATACAGAGTTTACAAAGTTTTAGATACACACACATTCAAATACTGACACATTGACAGACTTTTTCTAAACATTGTGAAATAGTGTTCAAAACTTCTGAAAACGTGAAAATTAGAGTTTTCAGCGAAAATTTCCGAGAAGCAGATACTTTCTTCTAGTAAAAAGTAATGAACAAAGTAAATTAAAATGTAAAAGTAATGTAAAAGTAAATGATCAATGTAAAAGTACAAAGTAATACTCAAATTACAATAATCCTCGTTCATTGATGTCAGGGAACTTAAATATAGCAAGCAGCTTTAAATCTTAAAACGTGACGTCATGACGTCATATTATGCCATAAGATATATAAATTTTATATTATTTTATGTATTTTCCGAGCCTCCTAAACTAGATACCTGTCGCGTGGCTCGGAAGCTTGGCAACAGTTGAAGTAGGAACCCTCGATAGAGAGAGACTGGTCATTGGCGCACCGGCATTTTGATGAAATTCTTCATTTTAGTGCCAGTTGCTCCATTGCGTATCATTACGCTGAGAAGAAATTTTGATTATTTTACGTCATAATCGAAAAAGAACTTATTTATTACATTTTTACTTTGTTGGGAGATAAATTGCTTTAATTTTAGAATACTTTTAAAATACTTTAAAATACTTTTATTTATTTTATATCATGCTTTAAATACTTTGAATTATCTTATTGCATGCTGTTTTACGTATTTATTTCCTAACATATGAGATAATTAAATTATTTATTTGCTAGCTATTAGTTTTTAAGTTTTGTTGTGCAATATATTTAATATGTATAATTTATAATACTTATATGTATATTTCAGAAGAGGGCCCGAAATTATAACTTAGATTACACTCGCTGAAAAGAAAAGTTACTTGCCACATAATATGTTAACTTAATCTATTTTTTACGCATAAAGTGACAAAAATTTTTTGTTTAAAAAAGAGGAAAAATTACGCAATATCTTATTTTATAAGAAAATAGAAGACATTCAATTTTGAAAAAGGTCATTTTTGAGGACACAAAATTTAATGAAAATTATAAAACCTATTCAAAAGTTACTTTACAGAAGCGGTGGAAACATTCTCAAAGGATGAATCTTAATCAGTGCACCTTAATTTAAATTAATAATATACGGATACGAGAGGAAAAATCCCTAATTTTTATAGGTGTCACTGGACAATATAGATGTTTTTTCTAATTATTAATATTTGCTATAGGCAAAAACTCCCCCCCCCCTTTTGGGGGTGATACTTTCATGTAGTTACATAAAAAATGTTGGTAGACCTTTTTTTTTTTTTTTTTTTTTTTTTTAAATTAAAATCATAATCAAAAAATAAAAAATTCCAAATGAAAAAATAAAATTAATATTCGACTGACGGAACGATTTTTTTTAACGAAGAATTATTCTTTGTCAACATTTTATAAAAGTTCTCACGGGTATAACCTAAATTAGTCTTAGTAGTTAATAAGTTTTCAAAGTAGGTATATAAAGGGGATTTTTTTCACATGTCTACATTTTGTTCGTTGAAGAAAACTGTCACTTTGCGGAAGCGTTTTTGCCAGGAGGACATAAAATGAAATTGTGAAGTGGTGGTAGTGTTATCATTAAGGCCAATTTGTTTGCACTAGGGTTCTATACCTGAGTAAAAGAGTCCTCTGTGGGATCTTTCTAAGAGGTCCTAGCCCATATTTACGCTAGTTTCGGAGAAAACTGCGGAAAACGCCTAATGGCTAAGCTAACGAGCGCGACCGGGTATCGAACCCAGCGTCTTATATATATAAGCTTCGAGGACAGAACCTCTTGGTCACTGGTGGGCCTATTTTTATGAGGAATATTATTCATGCTAAAGTGAGAACACACGTCAACCCACCACGTATCAATCTGAGAAACACCTTCTTAATGATTTCATGACAATTTCAGTATTGGTTCCGTGTTCTGGATTAAAGAACCGTACAAATATAAGGAATACTTTTATTTCTTTGTGATTCGAAGAATATGAATATACATAAACCATAATATGCAACCATAATATGCTTTAGAAAGTTTATTAGAAAGTTGTTCTTTTGAGAACCTAAAGCAGAAAATAGTGTTCGCCGTTTGATACAGACAACAGTCGATTGAGCTTCTCAGTTTTTCGAAATTTTTGACACTAAAGACTAAATCCTTTTCATTTGAAAAAGAGGACAGAAGACGAAAAACATAGAGAAAAGGACTTTTTAGTTCTGTAATTATTATTATTATTTTTCTCTGTTTAAGAGAGCAGAGCGTTGAAAAAGAAGACTGTCCTCTTGAAAGGAGGATGTTTTACGTTTTTAAATCAATATATATATATTCCTTTTTTTGGTAGCACCGTATACTGTAAGAATTCTATCTGCATTTAGACCGAAATTTTACTCGCTACAGTAAAATTTCCACAGTAAAATTACTCGCCACGGAAATTTCGCGCCCTGGTTTAGACAGTATCTTATAAATCTACAGTTTAACTTTCAACAAAATAACTGCATAAACAAAAAAAAGTTACACTTTTATTGAGAATCTTTTATTATTATAGGTTATATTTATCACGACTCACGTGACCAAATGACAATGTAAGATTAAGTTTTCTTTTATGTTTTGCAGTATACTAAATTGAGATATGGCGTTGAAATTTCGTAATATTTGGTTTTAACGCCCGATAATTCGGTTACGTATATTTTTTAAAGTGTAAAATTATTAGAAGGGGGCTTGAAAAGGAGGAGAGGGGGCGTAGGGGCAAAAAGAAAAAAAAAAAGATTTATAGCGTTTAAACTTTGTATTTTTAGGTTTTAAGGCTTGATAAATCGATTGCGGATATTTTCGAAAGCGTAAAATTATTAGTAGGGACGGAAATAGGGGAGGGGGGAGATAAAAACGTAGAAATGAAGTTAGAGAGTTGAAAATTGATATTATTAAATTTTAAGATCCGAGAAACCGATTGCGGATATTTTCGAAATTACGCAAGTTTACGAGAAAACCATGGAACATTTAGGCACGAACCTTTTTATAACAATGTTTATATTTCTTTTGTCCCCCAGCTTCTATTTAACATATTTTAAAAATAATATATCACTTTAAAACTTATTTGAATTGGAATTGAAGAATAGATATCGCAAATCTGTCGTCAGATAGCGCTTTACTATTTTTAAATGTCAATATCTCGAATTCCAATTATGATTAAATTGCTTATAATGCATCATTCTAAAGATATTTTAAATTGATTTGATTGCGGACTTTTAAATAATCCAAGCCGTTCAAATTCCGTACGGGAGTTTCGGAGAAAACAACAGAAAACCCAGAACGTCTTTATTCTTTTATATTTTGCAGAGTTTTGAATTCCGATACTCCGTTCACATTTCGTACTAAGGATTTTTAACGGTATTTTACCCGGAATTACGCAAGTTTCGGAGAAAACCACGAAAAAGTCAGACATAAATCTTTTTATAACAGTGTTTATATTATTTTTGTATCTCAGATTCTAATTAACATAATTTCAAAAACTTATTTAAATTGAAATTGAAGAGTATACGTCGCAAATCTTTGTCGTCATATGACGCTTTAATATTTTAAAATTTCAATATCTCCAATTCTAACTATGATTAAATTACTTACATAGGGTAGATCAGATCGTAGCCACCACCGACTCGGTGGTTTGGCACGATCATAATTTTCAAGGGTCGTTTTCACAGTGTACGAAGAGATTGTTTCAGATCATGAAACGTAAAGGGGCGACACAGTCATCACAGAGCAGGTATTTGCAAAAGTTAGAATTTTCAAAGGTATTTGTACTATGAACGAGTAAGGCGTAATAAGTTCTAAAACGGAGAGAAGGCGCCGCAGGCGTCACCGAGTGCGAGTGTAATACGATGAGATTTTTCATGGATCGCGAACCAGCTGGTCCCCGAAGGTTGCAAGTTATGTAATAAATTGCAAATAAATATATTGTTTGGGGGATTTTCTATGTACGCATATTTCTCTGTATTTAAAAAGATTAGATTCTGAAATACTGATTACATGAGCTACTGCTAACATGAACAAAATTTTAATTTCCATTGAGATTCACGTTAACGAAGTTCGACTGTGTATATATATATATATATATATATATATATATATATATATATATATATAAGTTGTGATTAAAATTTACAGAAAGGAGAGTTATATTTCAGTAAAAAAAAAAAAAAAAAAAAAAAAAAAAAAAACATCTAATGCAGCCTTAAATTTAAAAGAATGACCTAACAATAGATATTAGTTTACAGGCAACAAAATTTTGATTATTGATTAAACAAATTAATAATTAAAGTAATAGCATTCTCTTGGTTTGAAACTCGCAAGACATTTTCTAAAAAAAAAAAAAAAAACATTTATAGGGTCAGCATTTTACGCATTTAAAATGTATATGATTAAATAAACAATAAAATATAGCACCCATTTCTTTTCTTACAGCGCAATTTGATGTAATGACGCTTACTTCAAGACAACAAACACATAAATTAACCATGCACCTACTAATTCAAAGATTTACAACTTTAATTCATTTACAAGTTCTATCAATCTTGCTATGGTTGGCATGTTAAATCGCCTCCTTTATTTCTTTATGAATGGGTTAGTTCATAAGTGTATTGCGATAGGCATCATTTATACTTGCATGTTAGCCGACCACCTCTAAGATGGTACAACAGAACTGTGTACATGAAATTAATATTAAGGTCTGACGGAGCAGGAGGTTTGAAATATAAAACAAGCCTACGGGAAAATGTCATTCATCTAAAAGATATAATCAGCACTTTTGTTAAAAGTGTAAATAATAGATCGAACGTGCAGTGATTTAATAGCAGTTTCTAAATAGATAAGTACTGACCAGATACGCCTCCAATGTGTAAGAAAGTAATTTCTTCAGTGTACAACAAAAAATGACCAATAAATTCGCAAACAGCACTAAGTTACAAGATTTATTAAGGCATAGCTGCAAATATTTCTATTTTATTTCGTGGCATTGTTAGTATTGGCCCTTTTTTACCACTATATATTTTGTAGAATAATTTCATCTATTATTTAATAAAATTAAAAAAAAAGTTACAAAAATAATCTTAAAATAAAATGGTGTGATAAAAAGGTGGGTACTATCGAACAGTGAGATAAATACTGGTCAGATATACTTCCAATGTGTAAGGAAATAATTTTTTTAGTGTACGAAAAATAAACAATAAATTTGTAAACAGCACTAATGTACCAGATTTAATATGGCACAGCAGCCAGTATTTTTAATTTATTTTGTGATATTGTTGGTGATTGTCCTTTTTCACACTACATATTTTGTAGAATAATTTCATCGATTATATTTAATACAATTAAAAAATGAAACAAAAGTAATCTTCAAATAAAGTGGTGTTATAAAAAGGCGGGTACTATCGTGCTGTGATTTTATATCATTTTAAAATAGATAAATACTGGCCAGATACGTCTCCAAGGTACATAAAAATAATTTCTTCAGGGTGCGAAAAATGACAAATGAATTCGCAAACAGCATTAATTTACCAGATTTATTATGGCATAGCTGCAAATAGTCTTAATTTATTTCGTGGAATTGTTAGTAATTGCCCTTTTTACACACAATATATTTTGTAAAATAACTTAATCTACTTTTTAATACAATTAAAAAATGTAACAGAAATAATCTATATAAATAAGGAGAAGTGTCTCTATGTGTGAGTGCCCGAGTGTATGCGCTCTGTTGCTCACACTACCGATCACAGAGCTACAAAATTTGGCGGACGGGTACCTGGGACCCTACAGGTGTGCATCACATCGATATTTTTTCGAATTTCGAATTTGAACTTTTTTAATTAATTTTTTTTTTCAATTTTAAATATTGGCTTTTATGTTTCATTTTCATTAATTTATTCTTCCTTTGTAATCGTCTGCGTATCTTACTTAGCAACGGCTATTACGCAATTTGTTTTTTATTTAATACATTCATTTGAAGTCGAAATCTTTTTTTTTTTTTTTTTTTTTTTTTTAATTATATTTATTGAAAATCAAATGGTAATGCAATAGAAATAAATTGTAATGTTTATGTATAATTTTTATAGTATAACAACTTTTTATTTTTCATTTTGAATTAAAATAAAAATCCTTTTTTCTTCTTCTTTTTTTTTTTAATAATATTTATTGGGGGAAAAATGGTAGTATATAGTAGAAAGGATTAAACTGATTAAAATTTATTTGTTTTTCATGCATATCTTAAAAAAAAAAAAAACTACTTTTGTTTTATTTTATTATACTGGTTGGAATCAAATTGTAATATAATGAAGATAACGGGGGTCATAAAACACATGGTTCAAAAACTAAAATATATAATAGATGCTGAGATACAGTCATATTTAAAATTGTAGCTCTTAAATAACAGAAGATCCACATATTGTCGATAAATACAAAGATTGAAGTGCCCGGGAAAAACCTTTCTGCAGACAGTGGGAACCTGGATCCGCTGCAGTACAGGCGGAAAAAAGAGCTGCCGTAGGCAGCGGGTACCCGAAGCGAGGTCTAGAGCGATTTCATTTTTTTTAAATTTATAATGTGATGTAAAAAATAAATATTGATCCAATTCTTTTGGAAAATTCATTTAAATATAGTGACCAGCGAAGTGGGTGCAGCCTGCTAGTCTTCAAATAAAATGGTGTGCAAAAAAGGCGGGTACTATCAATGTTAAAGAACAAATTTGAATTGTTGGCAGCTATGAATAAAGGTTTAAATAACTTTATTCAGATTTCAGTTTACAAGAAGAGGCTGTATTTTGGTTTAAAAAAAAAGTTCTTAGGTTTTTTTTTTTAAGCCGAATTGGTTGGTTTATTAAGTGATTTTACATTGCACTAGTACTAAGCTATGGATAATTTAAGAAAAAACGTAATATTTATCTAAAATTTATAAATTGACTTTAATACATATACCTATATGTAATATGACCCAATTTATTTGTATTTTCAACTTTGAATTGTAAAAACTTGTTCAGCAAAACTGCTTATAGAATGTAAAATACCATTCAAAATGAAAATCTCTTTTAATATATTTCATTTACCTGAGTGTAAGTTTTGTCTGAAAGTTTTTTCTAAAAAATTGTATCGATTATCAGCCGTTAAATTAAAATTTTTATTCCCAAATTAACACTTTTTCTCGTAGAAGTTTTTTAAAAAGTCAAAACTCCATAAAATAGAATGAGATAATTTCAAGTATGTACAAAATAATTAAATAAAATGAAATAAAAACAATGCAGGGAAAATAGAGAAAAAAAAAAAAAAAAAAAAAAAAACGAAGCTCGAAAAAGGTAAATGCCGGAGCCCTGAAGCTATCGTCGAAACTTAGCTACGTCTTGTCTGATGTGAGATTTAGGCTAATGCAATTTACGACAACACATCTTCATTAAATTTGCGTCTAGAAGTAATGTTTTTCAATATCAATTAATAAACTTCACATATAGCTTTTAGGTCTGTCACTACCATAGATAAGTTGGAAATGCCGTCATTTTACTGAAAGTTTCGGTTATAATGACGCAAGATATTTAAATAAAAATTGTAACCATTTCTTCATAAGATAATTTTAAGATTTTAATTTCGTTTATTTCTAACATCTTTTGATTGTTTTATTTTTTCTGCTTGCTTCTTACTAGCTTGCATTTTAAAACACTTTCTCGCCTTACTCTTTTTAATTTCAGATAATTTCCTCTGATTGGAAGTTTCCTGTTAGCTCTATATTCGTATTAATTGACCTTTTATTTGTTGTCCTCGGAGATACAAATTTGTTATCTTATCCTCTAGCATTGTTAGTATCCGCCTTTTTTTTTCATACATTTTTCTTTGTACAGTAATTTTTTCCAATAGACTTCGAATATTTTGGTGTGATGTCGAAAATCATATATTCAAAATTGCATATTATCTCTTAAAATTTATTTCAGTTCACATCTTTATAAACAGCGATTCTAAAACATTTATAGCATTTAAAATCAAGTCATTTTGCGGTTTCTTTCTTGTGCTTGTAACGAATTAATTTAACCTACAGCTACAGTTGGTGAAATAACTAATTGAATCTCTCTCTATTTTTTGCAATAAATAAAATATAAAATAAGAGGCGATTTATATAATGAGTTGGGATAGTTAAACTTTTCATTTCAATAAAATAAAATAGAATGTTTTCGCTGGCAATGTCACTTTTAGCAAAAAACAGATGTACTCTCGAAAAAGAAATAATCTATTTTATCGTCTTAAATGTGTATGAAACCATAATAAGTGTAAACAACCATTATAAATAAGATTTTCATAGCGTACTATTTGATTCCCAGGATCTTTCAACGGCAATAGTTGGGCTAATTTCAGTGTCGCCAATATATTTTAAAAATTTATACTGATTAAAGCGTAACTGAAAAAATTGGGTGTTGCCCATGGGCTGTTTGAGATTTGAGTTTGGCAATCATATTGTAATTTTTGATGATAAGTAATTGAGCCAAACTTTGATCCTTTGTTCGTTGACTGTCAATAAGTAAAGACACTTCGTATTTTCTCCGTACTCCCCGTGTCTTCGTCCTCATCCTTATAGCATAGCTTTTTATCATGAACTTTTTTTTAATGATTTCTTAATCAAGCTATAAGTATGTAATACTGGAATATTTTGTCAAGAATTAAGGTAAATAAAATACTTCACGTCAGCAAGTAGAATTTGGTTTATTGACGTCTCAACGCAACTGCGGCCACTTTTTAAAAAGTAGATTGAACGTTTCTGTTATTCCACTTTAGTTACATCTCTCTTCATCAACAAACTGAATTTATGAATCAAAAATTATATGTTCGTCTAAACAATAAGTCTAAATTATCAAGAAACAATATAACATTTGGAGCCTGGAAGTCCTTCTGTGCTGAGGCCAATCCCATGCATCATCCTCAGTAAAATAACTTGAGAAAGTAACGAGGTGAAGAAATCAGGAATTAAATTGTCTGCCAGGAGGAAAGTAACAAACAAGAATGAAAAAAAAAAAAAAAAAAAAGAATTTAAATGGAAATACAATTTACTCACAATAACAGAAGTTAAGGATAGCATTACAGCACATTAAAGATAGTTGAGTGTTTTTGTACTTTTTAGAAAGAGTTTTGTGGTTTTTCTTTTTTTCTAAACATTTAAATATTAAATATATGCATAAGAACATCGTGTAATAAAAGAGAGAATTAGTAAAGTACAAATAAAAGGTTATGAAGGGAGTTGAGTCGTAAGCCCGCCTTGTGTCTACTACATTTAACAGGATTGTTGCAGTCACATGTAGCTAGTTTGTTCAAAAATGAGTCGAAAATTAATTCTAAAGCCAAAGTGGAAATTTCTTTATAAATAAGAAAATTTTTTTTAATAGGAAGAAAATTAGTTTAGTAGGAACTGACAATGCTACCGAATAAATTAAAAAGTTGGTAGCTCGGCATCTCCGCTTATGCATTCGTTTATTTCAGTTTGAATTTTGCTTTTATAAAAGTTTCGCATCAGAAAGAGAGATATTACATCATTCAAAGTGGATTGTGATTTTTATTAACATTATTTTTATGCTTTTTTTAGTAACTTATTCCAAGATATTCAGCTCTGTATAAATTTATATACATTTTTTTTTTTTTTTTTTAATTTTTAAACAATAAATTGTGTAATAGCTGAAGGTCTTTGGTATGTAGGTTGCGATCGCCATGAATATGCATTCAAGATAACACTACGCTGCAAGAAAAAAAAAAAAAAAAAAAAAAAAGTTCCAGCCTTGATACTATTTTTGCTGATTCTTATGTAAAATGACCTCCTGAATCCAAATATAGCACCCATTTTGCCCCATCACCCATCGTTTTCTTGGGACATCACCTTCTCCCCAATTTTTATCATTCTTCGGAAATTTTATGGCCATGAATTTGATTTGGAGAATGGAAAAGAATTATTTTAACTCTTAAAAATAAAATATATATAATTTATAATAAGTGATAATAATAATTAATTAATAAAATATAATAAATATAACTTATAATTTATGTGGCAACCCCCCCCTCCCTAAATCTTCCCCTTGCTGCAAATGTTCATGTTATAGAATTATTCACCCTTTTAGGACCTCAGAAGATATTTAACAGTTATAATATTTCTTTTCTCCGCTATAAATCAAATTTATATTCATAAAATTATCGAAAAGGGGTAAAAAAAAACGGTAGGTGATAGGGCAAAATAAGAATTTGGAAAAATGGGGTGGGGGGAAATTTTTATGCTGAGCAGTGTAATTAGTTATTAAATATCGAAATTTATAATTTTTTTAAATAAAATTACAACCATATGTATTGTAATTATCGTTAACGACTGAAATAAGAAATTCACAACATTAAATTACCTGATATTATCGAATGCATATCATGCCTCAGTTTAAAGGTATAATAATTACTTGATACTTTAAATGTGGATTTTTTTCTATGCAACCAGAATATCATTTCTGAATGCTTAAACTGAACGCTCTTTTTATGGTGTTGGTTAAATTTTATTTTACTTTGTGTCATTTTTTTTTTTTTTTTTTTTTTTTACGTTATTCTTAAAAGCAACAAAAGTGCAAAAAAGGAAGAGGTTAAATTTTCCCTAACCCACAAAGTACGTGCTTAAGTTACTTAAACATATACGATGCATATTTAACTCTCGTTAGTAATATCATCAGCAACGTGTGTGAGACTGTTAGCAATGTCTACTAAATAGTTGTTATGAATATAATGAAGGCATAATTCTACGCTTGGTCAGCTATGTATGAAATGCATTCAAGAAGTCCGAGAAAAAAGTTTAAATACTGTATTTAAATGTATTTCAGCAGCATAATAAAAAGTATTCTGTTTGAAAAACCCTGGTAAATATAGATTTGTTAAGAGACTTTCAAAAGCGAAACATAAGACAAATACAGTGAAACTTGAATAATTCGAACTTGTTTAATTCGAAATTCTGGATATTTCGAATTTTTTACTCGGTCCCTTGAATTTTGTATTAAAATAATGTTAAAAAATCATCGATAATTCGAATTCTATTCTGGATAATTCGAATTTTTCATACGATTACCTTTAAAATATTACAGTAAAATTTGTTCCCATTATTTTTCTCAACTAAAGTGCATTATTTTTTTTTACAGTCTTTCAAAAGAAGGATAAGGAAATACAAGAGTATTTCCTACCTAGTGCATCAGAAGATATGATCCCTATACATGAACTTCGAGGTTATTTTTTTAATTGAAAGTCATGTCTAATGTAGACGATTCTATTTTTGTATCAATTGATAGGTTGAAGTCATATGCTATGACTGAAAGAAACATTGAAAAATATCTGACTTTTTCTTTTTAAGTGTTGAATAATTAAGCTCGTAAAAAAATATTGATTTAATGGGGGGGAGGGGGGAGGGGATGAATGTAGTAGTATTCTTAAATATAAAGTTTATTTGTTAATCTTTGATCGTACAGTTTTATTTTTTTTTATTTAGTTCTTTTTGACAGAATAGTATATGTAATTCGAATTTTTGGATATTTCGAATTTTTCTCTGGTCCCTTCAATTTCGAATTATCCAAGTTCTACTGTAATAAATCAATATAACTGGCTAATAAAAACAAATTTTAAAACACTTTACATTCTAACAAAAATGTAAGTGAAGTTTTTAATATTATTATTATTATTATCATTTACTGTTTTTTCGATTAAAAAAAATAAATTTATTTTTTAAAGAAAATTTTCCTTTAAGTATAACGGTTATCAATTGAGAAATATCATATGGCTACACTCACTAATTCCGGTATTTTTCTGTAAAATTTATCTTATTGAACCATAGATTTTATTTATTTATTTTACTTTATTTTACCTGTATCCATACCTCCAAACGTTCTAATTAATATTCCGCAGAATTGTTTGTACACGCCCTTTTTTCCACACAATTTTATTTTTTTGAATAATTTTCTCCAAACGTAATTACGATGATGTAAGAAGATCAATACTCTACAAAAAGACTGGTGTGAAAAGAGGGCAGTTACTAATAATAATACGAAATATTACTTAGATTGTTGGCAGATTTGCATATCTGGTACAAAAAGTATTTCTTCTGAGTATTTAAAAAATGACATTTTGCTAAATTTATACGTTTTAAGATTCTCTGAATCCTAAAATAAGACTCTTTGCGACTGGTATATTAATGTGTGTGTGTGTCTATCTGGGCATGTATGTCTTTTCTCAACATAACTGAAGAACAAATATCAGCAACAAGTCTAAATTCGGTATTCTAACTCTGCATCATATGGGGATGCTATTTCAAACTATTTAATGAAACTTCGTACATGATTCGTGTACAGGAATATCAAATACATCATGTCTACAGATGAAATTTCTGTAATATCTTTAGGTCACTCTAAACTGAATGAAACCGACTGCTCTAATGAAACTGACATATATTTTTTTCACGTACAAAGGTACGTTTTGCGTAAAATATTGTGAGAAAAGTAATTGTCCTTCGTTTACAGGGAGACACAAAATAATTCTCATATATTAATGCTAAGTATCCACATTCATAAAACTAATAATCATTACCTTGATAGGTGTAGTCACAGTATTCAAACGAAGAATTTGAAAGTATCTGCCCCCCCCCCTCCCTGCACTAGATTTTATATCAATTAAAACTGTTTTCTAAAATTAATTTGAATTACTGGTTGATAATGTTCACATACAGATATCTTAAGGAACTTTCTGTTCTGGTATATTCACTGTTATTATAGATTTTAAGGTGCTTCAAAAGAATATGTTTGTACCCTCCAGTTTTAAGGGATTTCATTTATAAGTTTTGGATTAAATATACTGTAGTATTGCAATTATAAAATGTATATATATATATATATATATATATTTTGTTGTTGTTGTTAGTTCAATCCACTGATACATAGTAGAAACAGAACTTGCCTTAACCCTTTGCCGGCCCTAATGCTCTAAAGCGCACAAAACATTGTTGCCAAATTTAGGGACCCTGTTATTCAACTATCACCAATAATTTTGAGAAGTGATAGTTGATATACATAAAAGATGAATAACCATCGAATTAATTATCCAACTGTTACAGTTAAAATTTAGTGGTGGATATTGCATAAAAAAGTCCAACACTAATCAGAGGAGTGAAATTAAGTTGGGCTGGCAAACAAAGGATAAGTTTTATGCATGCACACTTAATCAGACCGCTCTAGGTTTCCCATAACATTTTTCTTTCATACAAGACCACGGTAGTTGAAGCTTGTCTTTCGGCGCATAGATATCGATATTTATTTGCTGTTTAGGTCCTTTTTACATACATTTCCTCTAAAACTTGTGCAAAATATCTAGACTTTGCGTTAATGGACTGACTATTTTTACTATGTGTATTGTGAGCTAACTTTGAAAGAATATCGATGTGCTTTTACGATGATAATTAGGTTTGCTTATCGCTTTGCAGACCTTGCAGTGTTCCTAAAATTTTAGTGGCACTTTATTATGGTGTCACCACTATCGTTAATAAAAAAAATTCTGTTGTGTATTTTCGACTGTTTTATTGCTAAAATATTATGAATAGAAGGTATTGTTTCAAGATAGTGGTGACAATATAATAAAATAAACATAACATTTTAGGATACGCTGCGAGACATGATTTTGGATGTCAAGTAGGGGAACAACATAAGAAATGGGTTCCCCATTCTTGTTTTACATATGTACTATAAACTTTCGTGCATTAGTGAAAAGTACAAAAAAATGTGTACCCATGGTATGGCAGAAGCCAAGTAATAATATAAACGACTGTTACGTATGTATCGCAGAAATGAAAGAAATATCTTCAAAAGTAACTATAAAATTAAGCACCCGAATTTAAATTTAGCAATGCGACCAGAAAATCTCTTTCAAAACAACACTAACATATCTATTTACCGTGATCGACATAGGTAATATTTCGTTATTTTTCCCTAAAGGGTGATTTTTACTATATCATAATGATGTAAACTGTTTAATGTCTCCTTGAATTTTTCAACATAACTCAGATCAAAGATAATTAATTGTTCATTGATGGCTCTGAAATTAGCTTGAAGGCTAGATTGACAGGGACGACGAATCGCTCACCGCTCTAGGTGTAGACCGATTCTAGCTATGCTAGGTCCTTCCTCTGGAGCGTTTTTTTTTTAAACTCAAAACTCAAAAAGAAAAAAAAAAAAAAAAAAAAAAAAAAAAAAAATTACAAAGGCCGCCAGAGATGGGTCTCTTCAACACGACATGGAGCGGCAGTATAAGTGATTATTTTGGCTATTTGACTTTTCATTTGAAGGTCTTTTTCCAAAACATTGCTACTGATGAGTTTTACAACGGGACATAAATGCTTGAAGGCCATGCTAATCAATAATAGAAAACGTACTATTTTGTCTGCTTCAAAAGCAAAACGAGGAGCTTGCACTGCAATGTTGTCACATTGAGGATTTTTTTTTATTCAACTACCACCAATAATTTTGAGAAATGATATTTTATATACATAATAGACAATTAATCTTCGAAGTGATTACATAACCGTTACAATTAAAATTTGGTGATGGATGTTGAATAAAAAAAGTCTCCAATCTCGCACTACTGTTCCACTGGGATATTTTTGCAATGGAAGCCCGATATCAAGGTAGGTGGATCCTAGTGTGCTCGAAAAATACTATAGAAATCTTACCAAATAAGCTACTGTTTGAGGTTATAATAGAATATACACAATTAAGGCGTTTGCTATATTGAATACGACATTTGAGAAATTTATTACGAAAATGTTTTTTTTTTTTTTTTTTTTTTTTTTTTTACTTTTTCGCAAATTTCTCTTTAATTTTTCTTTTAAACTTTATAAATTATGTAAATTTTTAGTGTTTTAAATATTAGTTTTAAGCTTTTTAAGTATTAATGTAATTCTTTATTTATACTAAAATATAAAATGCCAAAGTTTATATGGCAAATATATTGAATAAAATTTATAAAATTGTAATTTTCAAAATTTTGAATTCTTTAAAAATCTGTGAGTGATGAAATATTTTTAATACCATATATTTTTTTTCAGATGTCCTAAAATGTTAAAGTAACTATTTACTTAATAACGAACAGTCACCTTAAACTGTAAAAATATTTTATATTAATGTTGTTTATTGACTCTTTGCGTACAAGTACCGTCAATCCCCCCCCCCCCCCAAAAAAAAAAAAAAAAAAAAAAAAAAAAAAAAAAAAAACTCTGCATTTGGTGATTTAATTTCATTTTAAAACAATACATTATTTAAAAAGAAAGAAAGAAAGAAAAGGAAAAAAAAAGAAAAGAAAAAAATGAGTATTTGTGTTTAACCCGTTAAGTACCGTAGGCCTAAACAAACACCATAAGGAGGGACAAAGTAGATACGAGTATAAAATGATACGAGTATGAGTAGCAAACAAAGCGGCAAATGCACTCGTGCCTACATTTTTTCCTGACGAAGGGTTGTTGTTTTATTTCGACCCAGAACAATTATTGCGAATTTTTTTAATTTATAGTGTTTATGCAAAGTTTTTTTTTTCTTTATTATTATTATTATTACTTCTGAATACCATTCCTCTTGTGTTTTTGTACAGATTTTACGACTTTGTTAATTAGTATTTTATTTACATAAGCTTTTGTATTTTATTTACATACCTTTTCTATAAAATTTAAAATAGTACTAAAATATTTTACGGAAAATGTGAACCGAACAACGCCATTAATTCAATTGTACTTCCAAATCAATTTTTTTTTCTAGGTACTAATAGAAAAATGCAATACAAAGTAAATTTTATAGGTGTATAATGCACTCAAAGCATTTTCGAATTTTTTGTGTAAAAAAATTACAAAACAACGTAAATATAGATACATTAAAGTAACAATTTCTTTTTTTTTTTTTTTTTTTTTTTTTTTTTGTTATTTACATAACAGTAGAGATTTTCAATGTTTTAAAATTTGTTTTCTTAATTTTACATATATTTATATAAATGAAAAAACGTTTAAACATTGCACAGTAAGAAATGATAGGTCACATGAAGAACAGGAAGAAAGAAAAAAAGAGTCTTCATGGGCACTAATTGAATTTCGTCTGCAAATAGGTGTAATTTCACTTGCATTGTATGAATTTGACAAAAATTTACAGTACACAATGCCCATTTAACACCTAAAGGAACATTACAAATGAAACCAGTAGTTATATTTGAAAGATAAAATTAAAAGGAAGATTAATTAAAAGTTAAAAGATAAAAATATTTTAAGAAAAATGAAATTAAACTTGCATAATACAATCCTCTCTTACGATTATATGATACAAGTCTCTTAACGATTATATGATAAGTCAATTACCATATAATAGGCCGTTATAAATTAAAACAGATGCAGGATTTAAAATGAAAATACATTAGAAGATGAAATGAAACTGGAAGAATAAAAATTCATAAAAAAAAAAAAAAAAAAAAAATACAGACATGAAAATTGTCTGGTAATATCTGACAAACACCGCCATGAAGTATAAGCTAGCAATTAAAAAAAAAAAAAAAAACAGCGAATTATGTAATTATTGAATTATGCAAAACGAGGAAGAAAAATTTTTAATTACTAAAGTATCATTAAAATATTACATACGGAGATAAAGAGTTATACAAATTAAGAAATATTGAAAAAGTTAATATATAAAGAATAAATAACTAATATAAAATCACCACTACTGCCTAATAACTTTTAGATACGAACAATGAATTAAAATGCAAACGAAAAAAAAAAACTATAAAGTTCTTTAAAAGTGATTTAATATAGAAACAACCCAGCATCATTTGCGTATTTTGCATGAAACAAGAATAATATAAGAAAGATAACATAAAACAAGAATAATGTAAGAGACGATTAGAGCTATTATATTATAGATACATAAAGGGTTTTTATAGAGTGTTGAGAGAAAAAAGTATAGAAAGGTATTTAAATTTAGGGTTATTAATAAACTATGTTCGAAGTATCTCAACATCGTCACATTGTTATGGAAGAAAGAATTATAATTGGTAACAAAAATTTAAAGTAAAAAGATTTAATATTCATAAAAATTCATCGATATATCATTTCGTAGAAAAAAAGTATATTTATGAAAAAATACATATATATTAGTTCAGAACACATTATATTAATTTGTGTAATTCCCATTAATTTGTTTTTATTTGAACAGCTTTTGAAAAATAGATTTCCTGTTTATTTTGCCAGGAAATCGGGTCAAAAGTAAAATGGTATGTCATAATACAACTGCTTTAAAAATATACAATCTTTAATGCATTTCTGCTAGCATCAACTGTAGCTTTCTAAACTAAATATTATTTTAAACTTCTTGCTCTTTTTTATATTCATTCTTTCAGCTAATATTTGTTTAAATTATTGTTCTTCCTCTTTAACTCATGTAATATGTATTACCGAATTTCAAAGTGGTTATGCAAAAATTCAAATAAAATTAGATTACTTCATTTTTTTTTTTCTTTTCTTTTTTCTCTTTTCTTTTCTTTTTATTCTTACCTTGGGATAACCCTGAAATATTTTCTTTGGTGAAGTGTTCTTTGCATAAATGTTAAAGATAATAAATAATGCAATTATATGTTTTGGCTTGATGATAAAATCATATTGTTGAAATTTTCGTATTGAAATAAGTTTATGTATAAACTATACGTAATATTTTATGATACGAATAATGTGTAAAGCACTAAACTTCAAAATCTACTAATAAGTGAATTTTTATATTATAAAGATACATTATGCATTTTGTTAATAATCATTAATTTGGTATTTATTATTCACCTGAAACTGTTTTAGATTAATATGCGTATTTAAAGATATTTTTATTTTATTTTTACACTAGCAGGCTTTGCCCGCTTCGCTGGTCACTAAATTTAAAGGAAACTCTTTTCTATAGCTTTATAAAAATAAAATAAAATACTAAAATTGCTCAAAAGCCCGCTTCGGATCCCTGCTGCCTTCGGTAGCGATTTGGTCATCCGCTAAAACTCCGGCGCTTGTCCCTATTACCTGAGACATTGGTTTACCAATAGGCTTCCATTAAGTTCTTATTAGATAACAGTTTCGAAATAGATAGTATCGAAAAAATTGAAGTATCCCTTTTATATTTGAATCCCAGTTACATTTGAACAACACTATACGCGGTGCACGTAATATTTGCTTTTACGTTATTGCCTATGTTGATTTTGTTTATCCGCTCAACCATAAAAATGACAACAATTTCACGCCAAATATTATAACATTCTATTCACCGGCTACGTCTGTCGCATGAGACAATTATTTTTTTTGTGGTTATACATAATTCATGGTTTGTAAACCTGATCATAGTACAGCCTTAATATAGTTCTCTTTGGCGACTTTTGAATTTTTATCACCATTTTAGATTTAATCCCTTGTAACAATAAGACGTAATCCCTTGTAACAATATGCTATGAGCGCTATTTCTGCCATATTTTAGACAACCAATCTTTTTATGGTTATATATATTTCCCATTAAACATATTTTTATTTATTTATTTAAATATTAATTTGAATTAATGAAATATTTCTGTTCGACAGCGTGCAAGTGCAGTCATACACAGAGGCTCATTTATTTGTATTATAAATTAGCATAGTGATTAGTATATAAAAATAAATAAATAAATAGGTAAACATTATCTTGCTACACAACTTTATTATGACGCTCCATTGGCGGCTTTTGAATTTTTGTCGCCATATTAACGATGGATTTTTTTTTTTTTTTCTTTTTATAAGAAAGGGAAGACTATTTTGCTAATAATTTTATCAGATACCTTTTTGTTTACATATAAGAATCCTTCACATTCTGTTTATATTTTTAATGGTATTTAGGTTTAAAATAGTACTTGCTGAAATAAATTTGCTATCTTTCAAACTGCATTTTTTCTATAAACTTTCGATAAAAATAAATCATTTATGTGACTATTATTTAGGTTTTATAATTTTTTTTTCTGTTTGTAATACTTTTTGCAATACTTTTTCTTTTTCTTTCTTTCTTTCTTTTTTTTTTTTTTTTTTTTGATGCGCTACTTAGATTAAAATGGCTGTTGCTATATTGAACTTCTTGTCGAAAAACATTCGTTGTACTTCAACAAAAAATTTTTAAAAAATCGCCCAGGAGGATCTATTAATGAAACTGTTAAAATAAAAATATGATTCACAGAGTTTAAATAATCTATTTAAAAAAATTTTTTTAAACCCAAATTCGTAATGTATCGTATCACATAAATATTTTCGAAGTTAGAATAAAGTTTAATTTGAAAAAAAAAGTAACTTTTTTGTTTATTAACTAAAATTGATGAAATTTGAACTGCAGTTTGGTCTAGTGTTGTACAGGCTGTATATTATATGTTTGTGTTCGTGAAAGAAAATTAAAAAAATTTCAAAACTACAATTTTTAATCCCACTCAAAAAACATGTGACTTAATGAGTAGGAGATTTATTTATTTTTATTTATTTATTTATTTTTTTTTCCGAAACGGTTTCCTTACAATATCCTGCTGTTGCCACCTAAAATTCATACATTAGTTGTTTAATCCATCGGATTCACAAAAATTACCTCTTTAATTTTGTACTTTATTTGTAACGATACGACCGATATTTCTAATTTATTTTCTAATTTTTCTAATTTTCTTTCCTCATTTTAAATAAACGTACATTTTTTTAAAAACTTATTTATTTATTTATTCCGTCGAAAAAAAAATTGGCAACAATTAAATTATGGATAAAATTAAAATGGCTAATTTATCAGAAATTAGAAGGTTATTATTTTCACATTTTAATTAATTAAAAGAAAACTAATCAAAAATTCGAAAATTGGGCTTAGAGGTGCATCAGGAGAGATCATTACGAACCTCCATGCAAATCTGTGTAGCTCAGCCATCAGCCGTTTTCCTAAAAAGCTCTGGAAATACATACACAATGACACGCACACACACACAAACATCTTATTTTATTATACGTATAGATTCTTTTATTATGAAAAGTTGCATTAAAATACATTCATAAGAAATTTACTTCTAAAATATGACAAATAACAGTTAAACCAATAAACATTGTTGTAGTATCACACAGAAAAGATGAATAAAACTTATATTGATCAATTCGTAAAAATGCTTGCATTTATTGATTACATATTCTAGTAAATTCTTAAAGAGCTACATTTCAATAACAATAATAATAATAACAATAATAATAATAATAATAATAATAATAAATTTCTCAGTTTTAACCTATTTATTTGATTGAATAAAAAATCTACACATTTCAATTACCCAAGGGGTCGCGGTAGCCCAGTCGGTAGAGCGCCGGCTACGTAATTCAAAGATTGCGGGTTCGGTGCTCGAGCCGGCCAAAGACCGTTGGGTATACTAATGGTGGTTGGTGCACGTAAAATCTGTCGTGGCTGCAATGTCCTCCACGTTCCCATAAAAAATTATATCTCTGGGGGTCACCGAAGCGGGAGAGCCATCCCTTCCGTAGAGGATCAAAATTGTGATGGTGTGTCCCAGACCGTCGCCAACTGCCCATCTGCGCAGCATTAGTGCGACGTAAAAACCAACCAACCAATTACCCAAGATTCAATTTTAATAAAAATTTATGAAAGAGTAAACTCACTGATTCACTGACCGCTGACTCAACACAGCCGTGGCAATTCTATGGGAGGTGCAGTCACAAATTTTGGTGAGCAGGTTAGTAATAGGTCCTTGATCCCTACTAAGACGGGGTTTTGCGAAATACACTCCCCCCCCGGGGGGAGGCAGAACGCAAAAATTAATTTGTAAGCATGACTCGACTCCAAATTACTTCACGGTGAAGAAATTGCAGATGGGGAGACTAGACTTGAATACAAAAAAAAAAAAAAAAAAAAAATATTTTCTGCAATTTTGGAATTTTGGATTTTTTAAGGGGGGGGGGGGTAAAAACAATTTTGGGAGGCAAATTTAGAAAAGTACGGATTTTCGAGTAATATTTTACCAGTTATAGCTCAAAGATACAAAAATCCGCCTAGCGACTTCTTGAAGCTATTTTCAAAAACTCATTTTTGGTTTTTTCGGTTTTTGATTTTCTGGGGGACTTACGAGGGGGCAAATTCGAGCCCCACCGTTTTAGCGCTAAATTCATCCGGGGAAATCTATAGGAGATGAGTTCACAAATTTTAGTGTGTGACTTATTTACGTATATCCAACACCCATTGTAACGAGATTTTGCGAAATTCACCCCCTTTCTCCTTTGGGGGTGGGGGGCAATAAACACGTTTCCAAGCATATATAACTTTGATTCAAATTATCTCAGTAAGATTAATTTTTATGCGTAGGTTGTTTATGCTTTCACAACTTTTACTATAAAGGTACTTTACGAAATTAACCGAAATTTACAAAATTAATTTACCGTAATAATTTTACGAAATTGTGCGGGGAGCGGAGAAAACACGCTTTTGAGAGTAACTCTGCTCCAAATTATCGCAGGACAGTAATTTTTTGATATTTTCATTGCTTATGCGTACTCAAAACACATACTAAACGAATTTTGGGAAATTCCACCCTATTCCCCTTGGTGGTGGGGAGGGGGCAAAAAACCTGCTTCTATGCGTAACTCTGCTCCGTACTATCTAAAAAAGGCGATTTTTTATGTGCGGGCTGCTAATGTGTTCCGAACATTCAATGTAAAAGAATTTTGCGAAATTTCCCCTTTCCCCCTTTCAAGGGCGCAAAGGGGGGGGGGGGAGACGTTTTTAAGAGTAACTTAGGTCCAATTTATCTCAGGAAAGCGATTTTTTGATATGTCAATTGACTCTGCGTACTCAACACACACACTAAAAAGAGAATTTTTTTAATTCCGTCCTATCCCCCCCCCCTCTTCGGGGTTGGGGGGGATACAAGACACGTTTCTATTCGTAACTATGTTCCAAATTATCTTAGAATGGCCGTTTTATGATGTGTGGGCTGTTTATTCATACTCAACACACACTACAAGGGGATTTTGTAAAATTCCACCCTCTCGTCCCTTGGAAGGAGTGATGTCGATTATCACATATTCTAAGTAATATATTATCATTTAAAATATATATATATATTTCTTTTATTAGTTATCGTACACTATTTTCGCTATTGTTTCTTTCAAAATATTATATTGTATTTGTAATTCTATAGGTGACCTCATATATATTTAGTTTTACTCAATTTATTTTATCATATATGCATACTTTATTATTTTAATATGATATCTGACTATATATTTGTTTTAACATACTGTTTATATATATTATATATCCTTATGTATATTTCTTGTTTAGAGAAAACATGGTTAAATTTCATTTTTTTTTTTTCTCGTCAAGGGGGAGAAAATATATGATGTCAATTATCACATATTCTAAAAAATACATTATCATTTAAAAAAAATAAATAAATAAAAATAAATAAATAAATAAATAAAATAATTAAAGTAATGAACCGATTTTTATGACCTTTTAAATTGCAACTAAAATTCACATACAGTATGTTCTTCAAATTTTTACTTCCTCCCTCTTCCTACATATGTATCTTTTGCTAATTGCAACTCTTTCGAAACATTTGATCATGTATTATTCGTTCTTTAACGTAATGTAGATCTACAGTAGAATGTTATGACTTTTTCTAATTCGGTTTTTTTCATCTTGGAAGTAAATGAAGTTTTGTCGCCATGAGTGCATTCCTTGTCGTATAACATGGTAATTTAATTTTGCTTAAAAGTTCCGGGTTCTCATGGCGAATGTTGGTATTTAGTGAAGACCGTTTGAATTATAATTATGTGGTAACCTTTTAAAACATTGTATGTGTTTATATGTAACATAATTACAACCATTTTTTCTCTACTATTTTGAATTTGGCTTCGATTAGAGCTTTAGCAAAATTAATGAAGAAATCGGAGCGTCACTTCATCACCATGACTTGACCAGTCAAGTCGATGTTTTGAGCTCCCACTCCAATGCTATTAAAATCACTTCAATTCTAATTATCCTATAAGAGTAACTTTATAAATTTGGTCACCTATACTTATGAGTAATATAAAAACTAAAAAATTCATTAAAATGTTTCGTGATTATCTACAAAAATGCCTGGATTAATGAGCACTGTGTTATTTACTGGAGACTTCGCAAGAATTACAAAGCTGTTTTTTCAAATTTAACTTAAATAACCAACGGCCATCTACAAATCTACTTCACAGGAGGCAAAAATGTTAGGGCGAAATTATGTATCCATTCATAACTCTGCACTAAATTACTTTAGGAAAGATATTTTTGATGTGTGGGTCAGTTATACGTATCTAACTTATAGTATAAAGAGATTTTGCGAAATTCCCACTCCCTTCCCCTCCTTTAAAAGCGAGGGGGGGGGGTAAAAACAGATTTCAAAACATAACTCTGCTTCAAATAAGCTCAGGATCTCGTTTTTTTTATGTGTCGGATAGGTATGTGTATGCAACATGCATTATAAAGGGATTTTGCGAAATTACACACTCTCCCTCTTTTGGGGCCGGTGGGGCAAAAACCACCTTTTCAAGCTTTAATCTGCTCCAAATTACCTTAGAATGGCGAAGTTTGGTGTGTGGGTGTTGATTAAGTGTACGCAACATGCACTTTGATGGAAGTTTGCAAAACTTTACCCTTCACCAGCAAGGAAGGGGGAGTAAAAAGCGGTTAATTCGCTGCCGAAGACATTAGGGCTCCAGACCCGACGTGTGTCGAACGGGAAAACCACTACCGAAAATAGCGAGAACTGTAACTTAGATATTGACAGATTTCAATGACATTTTTTTTTAAAGATTTTTTTTTTATTATTATTAATGAGAGAATGTATTTTGAGAATTCATTTCAATGTAATGACGAACGAAGCGGGCAAAGTCTGCTAGTTTTCAATAAAATAGTGGTTATTATGCAAAGGTTTATACTATAATGGGGTCATTATATATTTTATAACTGGCTCATTTCAAGATTTTTTTAAAAAATGAAATTTTATTATTTAATAATTAAATACAATTTTTCGTGGTTATTAAATTGTTTTTTGCAATATCTACACATATACACTACCTACCAATAAGTATTTGGACACTTCCGAATTTAGACATTTTGTAAAATATCTAAACATATTCTTTTGGAATCATCTTGAAACTTTGGTAGCGTAAAGGACACGTTATACCTCATATATTTCAGCAAAAGTTGTGTCCTGAAAAGGAAAAGGAGACCAGTAAAAAATTAAAGAAAAATCAAAATGTTTTAGATCATTCTGTAAAAAGTAATGATTGAAAAACGATTTAGCTATAGCATGTGATTATGCGGATTATTCTAATAATCTGTATAATTTTTTATAAGGCTACCACATATATTCATGGAGACATAGCGGTTTCTTTAAAACATTGAAAAATAAAATACCAATTTTTAAATGTAACACGTAGGGTATTAGACCCAGTGCAAAGATATTTTCAGGAAATTTGTCATGCTATATTAGATACAGCATACTGCAACTGGAATGCAAAAATGTTAAATATCTTAAGAAATAAAAAAACGTTTGCTAAATAATTTTTAACTACGCATGTGCAAGCTTTAAAAAAAATTCATTTGGATATTTTCATAGCCTAATGTATTGAGGTATTCATATGAATGAGCCAAACAAATATCGTGTAAATTCAAAAGGTTATGTGAGATAGAATGAACAGAATTTCCCTTCCCCTCAAAAAAAAAAAAAAAAAAAACTAAATTACAAGGCGTTTTACTCACATTTTACCATGTTTTTATTAACTTCGATTCTTGTTTGTTTGTTTGTTTGTCAGGGACAAATCTTGCAATCGATTTTTAACTAACTTCCCGACTAGCTACATATTTGAAATTTTCAGGACAGCTCACAACACGGTGACAATACATTTTTCTAATAATTTAGTCAACTATTTCAAGTCCCGCTGCCTTCGGCAGCGCTTATATGATTCGACAGAAAATTTATTTAACTAACTTCCCGACTAGCTAGACATTTGAAACTTTCAGAATAGTTCAGAACACGGTAAAAATGCATTTTCTTAATACCTTTAGCCAACTGTTTCGGGTTCCTGTTGCCTTCGGCAGCGTTATCAGTACAAAGCTTGCAATCGATTTTTCACTAACTTTCCGACTAGCTAGACATTTGAAACTTTCAGGACAGCTCACAACACGGTGACAATACATTTTTCTAATAAGTTTAGTCAACTATTTCAGGTCCCGCTGCATTCGGCAGCGCTTATATTATTCGACAGAACATTTATTTAACTAACTTCCCGACTAACTAGACATTTGAAATTTTCAGAATAGTTCAGAACACGGTGAAAATGCATTTTTTCAATACTTTTAGCCAACTGTTTCGGGTTCCTGCTGCCTTCGGCAGCGCTATCAGTACTAAGCTTGCAATCGATTTTTCACTAACTTTCCGACTATCTGGACATTTGAAACTTTTAGGACAGCTCGTAACACGGTGACAATACATTTTTCTAATAATTTTAATCAACTATTTCAGGTCTCACTGCCTTCGGCAGCGCTTATATTATTCGACAGAAATTTTATTTAACTAACTTCCCGACTAGCTAGACATTTGAAACTTTCAGAATAGTTCAGAACACAGTGAAAATGCATTTTTTAAATACCTTTAGCCAACTATTTCGGGTTCCTGCTGCCTTCGGCAGCGTTACCAGTACAAAGCTTGCAATCGATTTTTCACTAACTTCCCGACTAGCTAGATATTTGAAACTTTCAGGATAGCTCAGAACACGGTGGCAATACATTTTTTTAAATACTTTTAGTCAACTGTTTCAGGTCTCTACTGCCTTCGGCAGCGTTCATTTGATTCAACAGAAAATTTATTTAACTAACTTCCCGAGTAGCTAGACATTTGAAACTTTCGGAATAGTTTAGAATACGGTGAAAATGCTTTTTAAAAGTATTTTTATCCAATTGCTTCGGGACCCTGCTGCCTTGGGCAGCGTTTCCAGTACAAAGCTTGCAATCAACTTTTAACTAACTTTCCGGCTAGATAGCCATTTGAAACATTTATAATAGCTCAAAAGACGATAGCAAGGAATACTTTATCCAATTGCTGGGGTTCCGGCTGCTTTCAGTAGCGTTTATATGATTCAATAGAAAATTTAAAAACATGGTTTATAATTTTTTTTTTTATAATTATTTATTTTGATTCAATCTATAGCCAGTGGTATTACAGTGTTCGCTGATCGTAAATAAATATTCATACCCCCCCCCCCCCGCCATCCCCTATAATATTCCCTATTTTTAGACGAACTAAAATTCTGTTCATTCTATCTCTCATAATTTTGTAATTTACACGATATTTGTTTGGGGTTTTCATATAAGTAGCTCAATACTTTTGGCTATTAAATTATGCAAATGAAATGTTTTTAAAAGCTTGCGCATGTGTAGTTAAAAATTATTTAGTAAAAATGCTCATATTTCGTAAGATATTTAACAAATTTTCGCATTCTGATTGCAGTATGCAGTGTCTAACAAAGTATGTTAAATTTTCTGAAAATGTTCTTTGCTCTGGGTCTATTACCCTACGTGTTATAATATTTTTTTTTCCATGTTTAAATAAACCGTTATATCTCCATGAATATACGTGGTAGCCTCTTAAAAATTTATACAGTTAATTAGAGCATTCCTGTTAGTCACATGTATAGCCGAAAAGCATTTCAAGCATTACTTTATTCTACAGGGTGATCCAAAGCACTTTGATTTTTCTTTAATTTTTTTACTGGTCCCCTTTTCCTTTTCAGGACACAACTTTTACTGAAATATATGCGGCATAACATGTTCTTTACGCTACCAAAGTTTCAAGATGATTCTAAATGAACTTTTCTAGATATTTGACAAAATGTCTAAATTCGAAAGTGTCCAAATACTTGTTGATATGTAAAGTATTTTGATAAAACGCATACCTATTATTAACATGAACATTAAATAATATAGAAAACATTAACATTTTATACACTTTCTGAAAGCGTATAAATCGTACATACATTTTTTTGTAACTAATGTATAAAATTTCACTATGTATATGTATTTGTTACTGAAATTGTTCAATTGTAAAATCTTTATTGATTAATCGAGGATTGTCTGGAATTTATTCTTATTATCATTGTTATGATGGCACATGTTACTCTCTGTTTTGTGTGATAGCTTGACATGTAGTTACATCTTTGATTTTTCCTTTTTTCTCTCTGGATTCCTTGATAGTTTTCTTTAATATTTTAATTCATTCCTCTTTCAAAAGGGTTTTGTTACAAGATAGGGACATGAGCAATATTTTTGCTAGAATTAGCTATACAGTTTTACGAAATCTTGTAGCTTCTTTATCTTTAAGAAGTACATGTTCCCTGATCTAATACTTCTATTTTTAAGCATTTATTAATCCAACTCTTAATTCCTGTGGTCTTTTTTTTTTCATACTATAATAATAATAATTCGATTTACTTGAAATTGCGCAGCTGTATGGAACATTTGTATGGAAAATAAGAATTAATTGTCAATAATTAATAATATTTTTAAAAGTTTAAGTGTTAGTTCAAATGATAATGTGTAAACGTCTCCTAACAAGTAATTTCTAACTATAGTTGAGTAGTAAAATTAGTTTTTGTGTCACATTTACGTAGTGATAATGTTTCAAATTCTGTTGGAGTTGCTTCCTTTTTTCCCGTAAAGACTCAACTAAAAAAATATTTTATATGTAAAATTAAAAAAGAAATTTTTATTTCTTTCATATGTATACTAAAGCTTGAAAAAAAAGTAAATAAACGAGTAATTCTCTGAAATTAATAACTAAACTTTTACAAATATAGTTCTCCCTGAATTTTGTAGAATCAGATGGAGATGCAGTATTGACTAATTTGCGGCCACTAATTTCACTTCTTTTAAAATATAGGACGTTTAAATAAACTGTATACATTTACCAAATAAGAGTTGGTGAGGCAAAAATGTCTCAACAAAGTGGAAAAATAGTATTTTTGCGACAGAAAAAAAATTGAAATTAAGGTTTTAGTTCTAAGGAAAGCAATAAAAATGGCATATGTCATTGTAGTGCATTTAATAGTCTTATAATTTAAGCATTAATTTTTCTTAATTATGTAAGTATGTGATTTTAAAATTTTAATAATAAAAAAAAAAAATATATTAAACATTTATTGTAAAAACCAAAGCAATAAAATTTTCTTAATTACGAACGAATTTGCTTATTAGATTATTAAAAACAAAAGTGATATTTTGTTATTTTCTTGATGAGAAAGTTTATTTTATTTTTGTTTGCTCAATTTTAGTTTTTTTTTTTTTTTTTTCACAAAGTAAATTAGGTTGTTTTGCCACAATTGTAATATTGGGTTGTTTGGAAAATAATTTCGTTTTTTCCTTTGAAAATGAAAGACGATTTTCTATATTGTATAAATATTTTATTGAATTATATATTCTCCACTTTGATAGGTTTCTTAGAGATCTCACGAGTTGTTATTTGGCAGTTTTCATAAATCAATGCTCTATTTTGTCTTCATTAGCAAACTGGTTTTCCGGAACGTAATGCATCTTCAACGTCAAAATAGCCGGAACAAAATTTGGTAAACCAATTTGACACTGGCGTTCTTTAAATAAATTTTCTGTATATACATCGCATACTTTTTTCCTTCTTTGAACTGTATTTTTGCCTTTTTGATAGCAAAAACAAAATATGACGAAAATGTCGCTTCCGATTTTCTTTATGTGATAGGGCACCAATCAAAACCTATAAAACGAACTTTTTCACAAGTAACCCTTTCTATATCAGCTGTCTCAACATAATATATAATGGTAATGCAGCTTAATTGTGAAGATGTTGTGAAAAAAATACAATTGAGTCCTCTGCTGAGAAAAACGAAATTGCTTTTCGAACAACCCAATATTATGCAGCAGTTCTATAAATAAACATTTACATTTTCTTTTGAGTATTATTTTACTTTTATAAATTATTATTATTATTATTATTTGCCTATACAAAGGTCAGGAAAAGTAAATGAATGGTGTTTCTATTTTTTTACTAAATATAGTTTAGTTTTAAAAAATGCACTACGGGAATTAGAATAATATAAATTAGAATAATTAAAATAATATGAAGACAATACATCATTAGAGTAATACGAAGAGTTAAAAAAAAATGCTCTACGTGAATTAGAATAATATAAATTAGAATAATTAACATAATATGAAGACACTACATCATTAGAGAAATACGAAGAGTTAAATTAAAATTAAGAGTTAAATACAAACAAATATTTATATGAAGGTTTTGAAGAAATTCATTTTTAAATTGCATGGAGAAACAAATATTTTACTATTTAATTAATGTTTTTTACATTTCTTAAAATATTAACATTAGTGATATGAAATTAAAATTTCCAGAATATACAAGTATGCGGAAACCTGTAAAAGAAATTTTTATTAGTGATTAAGTGGACAACAATTTTCCATTAGTTTTGAATTTTACATCATTTTTTGCGAGTTGCAATGAATTGTTTCATTTTTATTGATACTTTCTATATGGAATAGCTAACACAGGTGTGGCACCATGACGACGAACTCAAACTTTTTTTGCAAAAAATTCATTGATAAGATGCCAAATCGAGTTCAGGCTCTCCTGAAGGCCAAAAAAGGACGTGCCAAATATTAAATTATTGTTTTGAATGTTTTAATTCTGTTTTTTAGTTTATGAACAAGATAACAACAATTAAAAATGCCCAAATAAATAATTTTGTGCTAAAAATGTGTCTTTTTGTAAAAATATTATTGTTATTATTGTTATTATTATTATTATTATTATTTTATCTTCAATAATTTGACTAACACTGTATTTAATTAGTTTTTATATAGTTCTTAAAATATTATTATTAGTAATATAATATTAAATTTTTCAGAATATACAAGCAAAAGAACATCTGTAAAAAAAATGTATTTGTTCATTGGACCACAGTTTGTTTAAACTACAGATTCTATGCAGCGAGGAATGGAAACAAGAGGTCTTGATACAATAAAATGACCCTGATGCTGATTGCTTGGTATCCTCACATGCTAAATAAGAGGTGGACCGAAGCCGCACCTGCATGTCGCTTTCTAGTCTGCAAGATAGACGCCTTCGTGCATCTCAGTAGACAACAGGTAGATACGTTTAGAAACATATTGGGGTGATCTCATCATATAAACACAGTTGGTGGTCTAAAAGAGAATAAATACAGATGCATCAGACAAGATTATTCACAACCATTTCTGTGGGTTGCAACCACAGTGCTTTTTTGTATCGTTAACGTCGTTTGAGAGTGTTGCGGGGTGTTAGATATGGTTTTCATTCGACCATTGTGCATAAATGTTTTCAGCGTGGAATTCCTTTTGAACAGTTCTGCTGCAAACAAGATACTGAACATATATTCTAAGATAAGATTTTACTGCGGCAAACGATCGCTTGTATTTTAGGCCAATTTGCGTTTCATCTGCTGCTTATTTTGATCTCACAGTAAGAATTTCAAGTGAGGTACTTGTTTGTTTGTTTATTGGTAACATATACATCAGAGATGTATCCTTGACTTGTAGTCCGCTTGTAAATCTTCGTCAGAAAATTACAGATAGCACACGACAGAATTACAATACGAAGAAATGAAAAAAACACCCAGGGCCAGCGCGGGAATCGAACCCGCTCTCCTACGCTCGAAGGTGATTAGCAGAGTGGTGACATAGCCACACGGCCACGGAAAACCCGAGTGAGGTACTTTGCTAAACGCATCATATTGTTTTTCATCAATGCTGTCGTAACGGCTGACACCATGCTCCTAGCACACTTCACATTATTTGCAGTGTCCATTGCAGAGCCTCGTAATAAAAGGATATTCCAACGATAATTCCCCTTACGAACAGTCTAGAATGACATTGCAGATTCTCACAGAGTGAACGATAGGCACACATAACTTCTACAACAGCTACTGATACACCGATAACTTTCTCTTCACTAACACTATGTAATAGTTTTCTGCGTCACGTAGCACAATATTCTTGTAGTTGTAAAATGACAATAATGTTTTTACACATCAGTGCAATTTGCTACGAAACCTTTCCTATCGAACTTGAAGTATTATTGTTAACGCATTAAAAAAAGAATTATCAATTCAGACTTCAAATAATATTATTAAATGTTGAATTTGAATATGTTACATCAAACATAAAGTTGTAATGAGTTCACGGTATATAGTTACCATGGTAATGATGAACAATGCGATACAGTTATATTGAATACCTGTTTGACTTATACTTGGGAAATCTAATCCACTTCAAGTGATGTCTAGATAGATAAAGAAATAATATTTCGTGAATTTACTTGCTTAAACTGTTACCCATTTCATAGCAGCCTAATGTGTGTTTTTCTCTTCACCTTTAATATTTATAGAGCAGTTAATTTTACATTTCTGTTTGCCAAGATCGTCATCATCCGATTCGCCAAGGGACAGAGAGACTTGAAAGGGATGGTTTAGAGACTCAGGTGGCTCTGATAGATTATCCAATGTTCGATGCTATTCAAGATACCATGTAACTGAAGAAACATCAGCATAGAAATTTTGCTGTTGCTGTTGTTGATGATCACGGAAAAATCCAGGATAGGTCAATCTTATAAAGTCTATCAAGATTACAATAAGAAAGCACCACAGGACTGGCGTTTTAAAGTAATAAATACAAAACTTTGAATAAACACCATAAAATGATGTTGCAAGTTTATTGCATTTCATGGTGTTTATTTAAAGTTTTGTACTTATTACTATCACGATTCACCTCTCCTGGATTTTTTCTCGTAAATTTCTTACTTTTCACAAGAGCTTATTCCAAACAAAACACATACTTAATTATCATTTTTACTTTTTTCTATAATCTATAAAAGAAAGCAAAAAAATTCGATTTCTGATTTTCAATGGATTTTCACATTTTGACCATTTTTAGAAAATATCTGTTTGTCTGTATTTCTGTGAGTCTGTGTGTGTATCTGTGTGCATGTGACAAAAATTTTGTGACAGGTAGGTAAAGAACTAGTTTAAAAAGTGACAAATTGTTGACAATATTGTTGAACTTTAATATAAATTAATTCCAATCAATATTTGGTACAATTCGACCAACACTTAGCGCTGTTATGATGCGACTTCTCTTATTTACCAGAAGGCTATATCTCAATTACTATTGGGCATACTTGCATAAAGTTTGACGTATGAGAATACCATTATGAAAACTATGCTAGTTCAGTTTGAATATATATCAACCGGTAGGTGGTATTTTCATGCTGTAACTTTTCATGCGTGCATGGGAATACTTTCATAGCGTGTAAATGATCGAAACTTGATATGTGAGATGGCATGATGAAACCGAATGCAGACCTGATTTTGATGTATATTTTGGTGCTATTATTTATTCTGTATTTCTTCTCACATGGCTATATTTTATCATTTATTTGTTGTAATTGCACAAAACTAAGTATGCAAAACTTGCTTTGTAAGAAATTTTAATTAAGCTTTTATCCATGTTAAGAAATAGGCATGGGTGTTATAACGAATAATAAAGAAAAAGTTTCGTGGAGGTTACAAAATACTAATTTATTTATTTATTTATTTTTCATTTTATTTATTTACTTAGTTTTTATTTTTCCTTTATCTATTGTGGTGAAATTTGTCCACAACAGAATTTAAACGCAATACGTCAGATTTTCTATTACTACTTATATATGCAACAGTTGTCTCTCAAAAATGAAAAATAATCTTTCAATCAATAATAAAAAAGGAAGATAATAATATTTAACAGCTTCTTCTTCAAAAAAGAAAAAAAAAATCTTCTAAAAATTTTTTATGTTAATATAAACTGAATGACCTAAACTTGATATGTGAGATGGCATTATGAAAACAAATGTTGACTTACTTTGGGTGTAACTTTTTGGTGATATTATTTATTCTGTGTTTCTTTCCACAGGGCTGTATTTCATCATCTGTTGGTTAAAACTGAACAAAACTGTACGTAAAACTTGCATTGTAAGAAGTTAAAATTATTTTTTTTTTATGCCTGTTAAGAAATAGGCATCGGTGTTATAAAGAATGATAAAGAAAAAGTTTCGTGGAGGTTACAACATACTAATTATTTATTTATGTTGCATTTTATTAGTTTAATTTTTTTTCTTTTATCTATTATGGGGAAATTTGTGCACAACAGAATTTAAACGCAATATGTCAGATTCCATATTACTACATAAATATGCAACGATTGTCTCTCAAAAATAAAAAAAAATATTTTTTCAACCAATAATAAAATCGTATGTAAACGAAAAAATCGGAAAATAATATCATTTGACAGCTCCTTCGTTTCAGAAAAAAATTCTTCTAAAATATATTTTTTTTTAATATAAGCTACATGTCTTTATAAAGTAACAATTTATAAAATTAAACTCAGTTTTTTACTAAATAATTTTTTTAATTCAGTGTCAAAAATGTGTTTAGTTATAACAAAAATATATTAACCGATGTCAGATAATAGTATATACTAATAAGATATTTCAATCGAAAACATTTTATATATGTATAAGTTTATACACACACACATATATATATATATATATATATATAATACAAATCTACAAAACATACTAAGATAATATCAAGTAAAAATCTTTATATATATATATATAAGGCAGTGTTTGTGCGCGGGCAGCGTAGAGCAAAGACGGTATCTTGGACAATCACGTCATTCGACAGGAAGGTTCCCCACGAGAGGTCCTAATGCACCCCGAGGCCCGTTTTTCAAATTTTTTGTTAGTTTTCTTTAAATTAATTAAAATGTGAAAATAATAACCTCATAATAGCTTTAAAATTAGCCATTTAAATTTCATCCATAATTTAATTGTTGCCAAAAAAATTTACGAATTCTTTTTTTTTTTTTTTTTTTTTTTGACATGGAAATAAATCTATACACTTAGACGTGAAAAATAAAAAAATATATATAAAAAAATAAATTATGCATATAACAAAAATTGACGTCATTGTCCCTTTAACAATTTTATACACATTGATAAAGTGCTAAAATAGTTTATGTTGTTCTAAAATTTACCCTTTTTTTTTTTTTTTTTTTTTTTTTTTCTTTTAGTGTCAAGTTGTTATTAAAAAAAAAAACTGCCCGTGACGTCACATTCGACTGTCTAGAGTTTCTTTACTACTGTAAACTTTATGAACCATAAATTTATTTTATCAGTTTTATTTATAGATCCTCCTGGGTGATATTTTAAGTTCTGGCGTTAAAGAACACCGAACGTTTTTCACCAAGATGTTTAATTTAGCAATAACCATTTTAATCTTCGTAGCTCATAAAAGATATAAATAAATTATAAAGTATTACAAAAATAAACTAGTTGGCATAGGTGGACTCTGCTCAGTTCCCCATCATATTTATGTTCTCATAAATTTCTAGTGCGAGACATATTATAATCATATTAAAAGAAATGAATTTGACCAAAGCTTGATACAGTGACAGAATGAAATCCCCGCCTAATAGGCTATCCACCGTTCACTTCGATATATTTATCGTATTCTAATCTATTAATTTATTTTATCAGGGTCAATTCCGTTGTTTAGTTTTCATACTACTATTTCCAATGCAATAATCCTCAAAATTCATATTTATATGAAAAATTTACAATTTCGCTATGTTGATAAAATCATAAATTACGAATAATTTACGAAATTTTCCTATTAGAATATTTGTATTCAATCATGTTCAAACAAATATCATAAACGTAATTTTGAAGTTGTCTAATGTATTTATGATCCTCCAAATGGAAGCTTATTCTCAATTTTGCCTTATTCTGACATGTTAAGTAAATCGTAAATTCCAAATAACTTACGAATTTTTTAAATTGGAAAAATCATAGTCTATGATATTCATGTCAGTATCCTAAATAATATTTCGAAAGTGGTTTGACATCTTTACGATGAAAATATCCCTCAAGATTGACGTTTATGTGAAATTTTGCTCTATTCTGCCATGTTAAGAAATTCGTAAATTTCCAATAACTTGCGAAATTTCAAAGTAGCATATTTATAGTTACTGATGTTCATTTCGGCATCAAAACTGATATTTTAAAACTGGTCTGACATTTTTACAGTAAAAAGTTTCCTTTTAATGCACGTTTAAGTGAATTTTTGTCATATTCTCCCATGTTAAGAAAATCTTAAATTTCGAATGACTGCTGAAGTTTTTTAATTCGATTGTTGCAAATGAATAGGGTTCTTGCCAGTATCGAAAGTAATATTTTAAAACTGATCTGACCTCTATGCGATCACTTGTTCGTGAGATATTGTGTAAACAGACTAACCAACTAACGGACAAACACACGAACACACTAACGGACTAACACACTAACAAACCCCCTACAGGCAGGCACCATACAAATTTTGTCATTTTCTGATTCCTCACACCTGAAAACGTATAAAAATGTAAAAAAAACGGGGTCGAAAATTTTCAAGATTACCTAAGTTCCCCATACCTGTAGTATGATGGGGAGGATATAAAAAGGAGAGATATAATAAATTTGTATAACACGATAATGTTACTTATTTATCTATTTTTTCATGTACCAATCACTACGCTAATTTATCATACAAATAAATGAAATGAGCTGCTGTGTGTGACGGCACTTACACGTTATCAGACAGAAATATGCGATTAATTCAAATTAATATTTAAATAATTAAATAAAAATATGTTTAATTGAAAATTCATATAACCATAAAATCATTAGACGTCTAAAATACGGCAGAAATAGTGCTCATAGCATATTGTTACAATGGATTAATTTTCCCCCTACATAAATTGTACTGTTGCAATGAAAGTAATTTTACAGGCAAAGTGATTATAAAAGGGCAGTTAATTCACTTTCAGTGGGATAAGCCTTGGCGACAAACTTGGCGAGTGGATGACCAAATTTAGTGAAAAAAATGGTAGTTTAGTGTTCGCGAAGTTTCGAAGCTCTCCGAAGCACGGGAGCATAGATATTGGGCTTTCTATGGGATTCTCGATGGAATCATCGCCAACCCCATCGCCAAAATTTATAAATAGAAGTAAGTTGATTTCTACAAGAGAGTATGTATTCACTGCGTTTCAGAGTTATTCAGAGACTTATTTTGAGTGATTGCTCTTTAGAGATTGATCTCTAAGCAACTGAACATTTTTCGTGCGCTAACGAAGATTTCTGCTCTGGAGTATTTGATGGTATTTGCTTTACTCCTATTCAAGAAGTGACTGTTTTTTGGACTGTTCCAGAATATTCATCGAATAGTGCATTTTGCTGTACGAGTAACAGCTTCAACTGTTTCCAGAATATTCGAAGAATTAACAATACTCTTGAACAGTTTTCGAGAATATTCGCTTTAATAATAATTTTGTTTTACAGATTCGAGAAGTTCAAAAAAAGTTTGAAGTCGCCAAGAAGGTTCCATACCAAAGCTGTGACGAAAAGTGTCGTCAATCGAAATATATTTATTTAAACGTTTCAGTTATTGAATTAAAAAGAAATCATTTAAATACAGTGACCAGCGAAGTGGGAAAAGCCTGTTAGTATATATATATTGCAATGAACTTTTATTTTTTAAAATAACGGTTACGTTTATTAGCTAATCAAAACTTGAAAAAATGGTACATAAGCTATGCATAGTAATTATTTGAGAATTTCTGAGTAGCGCTGCATATCAACCGACATAGATATGATTAAAATTCAGTCGTTCAAAAAATTAAATAAATAGAACAGCCGTTTAAAAATTATTAGTTTTGGAACATTTCGTTTAATTAAAAGAACTGTAATTTAAAATAAATACCTGGTTAAAATAGGTTATTAAATTTAAAAAAGAAGTTTACGCATTACATTCAAGAGGGCTTTTGGATATCCGCATACCGTAATCAATTATACTACGCATGTCAAAATGTCAGTTAGATTATATATATATATAATTGAATTAAAAAGAATAAAAACATACAAGTAGATTTGAGAAGTATTAAAATATTTCTGTCCATGCTTAACTTTTTCCACCATGTTATAAAATAATTATTATTTCATTTACTTATTATTATTATGATATCTTGATAATTGCTTAGTAAGCTGTCTGAAATAGATTTGAATGCACTACAGATTTTGAATAGAATTCTTGATATAGAATTCTTATTTATTATATACTTTGCGAAGTTTAGATTTTTTAAGTCAATTGGATTTTACGAGCCGTTGCTGAAGTGATTAATAATTGACTTTGTCAGAGTTTTTCTTTTTTCTTTTTCTTTTCTTTTCTTCCTTTATCTTTCTTTCTTTTTCTTTTTTGTATTTTAGTATGCGGTCGAAAAAAAAATTAAAAATCGTATAAAGCAGTTTTGTATCATTCTAAAAGAAAAGCGCTAATTATTCTTTATTTGTTTTTGCCCAATGTAATGCCTTTAATGCAAATGAAATGCAAGCTGTGAAATATTACTTTTAGAGGTACATGGACTCTTTTCCACAGTGATTAGATAAACTTGATCGCACTTTGACTATAACGTTAATAATTAATTATATATATATATATATATATATATATATATATATATATATATATATATATATATATATATATATATTAAACGTAATATTGATAGCAAAACTGACTTTTTTTTAGATATTTAGTGTTATACTATTTCTCTAATATGGAAATCGTCTGCATTATCATGGAAGAAAATTTTTTTTAATAATAATTTTAATAAATTATTTTTACTTAGTGAATTTTTATAGGAAAATATAGAAGAAAGTTATACGGTGACCACAACATACTAGTTTTTCTAAACGTCTGAGAAATATGATTTGTTTAAACGTTGTTGAAATTAAATTGAATACATTTGTTATAGCCTGCATTTCGAAAGATTCTTATTGTAAGGTTAGCCGGTTGTCAGAACGTGTAGCACGTAATCAGAGCATTGCAGGTTCATTACTCAAGCCAGGCAAAATTTTTGCGTCGCCAATTGCCAGTTGCGCAATACTAGTGCGATAGTGCGACGTTACACCTAACCCATTCAACAATAAAAAAAAAAAAAAAAAAAAAAAAAAAAAAAAACCTTCATCTTTGTATAAATTTTGCCAAAAAAATTCTCTAATAAAATGAATAAGTATTTAAAAAATTGGGTTTTTCTTGTAAAGAATAAATAATCTATTAAAAAAAAAAAAAAAAAAAAAAAACTTTTAAAACCCAAATTCATAATGTATCATATCACGTAAATCTTTTCGAAGTTATGAGTTCGCAAATTTTGAGTTTGAAAAAATATTTTAAATATGTTTGTGTACTACTTTGGGAATTTATCGATGAGTTAAATTTTATAAAACATTTTTATGTTCGAATACTAAATGTTTGCCTTAAATTTCAGCATCCGAACATAAAAAAAAGGCTTCTTAAAAAAAGTCTTCAAAAATTCTTAGGATACTGTGTAGTCAATGAAAAATTTTCTTTTATCAATTGGCATCTTTTCTACTAATTACCTGCAAAAATTAACATTTCGGGGTATCGAACGCTCGATCACCGCGTTACTAACATGGCGCTCTAACCACCAGAGCCACGGAGAGACAAACGTAAAAGCTTATATTTACCTTAAAATGGAGGCGCATTTTTTATTAATTTGAGATTCACAAACATACCGTAGTGAATGACAGTAAATACATAAGAATTTGGGGAAAATTACTACAGAAGAGCAATTGCTGATTGTTTACTTTATCTGCAAATCTATATTAATTCTAATCAAGAAACAAAAAACAAAAAAAAAAATATTTTTTTTTTCTTTACAAAGGTGCTGCAAATTAATGATTATATTTTTTTCTACATTACATTGACATAAAACAGCATGCACATGAAAGAATGCATATACTTTTGTTGAATATGTCTTGTGTGTATATGTGAATGTGTTGTATATGTGATATACATCTTTTGAATATGTTATTCAAAAGATGAATTCTGCTTTATGTAATTAGTCGTAAAATATCTTACCATCACATATTAAAAAGGAAAAAGAGAAATCTTTACGGTTTAAAAACAGCAGATTTTTAAAAACAATTCTTTGTGAAGGAAGTGGAGCAGTATTTTATTTATTCATTTATTTATTTTTAAATCTAATTTGACCCTTTTTAATCACTTACATAAAAAAGCATATTTTGTATTTAGAAAATAAAGGTATTATCTGGTACCTTTTGTGATAGTTTTTTTTTTTTTTTTTTTTTTTTTTTTTTATAAATCTAAGATGAGAAAGTTTCATTCTTTTTTGAAAATATTACAAATTATAGAGTACAAATTGTAGAGTGTACAGATAAAAATGTATCGTGTATAGCTCATTAAAGATCATGAATTATATTTTACATAAATTACCAGTAAAGATTTTATTATCATACATAAATTAGAGAAGTATTTATAAATTAGAGAAATTTTTATAACTTAAAATCAGCAGATTTTTTGTAAGCTGTCGTATTTTCCTGCACATAATTGGTGGGTCAGATAAAACAATTTACTCTAGATAGTATTTTAAGAGCTATATTTAAGCGAGGTACTGTATTTTTCGGTACTAGTATATATTTGTCCATTAATAAATTTTTCAGTGTAAAGCTGATATTGATATATTTCACTTGCGAATTCTATGCAGGAAATTATGGTACTCTTTGTAGAGTAAAAAGGCACTCTTTTGGACGTTCTTCTTCTTATTTTATTTTTAACTAATGTGAACAAAATTATTTTAACGTATGCGTACTTTTCACTTAGTGAAATAAGTAAAAGTTTTTGATATTGTTTTCTATAAATCTGAGGTGTGCAATTTCCACTCCTTTCGGAGAATCTTAAGAATTATGGAGTATGGTAGAATTATGGAGAATTATGGTAGAATTGTGGAGTATGGTAGAGGAATTATGGTAGCGTGTAAGGAAAAAAAAAATGCATATTTCATTGAAAAGAAACAATTGCATTGTTGTTGTTCTTACTTATCCCACTCGGAAACTCCATGCTCCGGTAATGAAACTACTCGCATATAAGGCTGCATGGAAGTACATTCTGTTTTAAAGGAGCACCACAAGTGGTGGAAGAATGAACGTAGCTCAAGAGATTGGCGAAAGATGGCAGCACAGAAAACAAGAGCTCGAATTTTAATCGAGATCAGTGCAGAGTGAACTAATGCTCCAATACCCCCAAAGGTACAATTTCCATATGAACTTAGAGGAGTTTGCAACCATGACAGTTTTAACGTGCATCAATCGACTCTGGCGTACAGGACGTTATTCGGCCTATCTTTCAATTACGAACCCACTGCTCTTACCGAACAGACAACTGCTACAATTGAATTTTATGTAACTTCTCGTAAATTTTTTTATCATCATGTATAATATATCAAATAAATTAGAGAACTCATCATATTTAAAATGTTTACATTTTTGAGAACCATCCTTTGTAGAGTAATACGGAGCGCTATTAGAATATTGTTCCGATTAAAAATGTAAATACATGTATATAACTTCTTTTGCTCACATACTTTTACTATTTATTATACATTAACGCTAAATTTTGCACTAATTCTGTAAAATATAATTGAAACGGGAAATGTAAAAAAATTACAGTTCAGCGAAAAATTATTTAAAAATTTAAACTAGCACGTCTTACTATCTAGGATAATTTAAATGCAAGAATGATTTTATTATTTTTATTATTATTTAAATCTACTAAAAAAACTTCAACACAAATTAAAAAGGCCGCAAATAGGTCGAAAGGTTATAAAGTTCATTTCACAATATTATAGTTATGAGAACTTCCAGGAAATAATTTAAAAAAGAATTTCTTTTTGATTACAGAAATACAAGAAACATTTAAAGCTATGACAAAATGACATGTGTGATCCGTACCGTTTTTCAGTTTTAAACCGTGGGAAAAGTTCTGTAAAGTATGCCATGTCAAAGAGTTTTTTATGCTTCTTTTCCTTTGATTATCATTCATTAGATTCTTTAGGGCAGTTTTAAATCAAGTGAATCATCGCAGTAGAAAAATTATTTTTGTTAGTTAAACAACTGCAGTTGTTTTTAATTTGTTAAAGTTTTGCCAATTATTTAACTTTTACAACTCGTAATGACATTTGTGTAAATAGTTAAATAGTTGAAAATAACACAATTTGATTATGTATGTAATTTTTGGACAAAAGTATTCATGGAAATTTATACTATATAAACTTGGCATGTATATAACTTTTGATTAGTTAAAAAAAAAAAAAAAAAAAAAAAAAAATTAATTTAAAGTTATTCACCGAAGTCATATTGTATAAGCTTTATATATTTTTAAATTTAAGTTTATACTATATTTTGTACAAATTATGCTAAATATTGGTAAATAATATTTCGGCCTAAACTTTGCAATTTTTTTTTTAAATATTTCCCAATAATTAAAGTTTGAATTAATAAAATATAATTAACCAAAACAATTGTATATGTTATTCATACAAAACATACCAAATTTATAACTGGAATTCATATTATAATTCAATCATGAAGTATTTCGGGACCGAAAAAAAAATAAAAAAAAATAATTTATTATTAATTATAATGTAAATATTATAATGAAATTTACTTTGTAATACCCAGTTCGTCTAGTGTTGTTAGTTTATAGGGACTTTTATATTCATCACTATTTCTTAACAGTAATGTTTGTCTAACTGTGTCGTCGTATAACCGACTATCATGTATATCAAACTTCATTCGTCAAAATTAGTTTGTTAAATTAAAAAGTGCCTACAAGTGAAAAACACAGGGTAAACTAAAAGTACTGGTCACATTTTAAATGTTAACCCTTTGCCAGCCCTAACGCTCTAAAACACTCTAAGCTGTGTTGTCAAATTTAGGGACTCTTTTATTCAAATATCACCAATAATTTTGAAAAGTGATATTTAATGTACATCATGTACGCTGTAAAAAAAAAAAAAAAAAAAAAAAACTAGTTGGCATAGGTGGACTCTGCTCAGTTCCCCATCATATTTATGTTCTCAGAAATTTCTAGTGCGAGACATATTATAATCATGTTAAAAGAAATGAATTTGACCAAAGCTTGATACAGTGACAGAATGAAATCCCTGCCTAATAGGCTATCCACCGTTCACTTGGATATAATTATCTTATTCTAATTTATTAATTTATTTTATCAGGGTCAATTCTGTTGTGTAGTTTTCATGCTACTATTTCCAATGCAATAAACCTCAAAATTCATATTTATATGAAAAATTTACAATTTCGCTATGTTGATAAAATCGTAAATTACGAATAATTTACGAAAGTTTCCTAGTAGAATATTTGTATTCAATCATGTTCAAACAAATATCATAAACTTAATTTTGAAGTTGTCTAATGTATTTAGGATCCTCAAAATGGAAGTTTATGATCAATTTTGCCTTATTCTGACATGTTAAGTAAATCGTAAATTCCAAATAACTTACGAATTTTTTTTAATTGGAAAAATCATAGCATATGATATTCCTGCCAGTATCCTAAATAATATTTCGAAAGTGGTTTGACATCTTTACGCTGAAAATATCCCTCAAGATTGACGTTTATGTGAAATTTTGCTCTATTCTGACATGTTAAGAAATTCGTAAATTTCCAATAACTTACGAAATCTTTAGATTTGAAAATTCATAGTCACTAATATTCATGCCAGTGTCCTAAATAATATTTCAAAAGTAGTCTGACATCTTTACGATGAAAATATCTCTCAAAATTGACGTTTATGTGAAATTTTGCCCTATACTGCCATGTTAAGAAATTCGTAAATTTCCAGTAACTTGCGAAATTTTCAAAGTAGCATATTTATAGTTACTGATGTTCATTCTGGCATCAAAACTGATATTTTAAAACTGGTCTGACATTTTTACAGTAAAAAGTTTTCATTTAATGCACGTTTAAGTGAATTTTTGTCCTATTCTCCCATGTTAAGAAAATTGTAAATATCTAATAACTTACGATGTTTTTAAATTCGAATGTTGCAAATGAATAGGGTTCTTGCCAGTGTCGAAAGTAATATTTTAAAACTGATCTGACCTCTCTGCGACAATTTGTTCTTGAGATATCGTGTACACAGACTAACAAACTAACGGACTGACCCACTAACAGACTAACACACTAACACACTAACACACTAACAGACACCCTACAGACAGACACCATTGAAATTTTGTCATTTTCGGATTCCTCACATCTGAAAACGTGTAGAAAAGTCAAAAAACCGAGGTCGAAAATTTTCACGATTACCTAAGTTCCCCATACCTATAGTATAATGGGGAACTAAAACATGTAAAACCACGGTATTTGACAGTATAATTTTAGGGGAAATGACCGTTTTGCTACCTAAATGGTCATAATCCGTAAATGGATGTTTGGAAAGTATAATTTTGGAATTCTTACGAGAAAAAGCCGTTAATCTGTGCAAATTTCTCTTATCGCCCACCAAACCATTTTATTACGGGCAAATTCCTTCAAATACTATCATTTCAGTGACGTCATATAAGAACGCTTACATTTTCAAACTGAAACTATGATTGTTATTTATACTGATTGCACGTGTTTAATTATGCACATATGACGCATAAAAACATCAATTGGTTTTAATAAGCTATTGTTTTTTTAATTTATTAGGGTGTGAAAGTTCTACCCGTCTTTGGATATGCAAATTTGTAATGGAATTGGTGTCACACATGACATTGTAATGACGTAATTCTTCGGCTAACTAAACGTGTGGATGCCTCACATATAAATGCATCGTGTCTCACAAAATTAATCATCTAAAAAAAAAAAAAAAAAATCAGAGGGTGTAACATGAAAAGCGAGAAGGAGCATATAAGACATTGTTTATTATACGAGTTCGATAAAAAGAGTACGGCAGCCGCGCAGCATGTCGCAATGTTGTCAAGTTTAAGGGGAGGATGCAGCAGACGACATCACAAGTCGTCAAGGGTTTCGTAAATTTAAGGAAGGAGGCAGAAGCTGCCAAGATCAGGCTAGGAGTGGACGGCCATCACACGTTGGAGACTACGATATTGACAAAGCCATAAGGAACAAAACGAACCCAACCATGCAAGAATTAGCGGAGAACTTCAACGTACACTGGACAACGGTCGAGAGACGGCTGGTTAAGTTGGGTTTTACGAGAAAGTTGGATCGTTGCGTTCCACATAACCTGACAGCTAACAAACGGGACGACCGAATCGCCACCTGTGTTTCCTTGCATTCCCGGTACAAATATAACCCATTCTTGACACGAATTGTGAAAGGAGATGAGAAGTTGGTTATGTACCGTAACGTAAAGCATCGTAGACTGTGTGTCGCCCTTCTAATCCGCCTGCATCTACTTCGAAAGCTGAACATCATCCCCAGAAGGTTTGTGGTGGGGTATACAGGGAATAATTGACCGGGAGTTCCTGCCACTCAACCAAACCATCAATATTGCCTTCTATTGTCTACAGTTAGACAGGCTGCATTCAAATTTGGTAGCAAAGATGCCAGGTCTCATCAATCATCGTGGTGTTATCCTTCATCACGATAACACCAGGCCACATGCTGCTGTCATCACTCGCCAAAAGTTACTGGGCTTTGATTGGGAGGTTTTACCCCACCCTCCCAATTCTTCTGACTTGGCACCAATTGACTATGACCTATTTCGTGCGTTGAACAATTCCTTCAGTCTGAAAGTCTTGATGCGGTGAAAACTGCTATCCAAGACATTTTGACTCGAAACCGCCGGGATTTTACCGCTGCGGGATTCATCGCCTACCAGAAAGATGGCAAGAGGTCATAGATAGCAATGAGGATTATGCACAATAATAGGTACTGTTCATTTTGCGTTTATGTGCTCTTCTCTATGGGTAATAAAAACAGGTATAACTTTTGCATTCACCCAATAATTCAAAGAATTCAGTAATTCAAAGAATTTTCATCTGACTGAAACTTAATAATTGATATTGACGAAATTGATTTTCTTTGTGTATTGACAAGAAAATATTAAAAAAGAAGGCTAAAATGGTTTCTTGACTTGAAACCAGATTTGTAAAACACAAACTACAACCTAATAAATGTTTTATCCACTAAACGCTTTTTTTTTTTTTTTTTCTTTCAACATACAGCATTCTAATTGCTCTTAAGCCTTTAGTTAAGTCTTAGACAACTTAAAATTATAATGTTGCTTCCACAATGCAATTTTTACAATATGCTAAAATAAAGATTATTTCAATATGAGATGAATATATAATTAGCCATTTGAAGATAGGTCTTATGATTATTATGTATCATCTTCACAGTTAAAAAACAAAACTGTTTTATCTGAATATGACCATCAGATATGTACATGTACATCATATCTGCTCTCGAAATACTGCAGTCCTTCCTCCATTCAATGGAATACAGAAAAAAATTATTCTACTATCCTAAAAAGTGCAAACACGATTAAAACTTTATAAACAGTTTGAAATCGGTCCTATAATGAAAACATATTTGGATGAGTAAGAATTAGGCTCTAGCTATTTCTGCTTTGTACTCACTACATAAACTATAAATATTGAAAAACATGAAAAAAATCGTTTTAATTGGAGATACAAATTCTCTGTGTCCATGTGAAATATTTATTATTATTATTCGAAGTTTATTTAGGATCTCGATTGATTTTCAAAGATCTCACATAGTTTTCAAAAGTTTCATTTTGTTTTCGAAGAAAGCTGAGAAATTCTCACCCATTATTTTCCTCTAATGAGAAACTTAAAAAAAGGCTACCTCTTTAGTTCTAGTGCTTACGAATAAAAATGATTTCGAAAAATATATTAGATTTCCTTTCTCAAAAATTAATATCATAGTCTTTATAGGATAAAAAGAAAAAAAAAAGGCTTTCGTTTTTCCAATATGAGAATTGACTGGCTTCATAATTTTGTCAAAAATAGCAAATTTAGATTTTAAAATAGTCTTAAAAGAAAATAATTTTTATGTATAATTTGAACGTTAACTATATTCAATGTTAAAAGTATTCGAGAAAATCAAACTTTAACTTTAATGTTACGGCCAATACTACTTTTTGTACAGGTTGGTTGTATGTTTCATCAAAACGTAAAATTAATGGCGATACATCATTCAAAGTCTAAATGTTTTTTTTTTTTTTTTTTTTTTTTTTTTACGGGCTTTGCCCGTAATTTTACTGCAGCTTTTTTAACAGTGTACGAATAACTTTCGAAGTGATTAGGTAATCGTTAGCATTAAAATTTAGTGCTGGATATTGAATAATAATAAAAAAAAAACCTAATTTTGGCAACACTAACCATAGGAGTGAAGCTTAATAGGAAAGGGAAAGGTTTAATGTTCTTGGGTATCTTTCAAAAGAGATCGCCAACACCTTTAAAATGAATGGCTGAACATTAATCTGCGATAATTTAAATAAAGTTATCGCCTTTTTTTCATTTTTAATAAATAAATAATAATTTAAAAAAAAGTATTTCTCTCACTCTCTCTTATATATATATATATATATATATATATATAGTTTTAAGATGTCATATAGGGAATAAAATTGACTTTCTTTGGAAATTTAGTTTGATACACTACTTCTCCAGAATGGAAATCGTCTGCATTCGTCATGCAAGATTTTATTAATAAATAGTAATTTTAAAAAATTATTTGTGCTGAGTAAATTTGTATAGGGAAATATAGAAGAAAGTCATGTAACAACCACAACGTACTAGTTTGTTTCATGTTACCACTTTCCCCTTGGTTTAGGAAAGTGTAAACTCGACCAACTATAACAATGTACAGTGCCTTAAGAGATGTCAGTGAGGGAAACGTAAATAATTTTTTAAACATTTAAAACAATCACTGTTTCATATTTGAATTCATTTACTAAGAGTAGTGGATCTGCAGATCTGGAGCCTCAACGTCTTATTTTCATCCCGCATTACTCAACAGGTAATTCTTATTTGTTCCTTATAATGTGTATATTGACTCGATTGACTCACTACAGAAACAGAACAGATGCGTTTCTGAGGGGGGTGGGGGGGGGGGGAGGGGTGCCGCCCCCTCACCTCCTGTATCTCTCTCGCTACATTTATCTGTGTGTATATATATATATATATATATATATATTACAAGAAACTGATAGTCTTGTATTAATTCCTTCTAACTCATAAATACGTGTACTAAATTTCATGCAAAATGATTGCATAACATATCGGAATTATTTTGTGTTACCCTGTAAACTAATTACCAATTCTATATCCACAATTTTCTACAGAAAAACATGCTTTTAAACATTCTAATAACATTTCATTATAATTAACGTGGTGTAACCATGTTAAAATACATTTTTAAGAAGTATCGTCTATACATCGTAATGGAACAAAGTTCTTTTGGTTGGCACTGTACATAAATTAATCTATAATTACATTTTTTTTTTTTTTAAAGAAAACATACTTTTAAGCATATTTATAATGTATGTTAATTCCATTTTTTTGGAATGCAACATAAACGCGTTAAAATGTACACTTAAATAAAAATTTGCCCATAAGCTCTAATAGAAAGATATTAAAACTTCTTCACACACCATAAATTTTAAGCCAGCACAACAGGTTGCGAAAGGACGTAGCCTTTCTTCATCAGGTGCAAACACGTGCTACTGCCTTGGAAGCAAAAGCAAGACTGCTTTTGCCTCCAAGGCATGTCTTGCTTTTGCCTCCAAGGCAGTAGCACGTGTTTGCACCTGATGACGAAAGGCTACGTCCTTTCGAAACCTGTTGTGCTGGCTTAAAATTTATGGTGTGTGAAGAAGTTTTAATATCTTTCTATTGATTGTACGCCAGTTTTTGAATTTAGTTTTTGGTCATAAGCTCTAATGTCACTAAATTCTTTTGTGTGTTTCTGCAAACGAACCATAAACATTGTATACCCTAGTAAAATCTATTCAACTTATTTTACGTCTTTCATGAATAATTGTTCAAAATTTGACATAAATTGTATGATTACGTGACATTGCCGGAACACTTTTGTAAGGTCTTGTACACTAATTCTGAAGCCTAAGCACACTTATTTTCTACATAAAACATGAGTTTAAGCATCTCAGTAATGTACGCTAATTTCATTTTGTTGGATGCAGAGTAACGATGTTAAAATGCGTTTAAGCGAAATTCACACCATAAGCCGTAATGATAAGGGAAACTTTGGCATGTCCCTGTACACAATCCATAATCAATATATACATAAAAAATTATGCAACTCTTTCTATACAGAGTCTGAACGTGTGTACAAATTTGCAAGTCAATTGGTGGATTTTTACGGCCGCTTTTGTGGTACATACAAATTCTGTCCATGGGCCGTAATGATAAGAAAATTTTTGGAATGTCCCTATACACGAACTACAAATGAAATATACACCCAAAACTATACAGTAAGTTCCATGTGACTAGTTAACATGTGTACCAAATTGCAAGTCAATGTTGTGATTTTTGCGGTCGCTATCACGCGACAAACAGACAGACACACGGACGGGAACACATACGGACACACAGCCCGAATCCGAAATCTTGAGTCTCCACAGGGAGGCCTACATTGACGTTTCGGCAATTAAATATACCAAAGAAAATTTCCGTCAAAGAGATATGATGAATATTAAGTCCAATCTTAACTTATCAGTCGAGATGTAAGGCGAAGTTACACTTACCCTACGGTTACTCTGCCATCAATTATGAATTAAAATGATATTAACCATTAAAATGTTTGGATAAAATCGAATTTTTAATTTATCCATTACTTTTCTGTATAATTTTCCAACTGAAAGAAAACAATTTATAATAGTTTTTTTGTTGTCTTTTTTTTAATCGATAAACGCTTTTATTTAAAAACCTCTACAATTTATCGATCATTTTTGTAAACAAAGTGCACCCCATATAAATACAGTAGCTGACGGAAGTTACACATCTTAGCCTTGAAACGTTGATGACCCCGATCTCTCCACGCATTCATCTTGGCCATATCTTAAATCAGGATCATTTCTAAAAGAGATCACAGAATTACTACTTCGGGAATCCCTCAAACCTTCGGTTGGGGTGGAATTCAAATGGATCTCAATTTGGAGAATTAAGGACCACGCCTCGAGCTGTTATGCGTTTTCGTCTAAGTAGCACTGCGTATATATTTATCTTTACATTTCATAAATTTTCTTCACGGAAAAGAAGATAAGAAGTCCGGGAAATCCCCAAAAAACAAGGACGGAATGCAACTGTTTTTCACTAGATGAAGTTATTAAAATAATGGCATTAATTATGTATAAAAACGCGTCGTTTCCTTTTTCAGTTTTTAGGTGGTGCTTATCGGGAGTTTGTTCAATTAAATGGGCCAGAAAATTTAAGCATATTCTCTTAATATATATTTCAAGGATATTGAGTAAAAGACATTTGTTAAAGATTTTTTTTTTTTTTTTTTTTTTTTTTTTTTTTTTTAAACACACATTTTTAAAAATGCTAATTATATGCATAATTTTTTTTAATCTTATGTAAATTACACAAGTGAACAAATACACAGTTTGAATTTACGTGATGTTTGTTTTATCAACCGATATTATGAATATAAAAAAAAATATATATATATATATTTAACAATAAAAAATAAAATAAGGAAATACTGGCATTAATGAAAATTTTTTGCTTAAAACTATGCCATTTCCAATCGGTATTAAATCGATTATGTTTTTATCTCGATATGTTCGTTCCATTGGAGCATAAATGGTTGAGCGCAAAGATAAAGTATTTCCGTGAACACGCGAATTCAAGGATAGTAAAAAAAAAAAAAAAAAAAATCAACAACTAATAAATCGTTAATATTTTTGTCTAAGTTGTTGTGTAAAATTAAGCTTTAAAAATTTAATTATATGTATCCGATAAGAATACATGAGATACAATTATATAATTATTATTTTTTAATGGAAGCTATATGTAAAGCTCAAACAATTATAATATATGCAAAATGTCAAATATTTTGCTTCTTTTCTTCACCAAATTAATGCCGTTATTAGAACTAGATCAACAACATAAATTATCCGGTAAATGCATATTTTAAATCAATTTTAAATGAACTTTAATAATTTGTTCAAATGTTTATTCAAATAAGTAGAATATACAGGAGGATTCTAATTAAAATTGCTATTTCAAAACGTTGTAACTTTGAAAGTACCAGTCTGAATGATTTGATATTTTACCAGAACAATCACGTGTCAATATGATATTGTTTAGAGACTGAAAAAAAAAAAAAATAGAAAAAGAAATACTGTAAGACCCCGCTTAACGCTGTTCCATTTAGCGCTGTTTCGGTTTAGCGCTCTTTTATTTCAACCCGGGGATTCCCCGAAATTGCTCGCAGCAGTACGGAGATTCCCGAAATTGTGCGCGCGCAGCGTTAGGTTTCCAAATAACCCCATTATTTACATGTTAAGATAGCCTCGTTTAGCGCTGTTTCGCATTACACTCTACTTTGATGGAACGTAACCCCGCGTTAAGCGGGGTCTTACTGTAAGTTTAAAACTATACCGATAGATGACGCTGTCAGACTAATATCAGGGAAAAGGCCTAAGTGAATTCGTTAAACAAAGGAATGTTGTTAGGAGAATGGAAATAATAAACTCCAAGGGTTTAACACCGGGGGTAGGCTCCAAAATCACTCTAACCGCTATATAATGGCCTCCTTCTGTCAAACAAAGATTTCCACAAATTTATCAGTGAAAAGGCAAGAAAACGCGTTTGCAGCGAAAATGAGATTGTGACAATAAAAAAACAGGATTTTCATAAAAAAAAAAAAAAAAAAAAAAAAAAAAAACCTTAATGAAGATTAACACATAAGTTTTTGGAAATACCCTCCGCCTTGTTACGCCACTAGTTGGAAGCGCAAAACGGCATGTTCCACAACCGATCGAAGTCTCTCTGTGCTGATGCTATGAATGCGGTGAGTGATACTTGCCTTCAAGTCGGCCAGATTCGCAATCCGTCCGCTGTAAGCAACATTCCCCAGGTATCCACAAAGCCAGAAATCACGTGGTTTTAAACCGGAGGAACAAGACAGCTATTCTGTTGGAAAACGACGGCTTATGATTCTATCATCTCCGAAATTTGCTCACCTCCCCAACACCAATGTGAACCCCGACAGAGCTACCGACATATCTGAAAAAAAATCGACATATTTTTTTTTTTTTTTTTAATGTTTTGCCAAACAAAATTTCATTTCCTCACGGATCTAGTAATATATCAAGTCATTCGGACCGGTAGTTTTCAAGTTAGAGCGTTTTGAAATCCCGATTTTATTTATATTCACCCTGTAAAAATTAAACCTTGGAAGAATGATACAAGAGGAGTTGACTTGGCATATCAGAATGCAGAGTAAATGAAGTTAATTGTTGTCTACTCAAGATGGATGCTGTAATAATATCGCTATCGCAGGATCCATACTTAATCTACCAAAACAACAGACAGGGCTATGTTAATTAACCCCTTAATGGTCGCATATTTTTCAAAGACACGCCCATAAAGTCCACATTTTTGACAAATAAAAAAATATAGATTGAAAAAAAATATATGAATAATATATAAATTTATTCTGTACATATTTTCAAATACGTTATATACAGTTTGGTACTGGCTGGTGCTTTTATGTACCCTAAAATGTTAAAGGAAAAATACACTTGGGGCGTGGTCACTGCCCGTGAATATCACGGGAAGGGGTTAAAGGCGGTTAAGAGTTTGGCTTTATGTTTTTCCGTATATGCCATGTCCTCTTATATCTCCCCTCATGAATTATAGCTTAAAAAAAAAAAAAAGTATCTGAGCGTTTCTACGCTCAAAGCTGGCAGATGGGAAATGCCAGGTTTGATCCCAGGTTGTGCTCATCGACGTAGCCGTTTGGACTTTTCTGTGGTCTTCTCCGAAACTCGCGTAAATACGGGCTAGGACCCCTTAGAAAGGCCCCCATGGAGGGCTTTCCTCCTATTGGCCTAGGACCTTAACGTAGTCAATCGGCCTTAAACTGCCCAATCACCCAACCAACCAAGAAAATACATTGTCTTGATTTACATGTAGTTTTAAGAATGCAAATGCAAGCTTATTATTACTACTATAATTATTATCATTATTATTATTTCGTAACAATATTTCTGTAAACATTAATTCTAAAAAAAGTGTTAATTATAGAGTGTATTTTAAAAACATATATTAAAAAACACATAAAATTCACATGCAGTTTCAAGTAATAGTTTGACTGGCAAATTTAACCTAGAGCCCGGCCCTGAATCTTTTTGTTCATAGTTTCTTCAGCAACCAATGTCAATTCTCTTTCCCTGATAGCTGATAAAAGTTTAAGTTTTCAGTAGCTACACACTGAGATAAATATGGTATATATGTTGTTGATTATGCTTATTAAAATTAAATATATTGCTTTAGACGGTTAACTTGGGAAAAAGAAAAGCAATATTTTCTAAGCATTATCTCAATAAGAATATTTTTCAAATTACCTCGTGTGCAATAAATTAAAACAGGGTTTCTATTTTTTATCGATATAAATGCAATTATTTTAAAAATTAAGTTAAAGTAATATTTAATTTCAAATATTTCCTTGTGGCAAATTTATGTATGCTCGATACAAACTGCTTTTAAATAGAAATTTTCAGGTATATCTGCGTTTTCAAAGCTATCAGTTGAAGGAAAAATAATTTTTATTTTCAAATATACATTAAGTGTATGCTATAATTCTGTCCAAACTATATTCATATTTAATATATTTTTTTAAATATGTGACTGGTGCCACATATTTAAAAATCTTTTTGTTGTTATGGTTATTGTTGTTTTCCAAATAATTACAATTTTGTTTTTTAAATAACCCTACTTGTTTTCAAGGAAGATGAAACAAATGCCTATTTAATTTTTAAACTTTAGTTGCAGTTGCATTTGGTAACACATTTCGCAAAATTATACTCAATTTCAAGACTACAATGCAATGCACTGTATTACGTTTAAAAAATAAGAAACATGTTTATTATTTTTTTATTGGTTGGTGATTTTACGTATGATAATATTTACGATTAATGTTATAGCTTTAAATAACACGAACCAACTTAAAATAATACTAAAAATGCTTGGGCAACTTTTAAAAGCTTTTAAATTGTCTCAACTTTGCTTCAATTTTATTGTAATTAAATTTTCTTAAAAGTATATTTTGTTTATAGATATGTGGTAGACTCTCTAAAAAACACCTCTGTAAATTTATTTTTAAAGGGAATGCATTAAACAGTTTCTTTTACGTAGCCCTATATATCGTCTCAAAATTGCATTGCATATGAAATGTATGATGTTTAAAAAGTTTGTCGTAGTAAAAATATCTTCATAACATTAAAAATGTGCAATAAAATGTTTTCTGTTGCATCTCATAGAGCAACTTTGTGGGGCCGTTCAAACCAACCAGTTATTCTAATCATACCTTCTTTTGCAGAAAAATGAGCCTTGTACATTTTTATAATATATTAACTTGTTTATATTACCATAGAGTATAAAGGTATTTAATTATGCTTTAAAAATATACCTCGTAAAGACCGCAATGAATTAAAATTCTTTCGTGAGACCGAGGGCGCATTCGAAAGTATTTCCCGGTCACTTCCCGAGTTGGGAAATGACGTCACGCGGGAAGTTCGGGAAATTAGAACTACCATATAGGAGTCATGTTTCTTTATATATTTGTTTCCCGGGAAGATGGAATGTGTGCGGAAGTAGTTATATCTCGGTCATTTTTCGTAAGGCTCCTATATGGTAGTTCTAATTTCCCGAACTTCCCGCGTGAAGTCATTTCCCAACTCGGGAAGTGACCGGGAAATACTTTCGAATGCACCCCGTGTGTACCTTTGCTTTATTTACACCATTTTCATTAAAGATCATGCCATAATGAACTGAACTTAATTTTCAAAAATTAATTTCAGGCATTCTATAAATCTTAATGGAAAATTGAACGCTGCCAGATAGACAGATAAAATGACAGATAAGGCGACTGAGTGAAGTCATTCTTGAATCACCGGAAAGCGTTAAATACGCTTGATGCAAACAAAGCAATTTCGAATTATAGCACTGAATGTATACGAATATTTTTGGGTGACCCTGTAAAACTTAAACAATAATCATTCTAAATTACACGGAAAACATCTTCTTGCACGTATGAATAATAAATGTCATTTTTATATTAATTTGGTTATATTACCATAGAGTATGAAGATATTAATGTATACTTTAAAAATATACCTCGTAAAGACAGCAATGAATTAAAATTATTTCGTGAGACCGTGTGTACCTTTGCTTTATTTACACCATTTTCATTAAAAATCATGCCATAATGAATTTAAATTTCAAAAATTAATTTCAGGCATTTTATGAATCTTGATGGAAAATAGAACGCTTCCAGATAGACGGATAAAACCCCAGACAGATCTCCCAGACAGATAGGGAGACTGAGTGAAGCCTTTCTTGAATAATCAGAAATGCATACAAGAATGCAAATTCAGCAATTTCGAGTTATAGCCCTGAATATATATGAATATTTTTGGGCGGCCCTGTAAAACTTAACAATAATCATTCTAAATAACACAGAAAACATCTTCTTGCATATATGAATAATGAACGTCACTTTTAATTATAATTTCTGAAGTACAAGAACTTTTAAATGTAATTTATGAAAATGCCTTTCACAGAAAGCATCGCATTGATGCTCTTTTGGATGTCTCTTTAGATAAACTGTTATATCATATATACCATTGTAAGAAAGAACATACCATTGTGAATTTGAATAACATTTATCTGTTTGGAGAAATTTTCATAATATTGACTAATGTTAGAACGGGGATAGATAGACAAACTGAAATCATAAACGCGTTTCAATTTTGTTAAAAAAAAATTAAGATTCCTCTCCACTTATCGTCTCCAGAAGCCAGAGCCAATCTTATTCTATGGAGAATTTTGCCCCATTATAACTTATTCACTAATATATATATATATGTATATATATATATATATATATATATATTTAAATTATGTTTTCACATTCAGAAACTTCAAAACTATTAAACAATTTATCGCTTTCTGAAAATTATTTTTTTTAAATTTTTAATATTTTATTTTGAGATTGTAAAATGCGAATTTTCCCAATGTGAAATTTTTCATTTTTGAGTTTAAAATTGAAATCTTAAAAAAAAAAAAAAAAAAAAATCAATTTTAAGAAAGCGATAAATTGTTTAATAGTTGCGAATTTTTGGAAAGTTAAAACAGAATTTAAAAATATATATTAGTTAACGAATTATAAGGGGGCAAAATTCCCCATAGAATAACATTGGCTTCGGCTTTCGGAGACGATATATAGAGAGTCCCCTTAAGGCAGAAAAAATTTAAAACGTAATAAAATATAATCTGTACTAGAATTAAAGCAATGATTTTTCAATATATTTAAATGTTTAGATATATGTGGGTAGGTTTTGACGTGATTGGGCACATATAGTTCAATTCTTTCTTGACATTTTAATTTAAATATTGTCTTTTTACACCCATATCCTGTTTGCTTGCAAACTCAATTACAACGCGCGTAGAACGAAGTTCCAGTTTTTTAAGTGGTATAAAAGTACTGCACGTGTTTTCTTCTTGTTGTTTTTCTCTCTTTACAAACATAACGCAAAAGTTATTAAATAAAAAAAAGACAATTCATTATTTCATATAACCGTAATCATAGGGCGTACACTAAGCGTTTTGCATTAATAAAGCATTTTATGTGAAATTTTCTTTATGAGTGTACTTTAATGATAAGCTTCAATTAGGAAATTAAAACGTATTTTCTAGCATCTTCAAATTTCTCACGGGTTCAATGGATGTTCATTAGCATAATTTGTATGGATAAGCACAAATGGTATTAGCATGAGAATCAGATGACCACAAAGCTAGGGGACACCCTTTGTTTATTGTAATAGGGATTAGCCTCATATAACAAGTAACGCCTTAGTCTGAACCTTTTCCTAGTATTCATGTGAAAAGATCACAAGACCATTTGTAATATATTAATTTTTTTTTTTCTAATTTAGGGGAAATGATATGTTTCAAGGAATTAAAAAGAGACTTATGCTCCCCATATAAGACGTATATTGTTTTATAATATCATTTATTAAGAGATTTCAGCTTGTGTAAAAAAGTGACCATGGTTAATCGTAGTCAAAATTACAACTATGAAATCTCATTTGAAAAGACAAAGAAAAAGGAAAATAGAAATTCTTTTGCAAACTGATTCCCAAGTAAATATATATATATATATATAAATAATATTTTTATTTTTATTTTTAACTTTTTCCAACATAATGGACAATTTTTACGGTTATATTTACGGAATTTTGCCGTTTTTTCTATATACGATCTTAATTATTTTTAATTTTTGTAATATTTCCTTTTGTTATTCAGGATTACTGAAGCATGTTTTTTGAATATTTTTTTCTGTTTCATAAAATCAAAATTCGTACCTTTTACAAGCTTTTCTTACATCGACACACAAAATAATCCGGATTATATGAATAATCTTCTTGCAATGTGAATTCAATAAAACAGATTTTATAATCGTGATAGTCAATATTAGTCTATATATAGGGAATCTAGGAAAAGCATATTGTATATGTATGAACATCGCTTTCCCCCTCCCCCGGAGGGGGGAATCCTCCTCTAGTAGAAGGTTAACTAAATATGTAATGTGAATGATTTTTATATTAATATGCTGTATTTTTTTGCTTATGAAAAAATATATATATATATATCATAGCATAAAGTGATCCAATTTATGCAAGGTCACTTATTTGAATTTTAAATTCGTATTTCAATTAAAATCACACAAATTAAAATATTTTGTTTTAAAGATATACTGGTTGATACTTGTCAAATCTTGATAGTTATACAAAAAATAAGTGTACCAGTGAGATTTCATCATTGCACAGTGGCTAAATAGCACTGAGTTAATTTAAAGCATTACTTATTTATTTATTTATTTATTTTAAGAAATATGCAAATTTTACATAAAGCATACAAGATAGATGAGGGAAAAAAAATTTACACGAGATTAATAATAATAATAATAAAAATAAAAAAAAGAAATACGACGATCCAATAACGATTTCTCACGCATAAATAACAATTCATATATTCCTGCCTTTTCAAGGAATATACCGAAAGTAACTATTTCATTAAACCAAATAAACACATTGAGTCTGGGATATTTTATTAGATTGCACTGAGATAAATCTATTTCTATTTAATGCATTTTTTTTTAGGGGAATACTACTTGAGAAACGATCAATTGGTATAAGAATTTTTTTTAATTAATACAAGATAATAAAATTTCCTGGTATTTTTTTAGTTTAATTATCATTTGTATATCCAAGCAATTGTCATACATATTGAGATCATTTCCTCATATCTCATTGAATAATTCTTCAAAAAATTATAAGTTTAATGAAAAAGATCTTTTCAAATGCATTCAATAAGAATATAAATAAGCAGGTTACAGTGAAATGTTTAAAAACTTATCATTGGAAATGAATGAATAACTTTATAATGCAGTGATAAAAAGAAATATGATTACATAATCAATATTTTCCTTAGACAGTTTTAGGAGGGTGCTGCGCCCTGCCTGCCCTTTGGAGGAAGAAATAGCACCCTTCTTGCCCCATTTGAACAAAAAAAAAAAAAAAAAGAAAAAAATGCGTCCTTATTGCATCTTACATTAGAGGAGAAATTTAGGAGAAAACAACCTACAAACTTAAGAATATTGATTTTCTGAAGATAAATGAAATACATGTAAAACTACTGTACATAACAGTCAAAGTTTATTGGTTTATTAGTAGCAAACAACAATAAAGACAGTAAAAATTAAAAAAATATATATATTCATTGCATGCATACTCATAACAGAATTCTAAAATGAGTATAAATTTTAAACGTAAAATATGTCCTTAAGAATCCAAAACTGACCTTAAAAACCTAAAAAGTGTCTTTTTTTTATTATTTAGCGCCCTGCCTTTTCTTAAACTCAGGGGAAACTCTGCATAATGGCGGTTTCACGCAGGTAAAGATCAATAAATAACTTTATGAATCATTATAACATACATCTAATAAATAAATAAATAAATAAGACCAAAATAAAATACATTATTACAGTAGTTTTCTCACACGGTCCATCCAAATGATCGACATTGCCTTTTAAACACACGACTTTCCCATATATGACCACACATTTTCGTTTTCAGACATTTTCTAAATATCTCAAAACGTACTTGGCGAATTATCTTGAAACATTAGAAATGTGAAAAGTATGTTATATCTCATATATTTCAGCAAACGTTTTGCTCCGAAAGCAAAACGTGGATCAGTAAACCACAATCTGTGAATCTGATTTCACATTGAAAAGCATTCTGTTTGTAATAAGTCACTGTGGGACATATTCTAATTATCTGTATTCATTTTTCTGAGACTAAACACATATATTAATGAAGGTATACAAGTTTCTTAAATAGAAAAAAAACAAAAACAAAAAAAAAAAAAAAAACACGCAGGGGGCTAGAAGAAAGCTATTTTGAGAAAACTTGACACACTACATTAGATACATCATATAACAATCAGAATGTAAAAACTAGTATGTTGTGGCCACCACAAGACTTTCTTCTATATTTTCCTATACAAATTCACTCAATAACAAAAAAATAAAAAAATACGATTTTTTTTTCTAAGTTTTTTTTTTTTTTTTTCGTTAAAAGTAAAAAAAATCGATAACTTTGCTTTACATTATCACATATTTATAGGTCAACCATTCGTTTTAAAGGTATTGACGAGACCTTTCGAAAGATACCCATCTTGAAAATTTATCTCCCCCGGGGGTACTTCCCCCCAGGAGGGGAAGCGATGCCCCCACATGAATTTTTTTTTTACTAATTAACTACTACTATTATCAATAATTCATATTAATTTTACAATCACAGGTAAGAATAACTCTCATTATGTACATTTATACAAAATGTTGTCCTATACTGCCATGTTAAAAATTTAGAAAAAATACGATCAGAGCACCACCTGTTGAGCGATTGATCCCCAAATCTAATCAGCACCAGTTTATGTCAGGGGCCAACTAAATACAAAGTTTGGTTCAATTTCGTAAAAAAAAAAAAAAATCGATAACTTTAATTTAAATTATCACAGATTTATAGTTCAACCATTCGTTTTAAAGGTATTGACGAGACTTTTCGAAAGATACCCATCTTGAAAATTTACTCCCCTTGAGGGGGGCCTTCACCCCCAGGGGGGTGGCGAGGCTCCTACACATACAAAAATTTTTTCCCAGTTGACTATCTCTATTATAAATAATTCCTGTAAATTTCATAATGATTACTAAAAAATAATTCTCTTTATGCACATTCATACAAAATTTTGTCCTATATCACCATGTTAAAAATTTAGAAAAAGCGGGATGGCAACGCAACCTGTAAGACAATTTTTACCAAAAGTTGATAGGCACTAATTTATGTCAAGGGGCAACTACATACCAACTTGTATGAAATTCTGTGCAGTAGTTCCTGAGATACAGTTGCCACAAAATTTTGTCACACACACACACAGAGACAGACAGACAGACAGACACTTTTCAAAAATTGTCAAATCGCGTTCTACAGCTCTCAAATCGTGTAAATCCATCAAAAACCCGAGGTCGAAAATTTTTACGAATCCAATACTTTCTTCTATTGAATATAGAAGAAAGTAATAATAAATAACGAATGAAATATAAGCATTTTTACAAAATAGTTTTAACTGCGCATACGGAAGGGAAAATGAAATTAAAAACATTTCATTTGCATAATTTATTAGCCAAATGTGTTGAACTATTTGTATGAAAACCTCAAGTAAATATCATGAGAATTGAAAAACATTACGATTGACAGAGTACACTGAATGTTAGTTCCTTTCGAGAAATAAATAAACAATAAAGAAATAATAATAAAAATAATAATAGGGAAACTAATAAAAAATTTTTTTGCTCACTATTAAAGAACAGTATACAACAAATGATTAAATTAAAATAAAAACTTTGGTAAACCCCTTATTTATTTATTTATTTATTTTTTAAGATGAACTAAAATTCAGTACATTTTACCGGCGACAACTTTTCGAAATTTCGCGATATTTTCTTGAGATTTTCATATAAGTAGCTCAATGCATTTGACTAATATATTATGCGAATGAAATTTCGAGCACGTGCTGTTGGAAATATTTAATAAAAATGCTCATATTTCATTCGACATTTAATATTTTATTTTCAGTATGATGTTGTGTCTAATATACTATGTAAATTTACCTAATAACGTCTTTTTTTATTGAATTGCTTTGAGCACTTTTATCTCTATTATATGTATATTCCATATATTGTAAGGAATGGTTAAGGAAGGAAAAAAAAAAATAGTGATCATAAATTACAAATGATAAAAATCATTGAGGATTTTGTATATTTCGCTGACAAAACAGCTTAGCTTTTGTAGGTTTACATATATTAATTAGAGGATATACTCTATCGAAATGCTATTTTATCTTTACATATATTAAAAGAAAATGTGTGCGTCTGTTTCCTGCGCTTTGTAGGAAAACGGTTTGACACACAGATGCAAAATGGAGGTTCATGGCATGGATATGCATGAAGGTTCATACTGACACTTCCCCTGATGCACATCGTAGCCCGATTTCCGAAATTTCGATAAGTTTTTTTAATTAATTAAGACCTATAAATTTCTGAAAAGATCAGTTCTAGAGATAGAAACGTAAAAGTAAAAAGACGTCCCGTGGTCCGTTTGCTCGGTTGGTTGGAGCGTCATGCTAGTAACATGAAATTTGTGGGTTCTATCCTTCCAAGACCAATGCGTTAATTTTTTTCAGATAATTAATAGAAAATGTGTCTATAAAAACGAAAATATTTCAGCGTCTACACAGTATCCTAAGACTTTTTATTTATTTATTTTTTTTATTAATTAAAATTTTGCAGCTGGTCTCCATCTGTTTAATGAAGATGATAATCTGTCCGAGAAATGTCTGTTCAGAAAAATGTTGTTCTTCAATAATAGCTGAGCCATTTATCGTCCGGTTAACACCTCCGGAACCGATGATGTAGCATAGGCGGGAAAGGTAGCATAGGGACTAAGTGTATAGTTTTAAGCAATTTCAATAATTTTTTTAGGATTTATTTATAAAGTGATTTAAAGTGTTAGTGAGTAATGTTTTTTGTAAAACCCTTTAAATATAGGGACTAGCAAAGCACGCAAAGCCTGCTAGAATAGAAAAAAAAGAAACTGTTCTTATTACATAGTAGCCCTTAATAATCTTAGATATCGATTTTATAATACTTCATCATTAATCTATTTATCTTTAATCAATTGAACATAGCATAATAAACTTTACATAAATCATCACGAGCAAAATATAACAACAAATATTAAAAAAAAAGATTTGCATTACAGAAATGAACTTAATTTAATGGTTCATTTTAACCATTAAATTACAGTTACATTAGTATGTAAATGAACAAATAAACTCCATGCAATCATTTCAAACTGCTTTACGAGTATTACTTCCCTTACTTCTTTATCTACGCATTAATCTTTACATTAACACCTTGATATACGCTTTCACATGAGTATCTGAGCTATATCAAGCTGTTTGCTTTGATGTCTTACTCTATTCAAACTGCAATTAGGCGTTAACGATCTATTATAAGGATGAAATCAACATTCTAACGAATTTCTCGTGATTATGCCATAAATCATGAAAGTTTAAGCTTGCTTACGTATTGTATTTATGAGGACATCTCTGTGTACGCTTCAATTTACAAAATTCACCGTGTAAAAATCCTCTTGAGGTCATAAAAGTTGATATGCATGTTGATAAGTATAAAGATTTTGTATACCGTGTATGAGAAATAACATATTACCAACCTTAATAGGCACTTTAAGAGAGAAAAATTGCGGGCAAACCTCTATAATTGGTAAAGGATGGAGCCTTCGTTTTTTGTAAATAGAATTTGCATAATTCTGTGGTGAATCTAAATTGAGCTATTAACTTTGTTTTAGCATAATTGGCAAAAATAACACGAATTTCATCATCTAAGTTACTGATGAATTTTGTTTAATTTTTTTGTTATTAATCATGTCTGTTTTAAAATACAGTCGATTCGTTACAGTAGTTCGTTTCAACATTTCTTTTAACTAACGAAAAAATAAAATAATAATAATAAAATGAAATAAAATAAAGGTAAAAGAGGAATATATAAGAGCTGTGTGTTTAAAGATTCCACCAAAAGAATTTATCTTCATGTTTTATGTATGTTAATTTACTTAGTTCTAAGGACTTTAAAACTTAAGTGTTTTTTCTGATTTAAATAAACTCAATCGCCTTTAAATGAATTCAATGGCCATGAAAAAATGCATGCACTTTAATGTTTGAATTTTAAACAATTCTTGGAAGTAGAAAATTTATATTAGAGAAGAAGCAAGATATAGTTTTGTGTTTTACTGTTTTTGCTTTTTACTTAAGAGGTCTCATACCGTATTAACAGTGCTTAGTAGCGTAAGTGAAAATGTGCATGCACTTTGACTGATGATTAGTTTAAAATATTTATTGAAATAACGAAGTTATTTTGAAGTTATTAGAAGCCTGATTTGACTTTTGGATAATTGCGAAAAAGTCGCTTTTATTATATATCTCTTAGTATGAATTATGTAACGTTGTAATTAGTATTTTTAAAGAATTTATTAGCTATAATTCAACTAAAAATGTAAATATTAACTTTTTAATTTCATGTACTTAATTTATAAACGGTTGACTTTTAATTAATTTTATAATAATGTCATGTTTTATAGTAATATGAAAAGTCATGTTTATCAGTAAAGTAAGTATACAGAAATTTGTTAAAATGAATTTTTAAACTAAACGGTTTTATTTTCAAATTAAAAAAAAAAAAAAAAAAAGAAGAAGAAGAAGAAGAAGAAGAAGAATGTAGTAATACGTGTTTTAAGACTTTGCAAAAGCAAAATATTTTAATATTACGCGTATTTTAAATGCTCCAATTTTAATTGAAATATATATATATTCATTTACATAACTTTTTAATTGCATAAAAATGAAGGTTAATTTAATTCTTAAAGGAAAATTAAACTGTTTAGATTATTTGTAACCGTGATTCAATAAATGATCACGAATCAAGAACCAGAATAGATGCAAAGTGGCGCCACCTACTCACAGGCGACGAAGAACCTTCAGAAGATCTCCCACTCTCCACCGAAGCCATGACTGATGAAGCCTGGGGCCCCAAGATGAAAAGCGGCTTTTTAGAAACAACGGAGCAGTCAAGTAAGGTTAATTTTCCTTTAAGAATTAATATTCATTTACATTTATCTATATAATTAAGTGTATAAAATTAATTATTATTGCTGTAACATTTTAAAAATTATTTAAGAATCAAGGAAATCAAAACTTTGAAAGCAAACAACAAAGAGAGAAAAAAGGTGAGAAAGCAGCAATTGTTTTGAGTTGAAATAACTGCGCATGATCTGCAGCAGGCAAAGAAATACAGATACAATAGAAGAATACAATTAGCAATTTTCGTTTCGTGTGCTGCTGATTTTTTATTGCCCTTGATTCGTGATATTTCTCATGATGAAGGGTAGAACATAATTATTTTGATCCGAAACCTATAAATTTTTCATTTATCCTTTTTAGCGCTTGTACTTCGATGCATTTTTCCGCTATTTATCAGGTTGCCAAGAATGGTTGTAGAGAATGAAACTTGTAGTTAATAATATTGCTACAATTAACAGCTTATTATTTAACATTGGGTTAATTTTACCATTCTGCTCTTTTTATTGGAAAATTACACATCTCGCTTATTTAAAGAAATCATTGTAAGCTGTAAAATATACTATTTTTTTTTTTTTTATTAATTTTGTTCAAGATGAAATTTTGAGAAATTCACACTATTATTAAATATGAGTTATTACAGTTATTACATGCAACTACGGTATTACAGGTCGTGTGAAACATTAATATTTGGCTCTAGTGTTACTACACAGCAGGCAGTATCAAATTGGTTTTCCGAATTTCATAAAGGTTACTTTGAGTTCATAATTGAACCACGCACTCTTTCAGAATCAAAGGTCAGTAATGGTGAACTAAAGGTCACCGCTGATGTTGACCTCAGAGTGTCTATATGAATTATCGTTGAAGTTTGGTGTTAACAAATGAGTAACATTAACTACTTTAAGTCAAACCAATAAAATGAAAAAAGTTGCAGAAGTGGGTTCCGCATAAACTGCATGAAAAACAGAAACAACAGCTTTTGGAAGCTTGCTTATTTTTTGCCTTCTTGTTACACCTTTGATCCATTCTTTGATCCCTTTTTGAATAGATTGTCACTTGCAAGAAGAAATGGATCCAATATGCCAATTGTAAAGTGGTTGGACAAAGATAAATCACCAAAACACACTCTAAAACGTAAAATTCATCAAAAGAAGTTGGTGGTGAGTGTTTGATGGTCTGTCGCAATTGAGATCCATTACGATTTTATGAAACATGGCCTCATCGATTACAGCAGAAATATACTGTAACCAACAGGGCGAAATAATGCAAAAGTTTTAAGAAAAAACAGCCTAGATTTTCAGCAGATTGACTCCTACCTTATTGCATGATGATGCTAGACCATATACTTCACAGATGACTGTGGCAAAACTACAGGAATTGGAGCTGAAACGTCTTCATCACCCTGCATACTTTGCAGACCTAGCCCTCTCTGACTACCACTTGTTTTGCAATTTGGACATCATTTTAATAGAAAAACAATTAAATTAAGCTGTAAAACTAGCGTGCGAGGAATTCAGTGACACTCTTCAGCTAGAGTTTTATACCATCGAACTAAACAACCTGCCGCTTAAATGATAAAAAATGTATAGACAATATGGGTGCGTACTTTAATGAATAAAATAATTCTTTATAAGTATCAACAAATTTTGCTTATCATTGTATAGGTTTCATCCTTCACTACCTAATATAAACCACTATAATATTAAAAATATATATAAAGAACTATAATTAATCAATCATTATTTTTATATGTTTAATTATCTAAATAATATTAATATCTGATCTAGTATAAATTTCTGAACTGATATCGACATTCTAAAACAATAATTATTTACAGATAGAAGTTATTTATTTATTTATTTACCATTTTTCTTTTTAAGTTCACTTACAGTAATTGTATTATTTTTCATTATAATCTACTAACAGTGATTTTTTCATAATTTTAAAATAGATGACAGTAGTAGCTCTACCTATTTAATAAAATTCGGTGTAATTTTAATAGCTTTTTTTTTTTTTTTTTTAAGACAAATTTGGGTTTAATCTATTTAATTACACATTTGAATTAGAGGGTTCATCTTTGTAAACAAATGAAAAATCCGAAAGATTTTAAATAAACACCTTCAAAGAAAACAATTATTTTTATGATTAAAAGTTAAAATATTCATTATAATTTTTAAAGCATGTATTGTAATTACAATTTTCATATTCCTCTTAAAAAAGAATAAATAAATAAAAAAAAAAAAAAAAAAAAAAAAAAAAAGGTAATTAAATGCACTATAAGTTATATAATGATGTGCAAAGTTGCCTTTGCCCGCAACATTTTATACGAGTTTTTTTTTTTTTTTTTTTTTTTAAGTTTTCTCTACTTTAATGAATCATATATACATGTATAAAAATCGTATGAAGATTTCCTTTTTCAGAAATAGTCGTGGAGAGCATTTTGGTCGATAGCAACTTTGTACATGTAAAATATTTTTATGAGAAAACATAATCAATTTCAAAAAGAGCGTGAATTAATGGATCTTTGGCATGATGCTCCAATTTTCAAAAAACAAAGTTACCCAATCGACTGCTGACCGCCCATTTTAACTCACTTTAAAGTTGTTAATATTCAACTGTTCTGCGAATACTTTTTTCAACTTCTAAGTAAACGAATATGGTTTGTCAGAAGTCGAATGAAATTAGTAGTATATTAGTAAGTGCATTGACGCTCCACACTGTTAAAATTTTCAGCAGAAAACTACTGGTAATCATTTTTGTTAAGTCTTAAGTAAATTTATAAAGGAAATTAAACGGAAATGTTAAAATAGCTGTTTTATTTATGCATTTTAATGACTATGCTTGTTCTGAAACAAAAACAGTCATTTAAAATTTTTACTTGGAAATTAAATAACAAAAATTGATAAAAATACTGAATAAGGTTTGAGAATCTCGATTACATACGTTTAACTAAGAATTATCGCAAATTTATAGAAACTCTGTATAAACATTTTAGTAAATTTACAGATTTTGTTTTACAGTGCATGCCAAAAGATGCAGTGTTGCCAACGTGTAAGGACATTTTTATTTAATTATTATCACTAGTTATCAAGAATAGTGTTTGATATATACGATAGTCAATTAGACAAACATTAGAATTAAAAATTAGTTAAGGTTAATGAATATATAATTCCCTTCAGGTTGAAAACTCTAGTTCCATGTTACTTCATTCTTATTAAAATTAATTCATTCATCAGAACTTGTTATTTATATTTATCAGATTTATAAATTATATTCATACAACAACATTAATCATAATCTATTTGTAAAGACCATGATTTATTTCTTAAAAATCATTCTACGAACAAGAAAAACAAATAGAGAGTTCAGACATTAGCACTTTAAGGCCGCATGTTTTTCCATTTTAAAAAAATAGGCTTCAAATTTTAGTATTACTCTAAAACATTACATTGTTTATCAAAATAATTTTCGTATTCATGTTTAAATTATTTAAATTTCATCTTTATCAATCGGCGCATTAGATACCTCTACAGTATTATGCGACAATTGCACTTAAGGCGTAAACACGAATATGCAAAATCATTTAGTTTAATTATATAACTTTTAAGATGAATGCCAAAATGTGCATGTTTAATGCAATGATTCTCAACTGCTGTGTTGCGGCATTTCAGTGTGCTGCGAGATTATCGAAGCGAGCCGCCGTCACTAGGAATACACATAGATATTATATTTAGATCCAACATGCCAATTAAACAAGTAAAATTCTTTTAAATTTATTTTTATGATAGTAATTAGTGTGTTGGAAGAATTTTAAAATAATAAATGTGTACTGTGACAGTAAAAAAAAAAAAGTTTGTGATTTCTGTTTTAATGCTGGAAAATTTCCAGTTTTTTCGGAGTGTAACTAATTTTTTTAACACCTCAATTTCATTAATAAATTTCTCTAGTAAACAATTACAGTTAAATAAGTACAAAATTATTCTCCAAAAAAATTTGTATTAAGTAAAAAGTAAGCACTAACAACGCTGTGGAAAAATTAAAAATGTTGCATATACGGTTTAATGTGGACAGAGTTCGAAGTCTCCGCCTGTTTTTCAGGACACTTTTATAGTTCAGAAATTTACGCCTTTTTTGCTACCACTAATTTTAAACAATAATCACTATTCTATTTTATGCACGACACATTACTGTAAAAATACGGTAAAGTTTTCTGAGTGAAAATAGTGGTAGCAATAAAGGCTGAGATTTTTCATCCCTAAAAGTATCCTGAACAAAAGAAAAAAAAAAATGTGGAGAGCCCGAATGTGGCATCCCTTTCTTATCACATGACGTAAATTTTAATGCCACACAAATTTTAATTATCTTTTATTTACTTCTTGTTCATAGAATCTTTACTTAAAAATCTTATTAGTCATATAGCGACATGGTACACACAATACCATTTAAATTCGCGATTTCTTAGTAAAAAATTGTTTCAGAAACAACAACAATGACAACAACTTTTGAAAAAGTTTGAAATAAATTAATATATTTCTATATATATATATATATACTAGCAGGCTTTGCCCGCTTCGCTGGACATTAAACTTAAATGAGTTGTTAAAATCCCATATCTTTATTAATAGCCTAAGTTCTTGCTGTGATTGGTAGAGGTTTTCTCGCTCGAAAAGTGAGGAGTCTAGGTCTCCACTGTCTTCGGCAAAACTTACCCACTTCTTACTTCCCCTTCCTCAGCGGGTGAGTTCGAAGTTTTGCAAAATCACACTAATGTACATAATGCGTACACTTAATCAATATCCAGTCTGGGTCCCCACTGCCTTCGGCACAACTTACCCACTTCTTATTTCCCCTTCCTCAGCGGATGAGTTCGAAGTTTTGCAAAATCCCACTAATGTACATAATGCGTACACTTAATCAATATCCGCACACCAAAATTCGCCATTCTAAGATAATTCAAAGCGAATTCAAACGGAAAAACATGTTTTTACACATGTTTATTGGAAACGACTTCAGTATAACCCCACAACGATATTTGGCGATTTTTTTGTAGGCGATTATGGCTAAATCATAAATCTAAAAATCATAAATCATATATGGTAAATGATAAAATCATAATCTAAATCATAAATCATAAATCATAAAATCATAAATCCAAAATAAACAACATATTAGGCTGCCATATTATATCGCAAACAGTCCAGAACGACATCGTTATCCTTCAAAACGGCGCCAAAGAAAAATCGCCAAATTCAGTTGTGGGGTTATACTGAAGTTATACCGTTTATTGCCCTCCGACTTCGAGAAGGGGGGGGGGGATTTCGAATTTCGTGAAATCCAGTTACAATAAGTGCCGGATGCATACAAACAATTTATGCACCAAATTTCGTGACCACAGAAGTCTTTAATAGAAAATATTATAAATAAATAAATACAAAACGCACAGCTTTAGTATGGGAAACCTTTGGGGACTTTAAATATTTTAAGCCATTTTTGCGATGAACTGAATTGGCTATCTCAATTGTGCAATTAAAGATCTTGGCGTGAAACGTCCGAGCAACTTCGGTTCCGAATTTCAAATTTTGCCAAAGGAATCCAGTAATAAAGCTGTTCCATACACAAAATAAATAAATAAATAAAATAAAATAAAAACTCTTTTCTGGTATTTACAAAATAAAAATAAAAAAATCTTAATAAAATCCAAATTATAATCATTTACAAATAAGGGGAGAACATAAAAAAAACCCTCATAAGGTACATAATAACAACAAAAAATTTTGTTTTACTGCAGGAAAAAAAGGACTGCTTAATTAAATAAAAATATTAAACTAATGCCAAATATCTCTATGAAAATATTTATCCACGTGCAAATTCCTCATTAAAAAAAAAAAAAAAAATTACCAACTTTTGTATTTTTCTCTCTAATTTTTATTTTTATTCACGTGAAATTAAAAATATTTCATTTTATTTCTGGAAAATAAAAAAATATATAAATTCCTATATATAAATATAAAACGTTTTACCGAATCTGGGTTAAAAACGGTAAAAGGGTAAAATAAATTAGAAATATCAGATCTACATTTATAAATTCAGTACCAAATGAAAGGGGTGATTTTTCTGAATCCTGGGGTGTAAACAGTTTTTCGATACGACAATTAGATTTTTTAAAATTAACTAAAGTATGAAACTTAGATGGCAACACTTCATTTCAATCTTTTCATAATTTGTAGTCCGAATCACGCGAATAAAAAAGTCTTTAACTTAAAAATTTATTTTTATATTTTATTTTTCCATTCAAAGCGTTTTAGTGAAAAAAATATTTATGGCGCATGCGCAGGCTTTTTTACCCATAATTTAAACACTATTCATAATTTTGAAAATTTCTATAGATATAATTTTAAGTTGGGTGAAGACCTAAGTTTCTACCAAGCGCCGTTGAATTCCGTCCAGCCGTTCTCGAGTGATACCCGGACAAACGTATTTTAGTTTTTTACCCCCCAGGGGGGGAACGGGGGGGAATTTCTGAAAAGTTGATACATATAATTTTAAGTTTTGTGAAGACCTAAATTCCTGCCAAGCGCCGTTGAATTCCGCCCAGCCGTTTTCAAGTGATGCCCGGACAAAAAAAGCGACACGGACACGATGACACACACACAGACACACACTCACACACACACACACACACACACACACACACACACAGGCAAAATTTTCTGAAGTCATTTTCGGCTTTCATGGGGTGTGAAACGTGAAGATATCGCAAAATTTTTCGATTCTGACAAATTTACAGACAAAAGTCTGATTTTATTAATATAGATTTCCACCATGAATATTTGAAATTCGTGAGTCATGAAATAGTTTATTTAGTACGTTATATTATATTTTATTTAGTAGGCTGCATCATATTTTATTTTTATGACGTTAGTAGAAATTTGAATTCAATTTTGATCTTTATTTGAAATATCTTAAAATGTTGCATTAAAAAGTATCATGCTTATAGTAAATTTCCTTTTTGATCCTCTAATATTTTGTCCGATTACAGTTTGTTAAATATTATTATTTAAGAGTTTACAAATAATTCCAATGCTGAAACCAAGGTTTTGGAAAACCCAGCGCAGGCGTATCAATCCTCCGGATTTTAAATACCAGTAATTTTTTATTGAAGTATCTGCTTTATATTTTAGCAAAAAATCTAGGATTGAATACCTCAAAAAAAAAAAAAAAAAGTTAAAGGATAAGTGGTATTAATTCTTGCGTTATCCCACGCAGAAATGTATAATCTTACATGCCACAGTAGGTACTACCCCTTTTTTAAAGTTCTTTTAAAACGAAACTGAAGTACTGGTTTTTGTAAACTGTTCCTTAATGAAACTGTTGCAATTAAATATATTCGAAATAAAGTTTAAAGCATTTTTTTTCACTCTTTTTTTTTTTTTTTGTGTGTGTGTGTGTGTGTGTGTGTAAACCATGAATATGCGGAGAGGATTACGGGAATTTGACTTTAGCTATGCAGCGTGTATTACATATAGTAAAACATTTTACTTTCAAGGTGTCATTCCTTATGAAATTTCTTTTAATTTTCATATGCTTTAAGCGACATTTTACAGCATATTTTTAAATTTGCAATAGCGTATATTTTATAATGTAAATTATTTTTTTTTCTTCGATTAGAAAATGAACTATAAAATTCCATTATACGTTTTTTTTTTTAATATACGCTAAATCTAGTATGTTAAATAGCTCTTTTTTTAGAGAGATGTTTAATTTTTTATTTAAAAAAAAACTTTTTATTATCATTATTATTATTATTATTTACTTTTTGATTAGCTTGTTCTTTTGATAGCCTTTTTTTTTATGATCCGAAACTTAAAGATTGTTTATGTTTACTCTTTTTGAGCTTTAACTTTTGCTATAATATACCAATTGTAATAAAATTTAAGTATTCTTTTAAAAACACAACTAATTTATACGCCAAAAATAATCATAGCAGAAAGGTTTTTGCAGTCAGGCATAAAACTACTACAAATGTTATCATTTCAAATTTTTGTAATACTTCTAGATTCCATCTAAAATGTAGATTTACTATCAAGGGAATAGAGAACGATGAAAATGATCGAAAATAAATCTCTAAAATTACTGTTTTAGAATTATGAAAACTTTTATATTAAATTTTTTTGAAATTTTTTAAAATGTTCCATACGATTTAATTTTTTAAAATTTCTCGATTTTACATTATTATAGTTTATAAATATATTTTAAACATATTTGTGCATTACTCTGTGGATGGATTGATAGGTTTTTTATTTTAAATATTCATTTTATTTGAATGCTGAAATTTCATGAAAAAGTTATCATCCAAACACAGATTTATTTTATTTTATTTTATTAATGACACATACATATACATTTTTTTTCAATGATTTTCATCGTTCTCCATTCGCTTGATAGTAAATCTACATTTTAGATGGAATCTAGAAGTATTACAAAAATTTGGAATGATATCATATATATATATATATGTGTGTGTGTGTAATTAACTTATCAATTAATTCACATACTAATGCACAAATATGTTTAGACTATCTTGATAAACTGTACTAATGTAAAATAGGTAGGAAAATTAAAAAAATAAATCGCATTTCGATGATTTTTAACGTCTACCAACCCCTTAAAGTCAAACTTCATAAAAAACAGCATTTTCTAAGACAGATTTTCAATGATTTTTAACGTCTACCAACCCCTTAAAGTCAACTCTTTTATTTTGTGTTTTACAACATTTGTCATAACACATATATCTTTTTACAAAAACAGCATTTTCATCAAGTATTGAGTCTTTAAAGTATTTCCAATAATTAAGAAATATCAAAACGTTTCTAAAATATGTGACATTAATTTTTGCATTATAAACAATTTTTATGTTGCGTATAAACATATATATATGTGCATATTCGAATTCGCGATAAAATTCAAATGCAATATGTTTTACTGAAATGATTGCTTATAATAATATTAATAGCCATAGATTGACGATGAGATTTTTTTTCTTCAAAGAGATGTGTTTTTCTGGGATATTTCTGGATGCTGATTACGGAAAAAACTATTCAAAATTTTCCATCACGTAAAGTTTTGACAAAAAATTGGATTGTTTGGGTTTGCAGTTCCATTTTTACTTTCTTCTATATGTATATATTGAAAAAGTATTGGATTCGTGAACTCCAGTTTTCGATGGATTTACATGTTTTGGGATGTCCTGAACACGATTTGACTGTTTTTAGAAAATGTCTGTGTGCGTGTATCTGTCAGTATGTGTGTCTGTATCATAAATTTTGTGGACGTTGTATCTCACGAACCAATGAACGAAAGATTAGATTTGTGGAACAATGGCTCAACAGGTGGCGCTGTGATCGCATTTTTTCTAAATTTTTAACATGGCAGTATAAGACAAAATTTCGTATAAATGTACATAATGAGAGTTATTTTAATCGTGTGATTGTAAAATTAATGTGAATTATTGATAATAGTAGTAGTTAACTAGGAAAAAAATTTTGTGCATGTGGGGGATTCACTTCCCCCCCTTGGGGGAGTAAATTTTCAATATGGGTATTCTTCAAATTATCTCATCATTACCTTTAAAACGAATGGTTGAACTATAGATTTGTCATAATTTAAACCAAAGTTATGTATTATTATTATTATTATTATTATTATTATTATTATTTAATCTTCTAACGAAAGGAAAAAAAAATCTTATTTCTTCTGATAATTGCAAAAAGTTGACTTTCTTTCGGTATTTAGTGATGGATATAATTCTGTCAGATAAAAATCGTCTGCATTTATAATGGAAAATAATTTAATAATTTATTAAATAATTTGTATTGAATGAATTTTGTGTAAAATTATATAGAAGAAAGTCATGTGGTGACCACATCATACTAGTTTCAATTTCTATCAAAGATATTTCCCGGAAAAACTGGGTGATATGAGGGTAGAATAAGAAAACCTATTTCATCAAAACATCAAATAAATGTAGAGGAGGTATCAGGGGGAGGGAATGTTAATATTTTGGATGCTGCATAGAGAATATCGCCCCACAAGTCCCTCAAACCGTGCACAAGGTAAAAATCTCTAAAGGGAAATTCGATGTAAAGAAACACATTTAAAAGATAATCTGTAAATATTATCCTATTTTAAAGTATTTTATACATAAATGATTTCGAATATAGCTTCTGGGTGAATTCTTTCGGTCTTCACCCTTACATTCTGAAAAATAGTTACGTGATAGGAAGAAAAGACAAAAATTTCTGAATTCAGTGTATCAAAACACATTAGAGACACCCTACGAAGTGTGGGGGGGGGGGGGGGGGGAAAGAAAAGTACGGTTTCGTAGACCTGTGTAATAAGAGGAAATTAACACTAAAGAGTGTAAAATTATTTTTGATGATGACTTCTTTTAGTTATAATACAATGGTACAAAAACTGTTGCTTTTTCGCAATTATACTGGAAGGTAATACCGATGGGATTGAAAATGTAGCAATTCCTAACAGAAACATTCTATAGAGTATTTTACAATGCGTGATAAAATTTGAAATGAAAATATAAAGTAAAATAAATGAATAATAATGATTTTTAAATAAAGTGAAAGAAAGTTAATCTTAATATATATATATATATTAAGAATTCCTTCTCTTTTGTGCGTTGAACTATTCTCAATTATACATTTACATTTCAGGCAGAAAATCCCATTTTAGAATATTAGTGGAAGTTTTTAGACATCCTGTGTTATGGTACAGAAATGAAATTATTATTAAATCTTACCTGCCACTGGAGGTACAGGCATTTCATTGTGAAGTTCTTCTCTCAAAACAAAGCAAAAGAAATTGCCTTTGAAAAGCGATTTCATTTTGGGGGTTTGTTGAATTCGGATGCTATTAAGTTTCAGTCATGGCTTATAGACCGACGGGTGTGGTCAGGATTATTTATTCATTTCAATTTTCTACGGTTAGTTTCCGCATAATGTACGTCTTTCCGATCACTTTTTTTAAACGTGAATGGATTTTCAAAATACTGGTTTGAATATATGCGCACAGTCGAATTTGATGCTTCAGAGACAGATTCAAATAAAATAATAATAATAACCAGAGAGCTGTATTGTTTATTTATATAAAGATTTTGTGATCAAATTTCATGAGCATCAACAATATAGAATAAAATAAAAGGTTTTGACGTAATTGTTATTTACTAGTCTCATGATATAAATAGTTACAGAGAAGTATTACTTTATTATGATAAAATTATGATAGATTAAAATTATTTTTGCATCTGGTAAAGTTGACATCGTTGTAGTTTAAAAATTATGAAATGTATCATGATGAAGCCTAATAATGAAAATGAGATGAAAAATGAAAAAAAAAAAAAAAACTCTCTCAGAAACAGCATTTGCTTTAATTATAAAAATATATAAAAAAAGCACCACAGAGCTGGCGTTTAAAAGTAGTAAATACAAAACTTTAAATAAACACCATAAAATGCAAGAACTCGTAACAATTGTTTCGGGTGGAAAGAAAACACGAGCCTTTGTTCGCCTGACGAAGGCTCGTGTTGTCTTTCCACCCGAAACAATTGTTGCGATTTCTTGCATTTTATGGTGTTTGTTCTTTGTACTTAGTACTCACTTTAGCAGGACAAAACTATTTTGTATACAACAAACTATTTTTTTTCCCATCTAAAGGCATGTAATAACTGTACACACTCGTATAAACCTCCGATTGCATACCTTATTTGGACAAATTGCGTATATTGACGTATGACCTTTCATTGTACAGTATTTTGGATTAGTTGGTAAATCAATGTCCATAAATTAAATTTTTTGATGAAGTCTTTCGTGCTTTCTGAATAAAAAGCTACACTAAAATCCGCCATCAGCAAATATATCAAATGAATTAAATTCATTATTTTTTTAAAATATTATTTTATTCATTTATTCCTTTTATTTTTATATTTATTATTATTTTACTGTAAGAACTTGCAAAAAATAATTTAATCCATGATCTTTAATCCTATTGCCTACAAAAGCTTCAGTTAGTGAAAATGATGCCAGAAGTAATATTCATGAGACATGTAATTAAAATGGCTAATTCGAATTGTGTATTTTTAATCAATATTTGAACGGTTCGAATTTTTTCTCAGAAATAGGAGATTTTTGTTTAACTTATTTATTTTATTGTCTGTAAATTCAGTAGTTAACAATCTATTTTTAAATACGTTAAATATCTAAAAGTTTTTTTAATTACATTGAATAATTGTTTTGTCCCTCAATTAAAAAAACAAATAAATAAAATAAAATAAATAGAAAATTATTACACGTTCAATATTTTCGACATAAAAATAATATATATTTATTATTCACGTGCAAATGAATTTATTTTCTTATATATTGGGGAAAAAATGAAAGCGTAGTTATTTTTTAGGATAAACTTGTTATTCCTTTTCAATAATTTTAAAGTTAAAATATGTTTACTTAATGCCTTTTAAACCAATTATCAGATTGAACTTTAAAATACAGTGTTACGTAGATTATGTCCTGATTAATAAGTGAACAAATTTTCGTAGCGATCGGTTGAACAATGTAGCTTTGTATTATGAAAGACCATATATATTCAAGATGAAACACAGAAAAATAATACGGGGTGTGAAATATTTGAATGAAAACAAAAATCTTGTCGTATTAATAATACTGACTTCAAATAAACTATAAATTTTACATATTTTTATTTATTTAAAACTATTTTCTTAATTATAATGACATAATAATTTTATGTTTACTGTGATAAATAATAAATATATGTTTAACAAATAGTTTCATGTTGTCTAAAAAATCATGAAATAGGTATTTTGTTTAAATAATAAAATCTATTTATAATAACTCCACAGATACATTCTTTGCCTCTAATTTATATGCTGCGCATGTACAGTACATTTTTGTTCTACAAAGACGTATTTATAACAATAATGTATTCATAAAGTTACTTTTTAGGAGCAACTTCACCTAATTTGACCGGAAGTCTAACCCCATGTTATTCTACGGAGAATTTATCTATTTGTTTTTAAAATTACTCACTACCGAACGTATTTTTTAAAATTCCGTTTTTATTTATTACTCTTATAAAATCTATATAACGTCTAAGAAGTGATAAAGAGCACCGCTTCATTATCACTTCTTCAACCTTACTTATACAACAACTTATTGTTTCTTCTAACAAACAGATTTTTAAATATTCATTTCATTTATTTACTTTTTTTTAAGAAAGTAATATTTTACGGGAAAAATATAAAATAAAATTCATTATGAATAATTAAATTGCTTAAAAAACTGTTATTATGTTACACAATTTTGTGTTAATACATATAAGAAATAATAATAATAGTAATAATAGTAGGAATAGTAGTAGTAATAATAATGATAATGATAATAGCAATAATAATTGAAAACAGGACTGTTTGATATATAAAATACTTTTTCGCTTGAATTATGCTTACACGCAATAACAAAATATGATAAATTAAAACTAGTTAAAAATATGCTGACCAGATGTCCTGTTTTTTACTGGACAGTCCGGTTTTGTAAGCTTTTTTTTTTATATATATTTTTAAAAAATTTACTGGAAATTTATTCACCTTAATTATTAGCATTTTGGTCCCCATTTATAAAGAATATAAAACTATATTCCTAATTAGGGAATTTTAATAATTATTAACGCTTTTAATTTATAAAGGTACTCTAATTTGGTCACCATTTAAAAAGTATTAGTTTTGATAATCATTAGCTTACAGTTGTGAAAATGGTACAACATCTATTAATTTTAAATACTAATAATTATAAATTAAGAGTATAACTGCTTACAAATTACACTTTTGAGTAATTTTCTAACTTCATTAAATTCTATTTCTCTTTTATCATAATAATTCTGTATTTGGATGACAAGCTCTAAGTAATACAATCATTTACATACAATTCTAAACCAATTTTTTTTTTTTTTTTTTGGTATAGAAAAAATAAGTATTATTATTCTTTTACAAGTTTCATACTGCTCTATATTTTATAAGAAAAAATAAATCAACTGATTTTATAACCCATAATGAATGATTTTATAATGACAATGAACTCTCATAATCTATAGTAGTTCTATATTCTCATAAATAAATTTATTAAAAATTAAGAGGCAGCTCTATGATAATATTTTAATTTTTAGGCATTTTGGAACGAGTCTAGACATTTTAGTACTTTTTACTTTCTTCTATCTTCAATAGAAGAAAGTATTGGATTCGTAAAAATTTTCGATTTCGGGTTTTTGATGGATTTACACGTTTTGAGAGATGTAGAACACGATTTTACCATTTTTAGAAAATGTCTGTCTGTCTGTCTGTGTGTGTGTGTGACAAAATTTTGTGGCAACTGTATCTCTGGAACTACTGCACAGAATTTCATACAAATTGGTATGTAGTTGCAGCTTGACATAAATTAGTGCCTATCAACTTTTAGTAAAAATCGTCTTACAGGTTGCGTTGCCATCCCGCTTTTTCTAAATTTTCAACAGGGTGATAAAAGCAAAAATTTTCAAGATGGGTATCTTTCGAAAGGTCTCGTCAGTACCTTTAAAACGAATGGTTGAACTATAAATCTGTGATAATTTAAAACAAAGTTATCGATTTTTTTTTTACTTTTTACGAAAAAAAACTTAGAAAAAAAATCTTTTTTTTTTTTTTTTTTTTTTCTCTCCCCTTAATTTTATCAAACTCCCACGGTTTCCGTGTTCTGACAAACTTAAACTAATTTTTGCTTTTTTCCCCTAATTTTGTCAAAGTCCTACGGTTTCCGTGTCTTGACAAACTTTAACATATTTTTGCATTTTTTCCCTAATTTTGTCAAAGTTCCACGGTTTCCGTGTTTTGACAAACTTTGACAAAATTTTGGGTAAAATGTGAAAATTATTCTAAATTTGTCAAAACACGGAAACCGTGGAACTTTGACAAAATTGGGGGGGAAATGCAAAAATTTGTTTAAGTTTGTCAGAACACGGAAACCGTGGGAGTTTGATAGAATTAAGGGGAGAGAAAAAAAAAAAGTGGGACTTTGACAAAATTTTGGGTAAAATGTGAAAATTTGTTAAAGTCCCACTTTTTTTTTTTTTTTATTATTATTATTGTTGCTGGGTGAATATGTATAGGAAAAGATAGAAGAAAGTCATGTGGTGGCCACAACATACTAGTTTTTTAATGGTTTTAACTGAAAAAGCTTTTTTAATTACGATACTACTATGATTATATAAATGATTTTTAAATAGTTACTTTTATATTAAAGAGAAAATATAAAACCCAGAATTATCGCGTTTATTTTAAAAAAGTACTCATAAAAATTCCAGTGAAAGTGTTTTAAATGCTGGAAACTGTCAATAAAATTTTAGTTTTTTGTGGATTACATGAATTCTATGTTTTTCTATATATTTTATGTGAAAAATGCAAATAGCTTGTAATAAAACTATAAGATTTATACATCACACGAATATATTTGAAAAAAAAAAAATACATATTTTAGTCCATTTGGAAGTAAATTTACTTTGCTTCCAAAAGTTACTTTATTAAAATACAGCAAAAGTTGCTAAAAAGTTGCTTTACTTAAAAGTTTAATAAATCTACTTTACATGCTGCGCATGTACTAAATTTGGTATTACAGTAGATGCGCAGTAATACCAAATTGTTGCTAAATTACTGTAAATGGCGTATTTATAATAAAATTTTGCTTATAAAATGAAAGGTGATATTTCACTTAATGTAATCGGCAATCTAACCCCGCATTAATCTATGGAGATATTTGTTTTAAAAGTTATTCGTTACCTAATTTTTTTTTTTTTTTTTTTTAAATTCTGTTTTGACATTTAAAACATTCACCACTAAAATATTGCGTTTAGCAAAAAAAAAAAAAAAAAAAAAAAAAAAAAAGAATTTTTTTTTTTTTTTAATTTTTTATGTTTCATTTTGAAGCTATAAAATGGAAAAAAATGTTCTTAGTTAATTTTTTGCGGTTTAGAACTTTAAAACTAAATATTAAAAAATTAAATTAAAAAAAAAAAAAAAAAAAAAATCGTTTTTGAAAATCGAAAAACGTTTAAATAATTTGGAATTTCCTAAATATGAAAACAGAATTTAAAGAATTACATTAGGTAATGAATAATTTATTGCAGAATTTTCGCCAAAGAATAACACGGGGTTAGACTGCCGGTCAGATTAAATGATGTAGCCCCTTAAGTACTTATAGAATAGGAATAAGTACTTCATATATACTTCATAGGTAGGGATAGGGAAACTTTAAAAATTCTCAGCAGCAAAAGCTTTAAAAAAAAAAAAAAAATCAGTCAGCAATATATGGCACATAGTCTATATTTTTTACAAGCAAAATTTACGCAAATGTAAAGTGAATTCCCGATTTAGTAATCTTCTTTTAAGATATCAAAGCACCGTAATCTTCTTTTAAGATATCAAAGCACCGTTTCCTATAATAAAGTGTTCAGTGTAGAATAATAACAACCTAAAAAGATAATCTATACTAATAAAATCAGACTTTTGTATGTAAATTTGTCAGAATCAAAAGATTTTGCGATATTTTCACGTTTCACACACCAGGAAAGCCCAAAATGACTTCAGAAAATTTTGTTTGTCTGTGTATGTGTCTGTGGTGGTGTCCGTATGTCTGTAACGCTATTTTTGTCCCGATATCACTTGAGAACGGCTATTCGGAATTCAACGGCGCTTGGCAGAAACTTAGATCTTTACCCATCTTAAAATTATACATATAACAAGATTTTAAAAATTACACTCCGTTTCCCCTCTGGAGGGGGCAAAAGTCAAAAACACGTTTGTAAGCATAAGTCGGCTCCAAAATACTTCACAGTAAAGAAATTGCACATGGGGAGACTAAACATGAGTACAAATAAAATACTATCTGCGATTTCGGAATTTTCGATTTTTAAGGGGAGAAATGGGAGAAATCGATTTTTGGCGGGAACTTCGCAAATTCCGGATTTTTGAGTAAAACTCTACCAAAAAGGCACAAAGATTTTAAAAAAGGCTATGCGACATTCTTAGAATATTTCCAATAGCACATTTTTTTTTTTTTTTTCTTTTTGTGATTTGCGATTTTTTTTTTTTTTTTTTGGGGGGGGGGGGGGCTATGAAGGGGCAAAATCGAAACACTGGTTTTAGCACAACGTTTGTCCTGAGAAATCTATGGGAGCTGCGATCACGAATTTTGGTTATTGGATTGTTCATATACATCGGACACTTTCGAAATTACCCCCGTTTCCCCCTTAGGGGGGGGGGGTTAAAAACGTAAAAAAGTAAAAAAAACGTTTGTAAGCATAACTCGGCTACAAATTACTTCACAGTGAAGAAATTTCACATAGGGAGACTACACATGAGTACAAATAAAACACTATCTACGATGTAGGAAATTTCGATTTTTAAGAGGAGGGAGGAGGAAAATGGATTTTTGTGGAACGGAAAATTTTGCAAATTCCGGATTTTTGAGTAAAACTCTACCAAAAATGGAACAAAGATGTTGAAAACTGCCATTTCTGATTTTTTGTAATCTGTCTTTTTTTTTTTTTTTTTTTTTTGGGGGGGGGGGGGGGGGTTGGAGAAAGCGGTATGTGTTACGAAGGGCAAATTCGAGATCGAGACACCGCTTTTAGTGCTAAATTTGTTCTGAGAAATTTATGAGAGCTGAGGTTACAAAGTTTGGCACTTGGATTATTATATGTATCCGACCCCTAAAGTAATAGGATTTATTGAAATCCTTGGGGGGCAGAAAGCAAAAAAGACATTTGTAAGCATAACTCGGCCCAAAATTACTTCACGGTGAAGAAATTGCACATGAGGAGACTACGCTTGAGTATAAATAAAACATTATGTATGCTTTTGTAATTTTTGTTTCTTACAGGAAAGAGGGGGACATGTTTTTCGAGAAATTCTGCATTTTTGAGTATAGTTCTACTAAAAATATTACAAAGGCATTGAAAACAGTCAGGTGTCATCTTTAGGATAATTCAAAAACACCTTTTTTGTGGGGGGGGGGGGGCGGTTACGATGTAGCAAATTTAAGACCCCCCCCCCCCCCTCTTTTAGCGGTAAATTTATCTTGGGGAATCTATGGGATCTGCGGTCACGAAATTTAGTGAGTAAATTGTTTATATGTATCCGATACTTATTGTAGCGTGATTTCACGAAATTCCCCTCCTTACCCCCTTGAAGTTGAGTGGGCTATATACACGTGTAAAAACATGTTTTCCCGTGTAAATTCGCCTTAAATTATCTCAGAAGGACGAACTTTAGTGTGTGGATGTTGATTAGGGGCACGCATTATGTACTTTGGTGAGATTTCGCAAAACTTCGAACTTAGCCACTGGGTAAGGGGAATTAAGAACCGGGTAATTTGCTGCCGAAGACAGTGGGAACACGGACTTCTCACGTTGCGAGGGAGAAAAATATCTACCTAACACAAAGGGAACTTTAACTCAGGTAAATTAATAATGATATAGGATTTCGACAACTCATCAAACAGTGCTCATGCTGTTGAGAGAAGATATTTTTGACAGTTTTAAACAGTTTTTCGGCTGTTCTACTATGTTAAATATAGGCAATGAAACAAACTATTCTCTCAACATATCCGAGAAATTACTCACCAGTGGCGAGTAAATCAAGCATTTCCTCAGCCCAGTTCATAAGTACATAAGTCTTCATGATTATTAATAAAGAAAGTATACAATTATTACGCATTTTTATGTGTATATGTATTAATGCAGATATTGAACATATTTTAGCATTTCTAATAAAGTTGTACATATTCAAAATTAAATTAAATGAAATTTCGATGTATCTAAAACGCATTAAAATCTAAATACAGGTCATTATTAGAACGTAATCCATCACTGTAAGAAAAGTCAAAAAAGTTACTCTTATACATCGGATGTGTTCCTGGTTTTAATAAGTTTGTGGCAGGTTCCTGAGAATAATATAATTTCGTTCATGAAACGTTCCTGATTTCAGGAATGTAGTATTATTTTCAATTTGTGTATATTTGATAGTTGCTGATATTTTCAAGGTATATTACTGGTAAATATTGGACATATTAGCTCCCAAAATTTCCCAGGAAAATCCCGGAATTTTTTTACAGTAAACTATTAGTGATTTTTGATATTTCAGTTTTTGGCTCAAATGAGTTAATTATATAGACGTATATATATTTCAGGAAAAAAAAATTACAGGAAAAAAATGACATTATATCATTATTTGCAGGATTTCGAATAACATTATATATTAAATTTCTACAGTAATTTTTCTTATAATATTCTAAATTTATATATGTATATATATACACAGGGGTGTTTGCGTTCCGGAATATTTATTTTATTTCCCACCAGTAATTTTTTAATAGTGATATTATTAATAGTTTTTTAGTAATGTTTAGCAATTAAATTTAGCCAAAAATGTAATTCGTAATTACTGGTGTTAAACAAAATAAAAATACCGGAACGCAAACACCCCTGATATATATATATATATATATATATTATATATATATATATAAAACAATAATGTGTATATGTATATATATATAACACGAATGCGTATATGTATATAGATACATACACACACACACATATATATATATAAACATTTAATTTGAAATTAGTTTTTTATTTAAGTACTAGGATCAAATGTATAGCATACCTAAATAGTGAACATAACTATTTTTTCGCATTGTTTTTTACCGATATACATTATATATCAATCGTATTTGAATAATTATATGCATTGACTTTTTATATTTATCTACGGCCTCATTTCTATTTATTTCATTACCTACGACCTCATATACGGCCTATATATTCCTCATGTATTGATACTGAACACATCGTTTAACATTGCTTATTGCTCGTTTAACATGCTCGTTTAACATTGCACAGGATATATTATATGTAACAAAATTAGCTTTAATTTTAGTTAGTTTAATCAAATTTTAAAATTACGTGTTGTGGATGACTTCTTTACGTTCTTGTGATTTAAAGACAAGAATAATTCGGCCTAATAATATTAAATCTCAAAATACTTAACCGTAGCTGCCAACATCCTAATTAATATTCCCACTATTGTTAGCACCCGCCTCTTTTTCCACAACAGTCTTTTTTATAGTATTTTTCTTCTTATTTAATCATAATTACATCTGGAAAATATTATTTAAAAAAAATATGTGGTTTTAAAAAAGGGGCGGATACTAACAGTGTTATGGAATATTGATTAGGGTGTCGGCAGCAATGCTTAACCCATTTTATTCCAGCGTCCTATCAGAGCATTTGAAAAATAGCATATGGAAATCAGTATTTGGTGCGAATATTTTGTTAGCTGGAGTACGTATGTCTATGTATAAGCTCCGTATTTATTCCTCGCATTAGTGGGCGTGATTTGTACCTGCTCTTCGCGACTGCAGAATTCTTTTTTTAATTTACTTTAAAAATCTCATGTAAATAAGAAAGTATCATTTGGATAAAGTAAAACTATGTACTAGGAAATTGCTTTTCCCTACTGAAGAAAACACAAAACACGTACGTGCAAATTTCATCCCATTTATACACCAGTGTCCTTTTCAGAGGACGGGTCACATTTCTTATAAAAAATATAAAACAATATTTCAAATTTTGATATATTTAGTTTGTTTAGGTTTAATTAACCTTAAAAAATATTACTTTTCTCAAATTTGAACAAAATAAATAAATAAAGATAAAATGGGTTAACCCTTTGATGCTTTCAATGTCAGCGAGACATATTATTCCTGCCTAGTTTTAATTCCCATCTGCGAAAATTCATCCCAAAAATTTTTAACAGAATTTATATCTTTTGTTATAATTTGGATCGTAAATTTTGGCACGGTGTGCAATATTGAATAGTCATAATGAAATTGTCTGTGAAAGTGTGTATAGTAAAAAATATGTTTACACGAGAAAAATACTCAAAATACCCATAGTAGTTTTAAAAACACGTTGATGACACACTCTTCATTTTATTATATAACTATATTAAATATTATGATGCAGTCTAGGTAATTGTAACAGTTGTGAACAGTTTAAGAGCATTTCTCGGTAATGTTCTTAATCGCACTGTTCTCTTAGCGTACTGTTCTTAATTTCAGAGACTTTATGTATGACCAATGTTCAATAGATAAATATACTTTCTATATATGACTATATACTCCAAAATATATACTAACTGAAATAGTTTTGTAATTAAAAGAAGTATTTTTCCTGAGAGCATAAAAATCTCTAGAATTATTTAAAATGTATTATATTTAATGAACAAAAAGTATATTCTCTGTCATTTATACGTTACCAGAATTTAAAAAAATGTAAAACTTCTACATAAAAAAGGTAAGAAAAAACAAAGGACTTCAAACTAGTATTAACGGATTCAGTGACAAATTCTAATTGAAGTGCTTCAATCAAGTTGTTTTATTTAAATTGAGTCTTAATACGTAAAAAAGATTTTTACCAACACGTTGTGAGATAGTCTCGTAAATGTCTAGATTATATACAGTCTCGATTTAGATATGTGTAGGAATTATTTGTTTCATATAAAAGTAACGCGAATCGCGAAAATTTTCCTATGATTCGGAAAAAAATCATAATAACGCATCAAAATATTATGATGTAATTAACGTTTGTTTATATAAATTTAAATAAAAGAAATCGTTACATTATGAAACGGGAAAATCCTAATAGGCTCTGAGTATTTCTCTAGAAGTTTTTTGTCGCTTAATGGATGGTAATGTGCCCAAATTCTTTTATACGTCCTTGGTTAAAAAAGAAAGGGAAAAAAAAAAAAAATATATATATATGGTGAGCTCCCAATATCAAATATTTACCTTTTTTTTTTTTTTTTTTTTTTTTTACCCTTTTCCTTTTTTTAAGATTTAAACAATTAAAGAGAAAATGGATTTTAAATAGTTTGGTCCATAGACTGCAATGGATTAAAAAAGAAAAGGAAAAAAAAAAAAGAAAAAAAAAAAACTACTTTACACTTACGTAAGTATGTGCGATAATAACTGCGATGATTCTTGCGATGATAACCTATAGCATGTGTAGCAATTTACAACTAAGGTAGAATTTAAACGTTAACTTACTTCAAATAATTCGATTTTATAGACCTTAATTAAAATGAATTTTTTTTTTCAGTCACGGTAAAAAGAACTATAAATCGTACTTATCAAAATCTATACAAATCGAACGGCGATGACCTATAAGATACCTACCAATTTTCAACTCAATGAAAAAAAAAGAAAAAAAAAGCGATAAGGTGTTATCGTGTTCACTCACACAGATATACACATCACAGTAAAAAAATAGTAAAAGTAAATTGAGGAGATCCCAAAACGTGGAGATATGCCTAAGTCTCAGAGCCGAATTTTTTCATGTTTACAATACTTTCTTTACCTGATTACAATATACATACATATATATATATATATTGTATATTCGAAAAGTAAAAATAGATTATTAATTAAAATTTTTCATATGTACTCCTACAAATTATTCTGAATTTATCTAGAAAATACCGTCAAAATTGCAGTTCATAAGAATTGCTATCATATGCCAGATTGGGGACTTTTTTTATTCAATATCCACAACAAAATATTAATTGTGGCGGTTGCCTAATCACTTCAAATATCACTTCTCAAATTTATTGATGATTGTTGAATAAAAAAGTCCCCAATCTAGCAACACTGCCTTAAAAAGAAATATCCTAAAACTAATCTTCACTACAATTAGTTTCTAACATATAAAAATAATTCCTTTTATTCATACATAAAAGATTATTTCAAGTTCTGTTTAAATTTAGATTGTTTTCTAGAAACTTCTATATAATAATTATAATGTTTGATATAAAATAAGGTAAACGTAGTTTCGCATGCTAGAACTTTTATTTTTTTTCAACGAATAATATTGGAATTCGTTGAAATAAAAGGTAATTATTTTATTTCAAATTACTACCTTAAAGTAGCGGTATATCATTTATTTTCAGTCTTTTGTAAAATTACGTAAAAAATGAAATGGAGATGTTAAATATTATATATTACATATTCATTTTAACTTTAAATATTATATTAATTGGTTTTGGGGGGAAGTATATTAGCGATCTATAATATTTTTCTAAAATTGAAATATTTGCTTTTAATTTTTACTAAGAAATAAAACATTAAAATAGAATATACAATATATATAAAGATTGAAAGCCTCGATCATTTATTTTTGTTTAAAAACTATATTAAATTTAGAGAAATACAAATAAAGAATAAAGTATAATTAAAAAGTGTGTGTGTTATTTTAAAAAGTTATTTCTCACGTGCTTTAGGAATACTATTATAAATGAAAAAATTAATAAAAAGAAATGAAGACAAATTATGATTCCTAATTAATGTAATTAGCTGATGATTAATATAAAATTTTTGAGTTTTCTTTTTGAACTGAAATGTAATACTAAACCTTTTTAAAGAAAAAAAATAAAAATAAATAATGCTTGAGTGAAACCTAAGTTTAAACAAAAGTATAGTTAATTTTATTACTATGCATGTCACACACAGATTATATTTTCGATTTGTATTATTATTATTATTATTATTATTATATGATAGAATAAAATAATTAATCTTTTCAAATCATTCTTATAAAATCACCATTTAGAAATTCACTTAACGCATCACCTGGCATATATTTAACTTATCAATGATATACATTTGCATTTCAAAAGAAAGATTCCCATTATACTCCTAACACTTTCGCTGTTTATTTCCCTTCCGAGCTAAAACAATTTTAAAATCACAATATGGAAAACTAAGCAGTGTGTGGGGAAGATAAATGACTGTTTTCCATCATACATGTTCTAGTCATACTAATTTCATTTCTCAGAAAAACATAAATCCTTTATTTCTTGATAAATTTCTTAGTTTCTGACTCAGCCCACTTCTCCCTTAGACAACAAAATCAAGAAATGGACCACGCCTTTTTTTGCATACGAAATCGTGGGAATTATGAGAGGTCAACCAAAACGAAGATCTGACTTTTGGGGGTGGCAAAACGTCTACTGTTTTTTTGACCACTAGATTTTATGCTCGTTTCTCCCTTTCTCTATCAATAGAATAACGTTATGAGACAGTGGATGATGAGATAAGAGTGAACGTGAGAAATCATATTTTTCTTTATATCTACATTGTTTCTAGGTGGCCCAGTTAAAAAAGATCGCTATTATGCAAAGTATTAGGTTTGGTGAATTCAATTAATTGAACTGTCAGGAAGAAAAAAGTTTAACAATGTTTTCATTTGAAGGGTTAGGTTCAGACCAACGTTGAAAGTTAATAAAACTATTGCAAAATACATGGCCATAAAAACTAGGAACGTTTTTCTCCCATCAAGAATTAAAATATTTATTTTAGAGTTTGATGTGCAATTATTTACTGTAAAAGTGAAATTACTACCATCAGTTTTGTCTTGAAGCATTGGTATTGTTTTTTCCCACACCCAAATGTAAACTGATGAAAATATAATATTCTCTATTGTAGTTAAGACCATTTAATATCAATTTTCAGTTAAGATTATATATTACATTAAAAGAGAAAGCGATAGAAAAAATAGGGTGAGAATTTTTTATCCCTAGTTTAAGTTCTGTGCCTAGTAAGATTACTTCATCCTGTGATAAATTTCACGGAATTTTGATATTTTCTTTCACCATTATCAATTTTAAGTGAGTTCATTGTGATGCTATTCACTGAGGTAGTATGTACATTTAATCAGCTAAAAGCCACCGTCTCGTTTGACTGGAAAAGGCCAGAAAAATCGACATGATCATATTGTAACGAAAATTTCGTCTTTCTTACGTGAAGAAAATAGTCCGTAAATAAACAGGCACCTAATTAAAGAATGCACTATATTCAACGAATGTTTACGAAATAGTAAATAAAAGATAGTCAAAACTGTCAGTTCGAGGAATATTTTGGAAACAGTTCAAAAATTAAGTTTTATGTTCGAAACTGTCCAATAAAGCAGCCACTCGTATCACAAAAGTCGCTATTCAACAAATATTCTGGAAACAGTATGAAAGAACAGTAATTTGTTATACAAGTGTACACAGCAAACAGTGTTAAATACTCCAGAGAGCAGGAAATTTGTTGATTCGCAAATAAAGATCAGTTCACTTAGAATGAATGCACTTGGTCTTAATGACCGAAACCAGGGATGTTTGTGTCCCCGGAGTTTGTAACCTGAATTTTTTAACAGTGATATCATTGACAGTTTTCCAGTAAAGTTTAGTAATTATCTATAACCAAAATTACAATTGGTAATTACTGTTGAAAAACAAAATCAGAAACCCGGATTGCAAATATCCCTGCGTACCATACGAGAGACTTTTCGTCCAACATTTCAACCAATACGATAGAGTGTGTGCTGACTTGTCATTCAACTTCCAACTGTTTTTTTTTTTAATGTTTTGAAATATTTCTGACTTTTTTGGTTTTAAATTTTAGTCTATCATGAAATTAATGGACTGCAATAGTGGCACAATTCAAAATATCGATATAAATGGTTAAAAATTTTCATTGCTATGAAAATACAATATACTTTATTTTATATGTGCCTAATTGTGTATATATTAAATTATGATATTTGCCAGTATTGCTGCTGGAAGAAATTTATATATTTTTTTTACATTGACAATTGTACTTAGTACAAAAATTTTTTTGAGTTGTGCCACTTTTGCAGCTCATGAACGATGTGCCTGAAATACTGTACTTAGAAGTTTTTATTAATGGTTAAAAATAATCTGGTGTGTCACTCACATGACTTTCTCTTATCCTGAAGTACTGTACTTAGAAGTTTTTTATTAATAGTTAAAAATAATCTGGTGCGTCCCTCACACGACTTTCTCTTATCCTGAAATTTAATACTATAAATACAGGTTGGTGATTAAGAGGTAAGATAACGATGTTATGTGAACTTATGTTAAACAATTCAAATTAGGCTTCGGGAGAGATTTATATGATAATTCGATCTGTGTGAGGGGGGCTACCGCCCCCCTCAACCTGCCGTTTCATTAATTCACCTACATTTATATAGAATTTAATTCGGTTATTAAAAAATAATTCTGTTTTTAAAAAATAATTTATTAAAATTATTATTTAAACAAATTATCTAAATACCCAGAAAGTTATAATTAAGAAAGTAAATTTTGTTTTTTGTAATTTTTTAAAGAAACTATATTATCCTGATAAATATATGTGGTAGCCCCATAAAAATGCTTACAGATAATAAGAATAAGCTCATAAGCATTTTCCACAAGAACGTATTTCAAGCAGAACTTTATACAGGGTGAATCCAAACATTTTCCTTTCTCTTTATTTATTTATTTTACTGTTTCCCCTTTTGCTTCTCGGGTGAAACTTTCATTGAAATATATGAGTTATAACATGTTCTGTACAGTTCTGAATTTTTAAGATGATTCGTCCAGGACCTTTTTATATTTAAGAAAAGTCTGAAATCGAAAATGTCCGGTCATTTATCGAAAGTTAGTGTAAAATTTTAGTTGACAGATAATGAGTGACTGTTGTACAACTAATCTTGTATATATAAAGAATGTGAATATTTTAATGAGATTTTTACATTCTCTTACCCATAAGGTAGAGAAAGTATTCTTTTTGGGTCAAATTTTTGAACACGAGTTTTTGTTATATTTACATGTTCTGAGGTCCCGTGAATACGAAAATCATGTTTTTAGCAAATGGTCTGTATGTATGTCTGTGTGTGTGTGTGTCTGTCTGTTATCAGCATATCTCAAAAACAAATTATGGCAGAAAGTTCAAAGCTGGTATTTTAAATATGTATTATATAAGGATGCTACACTAAACTTTTCGTTAAGATCAAGCAAATGGTTCATGTACAGGGACACTCAAAAGTATTCAAATACAGTACGTTTATGGGGGAAATTGCAGGTAAGTAAAGTTTAACATCTATAGACTGCACTAAACCAAATGAAACGAATATATATTTTTTGTAATAGAGATAGTCGACAGGGAAAAAAATTGTGTATGTAGGACTCTTGCCTCCCCCCCGGGGGGGGGGAGTCCCCTCTCAAGAAGAGTAAATTTTCGTGATGGGTATCTTTCAAAAGAGCTCGCCAATACCTTTAAAACGAATGGTTGAACCATCGATCTGCGATAATTTTAAACAAAGCTATCGATTTTTTTTTTTTTTTTTTACTTTTAACGAAAAAAAAAAAAAAAAAAAAAAAAAAAATCGTGTATATATATATATATATATATATATATATATTAAATATTGAGAATAAAATGGACTTTTTTTTTTGGATATTTGGTGTTATACTACTTCTCTAATATGGAAATCGTCTGCATTATCATAAAAGATATATTTTTTAAATAATAATTTTAATAAATTATTTTTTTTAAACAGAATTATTTTTTAATAACCGAATTAAATTCTATATAAATGTAGGTGCATTAATGAAACGGCGGGTTGAGGGGGGTGGTAGCCCCCCTCATACAGAACTAATTATCATATAAATCTCTCCCGAAGCCTAATTTGAATTGTTTAACGTAGGTTTACATAACATCGTTACCTTACCTCTTAATCTCCAACCTGTATTTATAGTATTAAATTTCAGGATAAGAGAAAATCGCGTGAGTGACACACCAGATTATTTTGTATCTTGTTTGCAACTGATTATATATTTTAAATAAACAGAATAAAATCGATTTTTTTTTTTTTTTTTTTCTTCGAAAGGTGTTATCACGAATAAATTGGGGTTTTACGAGGGTGGAATGCGACATCAAGCTGATGCAGTATTTTGAAATAAATTTAAGGTTTTAATTATTCGGTAATCCAGATAAAAGTTTCGATATTAACCCTTTGAAAGACCGTGGGAAGTATACTTCCCACCAACTTCATTAATTTTTAAATGTCGAATCCTATACTTCCTAATTGGTAAGGCAATTGTAAATGCTTTCATTCTCCGGAAAGCAAGTGGAGAAGATTCGGGACCTAGAGATCAATTACATTTTCTACTTCGTCTAGCACGACAACTGATTTCTGGATTTTCAAGTCGTAAACGCGAAAGACGGCCTGCAAGTTTCCCGAGTAGCAAGAAAACTGTTCCAGATGACGTAAGATTGACTAAAATTGGTGACCATATGCCAACTTTACAAAAAATATATAATGGAATGCGAAATAATAAGAAATGCAAAACATAAGATGTCCTACCTTTGAATAGCTCCCAGTGGGCGATGAAAAACATACTTCCCACCAAAAAAATAAAAAAAAAGGTCTTAAAAAATCAAATTAATTTTAGGTAATAAGCTAAATGAATTTCTTTTCATAAATCAATATCAATTCCAAAAGTACTTTAATATAACATTACTAAAAAAAAAAAATGGCCCTGTAAAGGGTAAAACATATTAAACAATTTCGATGTAAAATTAGTGAGCAAAACTGGTGTTACGATATTTTTAATTGTATAAATTTTGAAAATATATTTCTACACCACAATTCGACGATAAAAACATTGCGACATATTTCTAGTAGCAGCCGCAGTCTTGGCTAAAGAAACAGAATCGTAATACTCTTAAAAGCAGAAATTACTTTGTAAACATTTTAATCATATGTAGTCATTGAAAAATACGTTAAACATTCAATCCGTAGATCTTTGTCTCACAGTTCTTTGATTTATTATTTTGGACAAAAAATAGACTTAACCTACAGCACAATCAATGGATAAATTGCTGTGGTAAATAACAATAATCAATATAAATTTCATGGAAATACTCATATACGACTTAAAAAGATTTGGCATGAATGAATAAACCGGCACAACAATGGATATAATTAACAATTTTTAACTATAAAAATTGCATTTATAAGTGTAAAATTCGTAACTCTAAAAAGATGATTTCTTCGATAAATTGGGTAATATTTAATACAGTATTTAAAAACAATTGTTTTAGTTACGATGTCTAAAAAGCTGCACAGTAGGCATGATGTTTTTGTAAGGTATTACGCATGCGTAACATCTTAATGTTACTTTTGCAGAAAATATATGGCAAAATAATTCAACAGTTCATGGATCATGAGGCGATAATCATTCAACTATTGAACTGTCTTTATTTCATTAATGTCATTTTGAGACGGATGATCTTGAATTGCATCCAATGGATCGAATTCGTGATGGATATTTCAATAAATGCTTCATCAATCTTCATTTTTGCGTGATTTATGTTTACAGAAGTATAAAACACGAGAGAACTTTCGCTACACTATATTGCACGTTTTTTCAAAAAAAAAAAAAAAGATATAGTATATCTCTATATTAAAGATAAAAAAGGAATAGAGTTGAAATTGAAATATTAAAGTACCTGCGGTGAAGATACGTTTAAAAGAAGTTAATCAGTCAATTTATGATAATAAATCCTTTTTGTCGAGGTCAATGACATTTTTAAGAGGGAAAAAATAGTAATAAGAAGAAATTAAAGTAAATAGCGGAATGATTTTCAATACTTCTGAATTAGAAATAATGAACTTAGTAAAAAAAGAAATGAAGAGAAATATAATTTAATTTAGTCTTTAGTTTTTTAATTAAAAAATTTTTAGTCTTTATTATCGATTTTGGTTGTTTAATATGATAGTTTGAATACATATATATGTCTGATTGGTTCTCCAATAAATATGTTATTTGTGTCTCTTGAGGTGTACATGGTGTACTTTGTAATGTATGCATGTATTATTTACAATGTTACTACAATTTAGAAAGTTTTTTTTAAAAGAAAATAGCTATAAAATTTATTCCAATTCAATTTATTTATTTATTTATTTTAATTTTCATCTCTGTCTCTTGTCCTTTAGGTCATGCATTGATCTTTTGAAATAATTTTAACCACAATGACAAACTTTTTTATTTTTTTTATTAACACCCGAAACAAATACTTATACTTCAAAGTATGAAATAACACCTTATTAGTGTAAATTGAAAAGAATTGTATAATTTTGGGGCAGGAGAACTTTATTCCCTATATTTTATGTCACACTTGTTTCATTGTATAACATCGCCCACTCGCGGCCGAGCGGTTCTGCGTTCAAAGCTGGTAGACGTGAGGTGCCGGGTTCGATCCCAGGTTGCGCTCGTCGGCCTAGTCGTTCGGAGTTTTCTGTGGATTTTTCCCAAACTTGCGCAAATACGGGCTACGACCCCTTAGAAAGACTCCCATGTGCACTCCCCCTCAGGCATAGGACCCTAGTGTAGTCAATTGGCTTTAATCTCCACAACAACCCAACATTGTATAACATAACCCATATCATAACTTGTTGGTCAGCTTTCTTTGCAGATAAAATTTGGTAGTGAGATGCATTTCTTTATCCGCAACATTTATCATAATTATTGTGAAAAGATATCTAAAAAATAAGAACATATCGAATCATTTTTTTTAAAGAGGAGTGTCTCAAAAATAGCCACATGTTGCATCATTTTTGAGAATAGGGTGTAGTTAAAAAATAAGAACACCATTTCTTCAAATCGCAGTCTTTTTTTTTTTTTTGAGTTTTTCTGAATACATGGTGAGAATTAAAACAAGTAATTTTTTCTCGATCATAAGACCCCAAATTTAATAGATCTATATTTCTACACAATAGAAATTTATGTACAATTATGATGACCATCAAAATGAACCCCCGCTAAGAAGCACTTTTTTCACCAAGTGCTTGAGATTTAAAAATAATAATAAGATTAGATTAGAAGTAGAAAGTATTTAGAATGATTAGATTTAATGCAATTTTGTCTTATAACTGTAGCGATACATGTAATTCTTCATAATCATGAAAATTATCATGTAATAGAGTTACTTTGTTAACGACTGCTACAAAAATTGTTGTTAGCATCAATTTCTTCCAAGGTCAAATATGAAGCTTCAGTGAACAGCGTGTGATAGTACTTTAATGACAAGAGTCAAACATGTATAATTTTATAAATTCGATGCATTGTTCTAATAAATGAACGAAAAAGTAAACAAAATTAAGACTAGAGATTGACATATTAATAGAAATAATTTTATGTTTTTCTATTTAAGAAATACAAATTTTCTATCTGTAAAGCAAAACGAAAAAAAAAAAAAAAAAAAAAAAGATTTTTTTTTTTTCGTCTAAAACATATTCTTAAGGTTTTTTTTTTTTTAATTTATTACTAATTTGGAATCATTTTAATTAAAATTTAATTGCTTAGAAAAGTTAATTTCGCTTTGTTCTTGGTATTTATCTGATAATTAGAAGATAGGTCCTTTTTTCTTTTCTCTTTGAAAGAGCAAAATGCCTTGAATATTGTTGAATGAAGTTGAAAACATCTCTAGCATTGAAAATATCTCTAGAATTTTATATTTATTATTAATAAAGATTATATTAAAGTATCATCTTTAATCCATTTATCATAAATATCAAAGCAGAATATAAGAACATAGTACACTAAATTATCTGCCGCTTTGCCTAAAATATTTTATAAATATTTTGGAATACTTTTATTGTACATTGAATTAAGACAATGGGTTCGTAGAAGCTGTCTTTGTGCTAGGATATAATAAGAATTAACAAAACATAAGTGAAAAAAGACACGTAAACAAAATTTTAATGATAAAATATTTCTACAATATATGTCTATAGAGCATTATTAGAGCACTAACAATTACATATGCAAGCTAACAATCACAGTAGTGGTGCTTTGATTTTCCTATACAAGCAAAATTGTCAGGTATGTAGCGCTAATTTCTAGTATCAACTGATATTCTGGCCTCCATATTTTAAACTCAATAGCAATTTCATAGAAAATCATACTTTCAATATGATCTCGTAACAAGAAATTTTAACAATCCATGCTTTTCAAAATCCGCGCGGTAGCAGACAACGATTACACCCAGTGCTTAATCTCATTAACTCCCTCTATTTCCTCAGCATAATTTTTTCACACCGAACTTCTCATATTAAATCTAGTTATATCGTCTATTTGTATTTTTTCTTCGATGTTTTTCCCCTTATACTTTTAAATACTCTGTGTACACTCAAAAGTTAACTAAAGTGGAAATCAGAAGAAAATTCATTGCATTAAAATGCACAATTTATCTACATAAGTGTTTTTTTTTTTTTTTTTTTTTTTTTTTTTTTTTCGGAGTGTCGTAAATATAAGTGCGATGATATAACTTAAAAGTCTTACAAATGAAAAGTCGAGATTGCATTTTTTTTTTTTTTTTTCTTTTTAACTCATTGCCGTTTCTAACGCTCTAAAGCGACTTCACTCTTCTTCGACTTCACGGACCACTAAATTCACAATTTAGATTCTCGCGGACCACTAACACGCTACCTTTCTATAAATTAACGCAAATATTCTATGTGTGATGTTTTGTCATATATTTCAAAAAGTATTTGAGAATTCACCTAATAAATATAGGAGTGTAAAAAACATATTGTACCTCTTATATCTGAGAGAAGGCTTTCTCCTAAAAGCGAAATGGGGACCAGTAAAAAATTAAAAGAAAACAGAATTGGGGGCACCTGGCTGCAACGTTTGTAGGACGTTCTGGCTGTAACATGTGATTATAAGGCTTCTATTAAATATTTCTGTTCCTTTATGTAAGACTAGCACTTAAATTCATGGAGACATAATAGTTTCTTTAAAAAATTGCCCTTTTATATCTTTAAAGACATTAAAACCCATGAAAAGTCATTTTTAGAAAACTAACATATACTGCATTTAATACAACGTATACAATCAGAAAATAAAAATGTTAGTTATCTAAATCTAACGAAACATGCGCAATTTCCTGATTGGCTTTAGGTGCGAATGCGGCAGCATTCATGTTTTCATTTGCATAATTCATTAGCCAAAGATACTGAGCAACTTATATCAAAGTTCCAAGTAAATAACGTGAAAATTCAAGGAGTTCTCAGTGAGAGAATGAACGGAAAGTTCTGGAGAGAAAAAAAGGCAAAACTGTAAGGGGTGTCATTTAACTTCTTATTTTGACACAATCAATGGTAAAATAATTTTCGTTGACTTTAAATAAATATTTATAAAATCCCCTATATTTTCTTTTTCTCTTTAAGAGGAACTGAAATTTATTTCATTCTATCGACGATAACTTTTCGAATTTTCACAATATTATTTTCTTGGAGTTTTCATATAAGTAGATCAGTACATTTGGCTAATAAATTATGCAAATGAAATTACGTTAATGTTTGTTTATGCGCAGATAGAAATTATTTTTTAAAAATCTCATACTTCATAAGATTTCAGTTTCATTTTAATATTTTTATACTCTGATTTAGCATATGTTGTTCCTAATGTAGTGTATATAAGTTATAAAAATGCCTTTGGGTTGGGTTTAATACCCTGCATGTTATAATAAAAAAGAGGTAATGTTTTAAAGGAATCTTTATGAATATATGCACTAATGAATATATGCACTAATATCGTACAAATTAATACAGATATCTAATAATATTATAGTTTTAAAAAATTGAAGAACACGCTTTTATAGAAATGTGAACTAAAAATCACAAAATATCTATCTTAGTATTAAAATGCAGGGTAAGAGAAAATTGTGTGAGTGACACACCATAATATTTACATACATTTAAATCTTTAATTAAAGTAATTTAGAATTAAACAAAAACCATTTTTCTGGGATCGAACGCTAGACCTTTAGGTTCGTAGCGCGGAGCTATACCTCAAATCCACGGCGTTCACGCAGAGAAAGACTTTTTTTACAATATAGATTTTTTGTTTGCTCCCAGAGCGGTTACAAACATACATACAAAGATACATACAAATATACATACATACAGGTGAAGCTAATAAAAGCGTGTTAAAAAGCCTCATTATTGCATACTTGATCCAGAATGCATTTCAAGCACAAATTTTTACAGCCACATTCCAAACATTGTGTATTCTTTTTAATTTTTTAATGGTAGTTTTTCATTTGGGGGGGAAAACCTTTCTCTGAAATACATGAGATATAACATGTTTTCTTTTTCTTTATATTCCTATAAAGTTTTAAGGTAGTTTGTCAAGTACTATTGGACATATTCAACAAAATGTAGCAATTCGAAAATGTTGGTCATTCATAGAAAAGTAATGTATTATTTTTAGGAAACGTTAATATACTGTACCCATTGAGAACTTATCATGCGTAACTATCCCCATTTTTAAAATGTCAAACAAACCTATTTAATATAAAACATTCCAAACCCTTATTTTATTATAAGAAAGTCTTAAATGCGTACTTATTTGGAAAATAGACAATTTTTATGTATTTCTGTAACGGATTTCAGGGATTTGAGAGAGGAAACAAGTAATATAAAATAAAAAAATTTAAAGTCAATTCCTACTTACAAACACTATCGAAAAAGGTTTTTTTTTATTTTTTTTTTTTAATAATTTTGAATTAAGAAATAAAAAGCGCGCGTGGAAAATGAAAGAAAAATATTTATAAGATAAAAAAACTTTTTATATACCATGCTTTAAACTTTCTGATGAATCATAGAGCTCTTATCAATGTGCATAAAATTTTTAAAGTGACAATGATGTCAATTTTTGTGAAATACATATTTTAACTTTTTATAGTTTTTTAATATTCACGTTTAATTAAATGTATTTATTTTTATGTCGAAAAAAAAATGAACTCGTATTTCTTTTTCTTTTTTTTTTTTTTTTTTTTTTTTTTTGGGGGGGGGGGAGGGGGGGTAACAATTAAATTATAGCTAATATTTTAATGGCTAAATTAACGCTATTAGGATGTTATAATTTTCATATTTTAATTAATTATAAGAAAACTAATAAAAAAATCGAAAATAGGACTTCGAAGTATTGTGTTGTCACCGTGTTCTGAGCAATCCTGAAAGTTTCAAATTTCAGGATAGTCAGGAATTTAGTTAAAACTCGATTGCAAGATTTGTACAAGATATATATAGGGAGAGTGTGAACTAATAGTAGGAATTGAATAAAATAAAACTTTCTATTAAAATTTTCCGGTAGGAAAAAATCGTAAAAATTGGCAACTGTGAATGCGTAAAAATTGTTTTATTTAAATAAAACAATTATAGGAGATGAATGTGAAATGTTTCTTATTGCATCTATGTTATAAAAACTCAAACTAACAATGATAAATTGTTATTTCAATATATAAAACTGTAATTACTAAACCTAATAATATGTATGTTGTATTGTTAGATTTTTTAAGATTTAATGGAAAATTATATTTATGACGAATACTTTAAATCTTTCGACGAGTTCGAATAATTCTACAGTCACATATCGAATCCAGGTAAGAAATTCAACGTGATAACTATGCCTATTAATTACGATTCAAATTTTTGTGATAAAATATTATTCCATTTATCTTCTCTCTAATCCAGAAAATTCTGTCGTCTAATGTTGTGAGTAAGAGAGATTGCGAAAATAATAAAGTTAAAATTAATATCAGTATAGTTTCTAAAAGAATATTCAAAAATGCAAATAATTTCAAAATTTTTCTGCGGACCACTACCAGTTGGCGACCAACGCTCTAAAGCGCTCTAAGCAATACTGCCAAATTTACAGAGTCTTTTATTCATCTATTGCCAACAATTTTGGGGCATGATTTTTAATATACATAATTCACGAATAATTTTCGAAGAAATTGGCAAACTGTTACAGTTAAAGTTTAGTGGTGGATATTGAACAAAAAAGTCCCTAAATTTGGCAACACTGACCACAGCAGTGAAATGAAATAGGATTGGCAAAGGGTTAATATCGCAATTTTACTAAAAGAAAATAACAGCTACTCTGTTACTAAAAATCAAATTAAAAATGCATCTCAAAAATCCTTATGAAAATGCATTGTTCGTTTACCTTGACATTTCAAGAAGCATAACACCATTTGTTTGCCGTTCATACCGTTTTCTGAAGAGGGTTGGTACATATTCAATTCAGAAAGTGGCTGAGTTTATTTTCTTTCAGAAGTTACCTGAAGAATGGGAGGACACCTCAGTTAATTACTGCTTCCCACATGCTGCGGCTTTTAACCCCCTGTGGTATTTTACGGTGAACCCTGTGGTTTAAGAGAAAAGCCGACAGTACCTCTGCTGAGAACGTAAAGAAATTATTTTAATGAAATTTTCTTAAAGTTAACAAAGGCTTAAGTATAACAGTGTTAAAGATAGATCATATTGGCGTTGAAGGAGATTAAGTTTAACATGTAACTGCAATTTGAATTTATAGTTGTTTTCTTGAAGTTTGCGATATTGAATAATTAAGAATTTTCTATGATCTAAGCTTTTAGTTTTTTCATGTGCATTTTATACGTATACGCATAAAGTTTCCTGACACTGAATATCTTTAAAATTGAATAGTATTTTTATTTTTTCTACAACAATAACAGAATATTACATAAATAAATAAAATTAGAATATCGGACTTAAGTTGTCATTTGAGCCGACTTTTGGCACGTTTTAAGATGATAATTGAATTATTATTATTATTATTATTACGTACTTTTTTTCAAATTTGTTTAAATTTTTTAGCTTTTTTAAATTCGAAATTCTGACTCTTTGTCAGAATACTATTTTACGATTTTTATAAAGAAACTCAATTTAAATTCTGTACCTTTTTTTTTTTTTTTTTTTTTTTTTCATACTTATCAACTAATACTAATTTTTAATTGTAATTTAAAAAGATACATTTGATTTTAACATGCTGGTGTTTGCTTATGATAGACTGATATATTTACATTTATAAAGAAAATTTCACAAATAAAAGCTCTTATATTTTATGCACTAATTATGTCTTAAATTGTCCTTAGATTTCTTAGAAGTAAAAAAAAAAAAAAAAAAAAAAAAAAAAAAAAAAAATCAGTTTAAAAAAATACATTTTTTAATTATAAAAATAAGTACTTTTATATTTTCCATGCGTTTATTAAAACTAAAATTTTCATTGAAATTTTAAAAGTTAGCCTTATTTTTAATAACTAGAAAACCCCCGATTACAAATTGAACCGTATATATTTAAATCACATCAAATCAGTACACGTGCTTCAATTAGTTCTACTATTGGCATTAAAATTCTAAAAGTTAGATTAAAATTTAGATAGTCCTTTAATAGAAACAAAAGCGACCTGTATGCATTTACTTACGCCTAAAACTTAAAAAAAAAAAAAAAAAAAAAAAAAAAAACAATTTTTTTTTTTTTTTTTTTTTTTGGTTCTATGAAATATGGTTATTTTCAAACATTTGTTTTTCAGTGAATAAACGTTTTCTAATGTTGATTTTTTTTTTCACTTTATATATAATTAATATATAGATCACAATAACAATATTTAAAAATTTGAAACCAGATTTAAACTACCTACTACAGTCGGTAACAAAAGTGTCCGAACACTAGCAAAAATTCCTATGTAAAAAAAGTACGTTTCATACGGTTTTGTTAAATAAATCCTTGCCGAATCCTGTTCTTAGTCAGTGTAAGAACATGATTCGATAAGGATTTATTTAACAAAACAGTATTAACTCCACTTTTTTTACATAGGAATTTTTGCTAGTGTTCGGACACTTTTGTCACCGACTGTACTTGAAATTAGTATTGAAATATTTCTGTGCAGTACGTAACTTGTTTTATTAAAAACACTTTGAAATAAATCAACATTCTGTACATTGGCAGTATTTTGCTGGGAAATATATATAGATGTATACATACATATGCTTTGCTATTATTTCTTAATCTTTCAGTAAATATAAAAATTATTTTTTTCTGGTAAGAATTATTATACTGAAATTATTTGACATATCTCTCTTTCTTATCCACCCGAAATAAGAAGAAATAAAATTTCAGTAAAGTCTCTGAAAAATATAGATATAAACTAGAATCATGACTACAACCATCTTGAATTTCAAATATTCTAGATTTTACATTATTTCACATTTTTAATTTTCTAAAACAGCGGAATATCAATTAAAAAATCAGTTTTTTTTTTTTTTATATGTCGAAGATATGGGAAATGAACAAAACCCCTTTAAACTAGTATGTTGTGGCCACCACAAGACTTTCTTCTATATTTTCCTATACATATTCAATCAGTAACAATATTTAAAAAAAAAAAAAAAAAAAAAAAAAAAAAAAAAAAACGATTTTTTTTTCTGTTTTTTTTTTGTTAAAAGTAAAAAAAATCGATAACTTTGTTTTAAATTATCACAGATTTATGGTTCAACCATTCGTTTTAAAGGTATTGACGAGATCTTTCGAATGATACCCATCTTCAAAATTTAACCCCCCCGGGGGGGTACTTCCCCCCAGGGGGGGAACCGATGCCCCCCCATGCACAAATTTTTTTTCCTAGTTAACTACTACTATTATCAATAATTCATATTAATTTTACAATCACAAGTTTAAAATAACTCTCATTATGCCCATTTATACGGAATTTTGTCCTATAAAATGCGATCACAGCGCCACCTGTTGAGCTATTGATCCCCAAATCTAATGGGCACCAGTTCATGTCAGGGTGCAACTAAATACCAAGTTTGGTTAAATTTCATTCATTGGTTCGTGAGATACAGCGTCCACAAAAAAATGATACAGACAGACAGACACACAGACACACAGACAGACAGACAGACAGACAGACAGACAGACACACAGACAGACATTTTTTAAAAACTATCAATTCGTGTTCAGGACATCCCAAAACGTGTAGATCCGTCAAAAAACGGAGGTCGAAAATTTTCGCGAATCCAATACTTTCTCTATATTACATATAGAAGAAAGTAAAAATAGTGTTGAAATAGTGTTAATAAAATCATTTTACTTAAGTATTATTAGTTATAAATTTAACAATTGAAACTTATAAATATAGGCATAAAGTTATAAAAGTCTATTATTATGTTATCAAGAATTATAGACAGAAACAGAACAACTACGATTTATTTTTACTTTCTTCTATATGTAATATAGAGAAAGTATTGGATTCGCGAAAATTTTCGACCTCCGTTTTTTGACGGATCTACACGTTTTGGGATGTCCTGAACACGAATTGATAGTTTTTAGAAAATGTCTGTCTGTGTGTCTGTCTGTCTGTCTGTCTGTGTGTCTGTCTGTCTGTCTGTCTGTATCATTTTTTTGTGGACGCTGTATCTCACGAACATATGAATGAAATTTAACCAAACTTGGTATTTAGTTGCACCCTGACATGAACTGGTGCCCATTAGATTTGGGGATCAATAACTCAACAGGTGGAGCTGTAATCGCATTTTATGCAAATTTTTAACATGGCAGCATAGGACAAAATTCCGTATAAATGGGCATAATGAGAGTTATTTTAAACTTGTGATTGTAAAATTAATTTGAATTATTGATGATAGTAGTAGTTAACTAGGAAAAAAAAATTGTGCATGGGGGGGGCATCGGTTCCCCCCCTGGGGGGGAAGTACCCCCCCCCCCCCCCCCCCCGGGGGGGTTAAATTTTGAAGATGGGTATCATTCGAAAGATCTCGTCAATACCTTTAAAACGAATGGTTGAACCATAAATCTGTGATAATTTAAAACAAAGTTATCGATTTTTTTTTACTTTTAACAAAAAAAAAAAAAAAAAACTTAGAAAAAAAATTTGATTTTTTTTTTTTTTTTTTTTTTTTTTTTTTAATTATTGTTAGTGATTGAATGTGTATTAATTTTCACAAAAAAAAAAAAAAAAAAAAAAGAAAAGAAAAGAAAAAGGAAAAAAAAAAAAATCTTTTTTTTTTTTTTTTTTTTTTTTTAATATTGTTACTGATTGAATATGTATAGGAAAATATAGAAGAAAGTCTTGTGGTGGCCACAACATACTAGTTTTTTTTTTAAATATTGTTACTGATTGAATATGTATAGGTAAATATAGAAGAAAGTCTTGTGGTGGCCACAACATACTAGTTTCTTATTGCTTTCTTCTATATGTAATATAGAGAAAGTATTGGATTCGCGAAAATTTTCGAAGTCTACTTTTTGATGGATTTACATGTTTTGGGATATGGAGAACACGAATTAATAGTTTTTAGAAAATGTCTGTCTGTCTGTCTGTCTGTATCATTTTTTTGTGGACGCTGTATCTCACGAACCAATGAATGAAATTTAACCAAACTTGGTTTTTAGTTGCACCCTGACATAAACTGGTGCTGATTAGATTTTAGGATCAATCGCACAATAGGTGGCGTTCTGATCGCATTTTATGCAAATTTCTAATATGGCAGCATAGGACAAAATTCCGTATAAATGGGCATAAAGAGAGTTATTTTACACTTGTGATTGTAAAATTAATATGAATTATTGATAATAGTAGTAGTTAGCTAGGAAAAAAATTTTGTGCATGGGGGGGCATCGGTTCTCCCCCCGGGGGGGAAAATCCCCCCCCGGGAAAGTAAATTTTCAAGATGGGTATCTTTCGAAAGGGCTCGTTGATAATAGTAATAGTTAACTGGGAAAAAATTCTTGTGCATGTGGGGGCATCGGTTCCCCCCCCCGGTGGGGGGGGGGGAAGTTCCCACCCGGGGGGGGGGCAAAATTTCAAGATGGGTGTCTTTCGAAAGATCTCGTCAATACCTTTAAAACGAATGGTTGAACGATAAATCTGTGATAATTTAAACCAAAGTTATCGATTTTTTTTACTTTTAACAAAAAAAAACTTAGAAAAATATCGCAATTTTTTTTTTTTTTTTTTTTTTTTAACGAAATTTAACCAAACTTGGTATTTAGTTGGTCCCCGACATAAACTGGTGCTGATTATGTTTGGGGATCAATAGCTCAATAGGTGGCGCTGTGATAGCATTTTATCTAAATTTTTAACATGGCAGCATAGGACAAAAATTCGTATAAATGTGCATAATTAGAGTTGTTTTAAACTTGTGATTGTAAAATTAATATGAATTATTGATAATAGTAGTATGTAACTAGGAAAAAAAATTTCTGCATGGGGGGGCATCGCTTCCCCCCCCCCCGGGGGGATAAATTTTCAAGATGGGTATCTTACGAAAGGTTTCGTCAATACCTTTAAAACGAATGGTTGAACTATAAATCTGTGATAATTTAAAACAAAGTTATCGATTTTTTTCACTTTTAACAAAAAAAAAAAAAAAAAAAAAAAAAAAAAACTTAGAAAAAAAAAATCGTACTTTTTTTTTTTTTAATATTGTTACTGATTGAATATGTATAGGTAAATATAGAAGAAAGTCTTGTGGCGGCCACAACATACTAGTTTTTTTTTACTTTCTTCTATATGTAATATAGAGAAAGTATTGGATTCGCGAAAATTTTCGACCTCCGTTTTTTGACGGATCTACACGTTTTGGGATGTCCTGAACACGAATTGATAGTTTTTAGAAAATGTCTGTCTGTGTGTCTGTCTGTCTGTCTGTGTGTGTGTCTGTCTGTCTGTCTGTCTGTCTGTGTGTGTGTCTGTCTGTCTGTCTGTATCATTTTTTTGTGGACGCTGTATCTCACGAACATATGAATGAAATTTAACCAAACTTGGTATTTAGTTGCACCCTGACATGAACTGGTGCCCATTAGATTTGGGGATCAATAGCTCAACAGGTGGCGCTGTAATCGCATTTTATGCAAATTTTTAACATGGCAGCATAGGACAAAATTCCGTATAAATGGGCATAATGAGAGTTATTTTAAACTTGTGATTGTAAAATTAATTTGAATTATTGATGATAGTAGTAGTTAACTAGGAAAAAAAAAATTGTGCATGGGGGGGCATCGGTTCCCCCCCTGGGGGGGAAGTACCCCCCGGGGGGGTTAAATTTTGAAGATGGGTATCATTCGAAAGATCTCGTCAATACCTTTAAAACGAATGGTTGAACCATAAATCTGTGATAATTTAAAACAAAGTTATCGATTTTTTTTACTTTTAACAAAAAAAAAAAAAAAAAAAAAACTTAGAAAAAAAATTCGATTTTTTTTTTTTTTTTTTTTTTTTTTAATTATTGTTAGTGATTGAATATGTATTAATTTTCACAAAAAAAAGAAAAAAGAAAAAAAAAAAAAAAAAAAGTCTTTTTTTTTTTTTTTTTTTTTAATATTGTTACTGATTGAATAAATAGGAAAATATAGAAGAAAGTCTTGTGGTGGTCACAACATACTAGTTGGTTTCATGTCACATTAAAAATGTACTGAATATTCAGGTAAGTCGAGTCTATTTTTCAATGTGGTCAATAGTCTCCAAGAAAAACTTTTCAGCTCATTAACGGAATTTTGTGCAGCTGGAGCAATCATGACTATGACCATCTTGATTTTAAGTTAATCTTTATTTTACATTATTTTACATTTATAATTTTCTAAAACAACGGAATACCAATTGAAAAATTAGATTATTTGATAAAGAAGATGTCGGATATGAATAAAATAGCTTTCAAAAAACAGTGATTAAATAGTGATAATAAAACCCTTTTATTTAAGCTCAACCAGACTACGGTCGCTTCGTTGGTCACTGCATTTAAATGAATATTCAAAAGAATTGGATCAGTATTTATTTTTTACATCACATTATAAATAAAACTTAAAAAAAAAAAAAAAAAAAACATTGAAATCGCTCTAGACCTTGCTTTGGGTAGCCGATGCCTACGGCAGCTCTTTTTTTCCGCCAGACTGCATCGGTTCCAGGTTCCCGCTGTCTGCAGAAAGGTCTTTCCCGGGCACTTCAATCTGAGTATTTATCGACGACATGTGGATCTTCTGTTGTTTAAGAACTACGATTTTAAAGATGATTGTATCTCAGAATCTATTATATATTTCAGTTTTTGAACCATGTGTTTTATAGCCCCCGTATTTTCTACTATATTACGATTTGATTCCGGCCAGTATAATGAAATAAAATAAAAAGTAGATTTTCTTTTAAAAGGAACTAAATACATAAAAAAAACCAAATAAATTTTAATCAGCTTAATCCTTTCTACTATATATACCATTCTTTTCCCCCAATATATATTAAAAAAAAAAAAAAAAAAAAAAAAAAAAAAGGTTCTATTTTAAAGGAATTAATTAAAAATGAAAAATAAAATGTTGTTATACAATAAAACATATACATAAACATAACAATTTATTTCTATTGCATTACCATTTCATTTCCAATAAATATAATAAATTTTAAAAAAAGAAAAAGAAAGGAAGAAAAAGAAAAAAAAATGAATTTTGCCTTCGAATGAATGTATTAAATATAAAATAAATTGCGAATAGTCGTTGCTAAGATACGCTGACGATTACATTGCAAGAATAAATTCATGAAAAATGAAACATAAAAGAATTATTAAGAACATTTGAGAATGAAAAAACATTAATTAAAAAAAAATTCAAATTCGAAATTCGAAAAAATCTTGATGAGGTGCACACCTATAGGGTCCCAGGTACCCATCTGCTAAGTTTTGTAGCTCTGCGATTAGTAGTGTGAGCACCAGAGCGCAGACAGACACACAAACAGACACTTCTCTTTATATATATAGACTAGCAGGCTACGCCCGCTTCGCTGATTAATGAATTTTCATATTTAAATGAATTTTCGAAAGAATTGAAGTAATATTTATTTTTTACATCACATTATAGACAAAAACTTAAAAAAAAAAAAAAAAAAAAAAACTGAAATTGCTCCAAACCTCGCTTCGGGTACCCGCTGTCTACGGCAGCTCTTTTCCCGCCCGCACTGCATCAGATTTAGGTTTCCCATGCCTGTAGAAAGATTTTTTCCGGGCACTTCAATCTGGATATTTATCGACGACAGGGGGGATCTGCTACTATTTAAGAACTACGATTTTAAAGATGACTGTATTTCAGCATCTATTAAATATTTTAGTTTTGAACCATGTATTTTAGAGCCCATGCTATTTACACTATATTACGATTTGATTCCGACCAATGCAATAAAAAAAATAAAATAAAAGTAGATTAAATATATATAAACAAATAAATTTTAATAAATTTAATCCTTTTTACTATGTATATACTACCATTTTTCCCGATAAATACTAAATAATTAAAAAAAAAATTAATAAATAAATAAAAGTTTTTTCTTTTAAAGGAATTAATTAAAAAATGAAAAATAAGAAGTTGTTCTACATAAAAAAAATAAACATAACTGCTATAAATATGTTTTTTTAATGAATATAACAATATATATATATATATATTCGCATTTAAATAAACGTATTAAAAATAAATAACTTGCGTAATAGCTGTTGCTAAGATACGCAGATGATTGAAGCAAAAGAATAAATCTATGAAAAATGAAACAAAGAAGCCAATATTTAAAATCGGAAAAACATTAATTTAAAAAATTCAAATTCGAAATTCGAAAAAATCTCGATGAGGGGCACACCTGCAGGGTCCCAGGTACCTATATGCCAAATGCGGAAGCTCTGCGATCAGTAGTGTGAACACCAGAGCGCACACACACACACACACAGACACTTCTCTTTATTTATATAGACTAGCAGGCTACGCCCGCTTCGCTGGTCACTATATTTAAATGAATTTTCAAAAGAATTGGATCAGTATTTATTTTTTACATCACATTATAAATAAAAACTTAATAATAAAAAAATAATAATAATAATTTATACATAAATAAATAAATAAATAAATAAACATTGAAATTGCTCTAGACCTTGCTTCGAGTACCCGCTGCCTACGGCAGCTCTTTTTTCCGCCCGTGCTGCATCGGGGGGTCCAGGTTCCCACTGTCTGCAAAAAGGTCTTTCCCGGGCACTCCAATCTGGGTATTTATCGACGACATGTGGATCTTCTGTTATTTAAGAACTACGATTTTAAAGATGACTGTATCTCAGCATCTATTATATGTTTTCGTTTTTGAACCATGTGTTTTATTGCCCCCGTTATTTACACTGTATTACGATTTGATTCCGACCAGTATAACAAAATAAAGTAAAAAGTATATTTTCTTTTAAAAGGAATTAAATACATGAAAAACAAATAAATTTTAATCAGTTTAATCCTTTTCCACTATATACTACCATTTTTCCCCCAATAAATATTAAAAAAAAAAAAAAAAAAAGATTTTTATTTTAAGGGAATTAATTTAAAATGAAAAATAAAAAGTTGTTATACTATAAAAATTATACATAAACATAACAATTTATTTATATAGCATATTACCATTTGATTTTCAATAAATATGACAAATTAAAAAAAAAAAATGAATTCCGCCTTCAAATGAATGTATTAAATAAAAAAAATAATAGTGAAATAACCGTTGCTCAGATGCGCAGACGATTACAATAAAAGAACTAAATTTATGAAAAATGAAGCATTAAAGCTAATATTTAAAATCGAAAAAACATTAATTTAAAAAATTCAAATTCGAAATTCGAAAAAATCTCGATGAGGTGCACACCTGCAGGGTCCCAGGTACCTATATGCTAAATTTGGAAGCTCTGCGATCAATAGCGTGAGCACTAGAGCGCAGACACACACACACAGACACTTCTCTTTATTTATATAGATTATGAGTTATACATTTAATGATTGAAACTTATAAATATAGGCATAAAATTATAAAAATCGATTACTATGATATGAAGAATTATAGACACAATTAGGACAACTACAATCTATTTTTGGTTTCATGTCCTATTAAAAATGTACTAAATATTCAGATAAATAGAGTCTATTTTTCAATGTGATTAATAATCTCCTAGAGCAACTTTTCATCTCCTTAAAAAGATTTTGTGCAGCTGGAATAAATGAAATTCAAGATCATTGATAAGTATAAAATTTTGGAGAAATGAGGAGAAATGTCCCACCTTCTGTATCATTCCCTTAATTCATTTCAGTGCGTAATTGTAATCCATTATCTTGGTTTTTTCTTTAAATATACCTGTAACTATATAATTTTGATAATGAGTTGCAGATGCCATTTCAATTCCTTGAAATTTAAAGCTATTTCACATAAAACAGTTATTTAATTATTTAATAATTCTATGAAGAACGAATGATACATAACTGACCTGTGAAATGACACCTAAGGTTAAATATTTGTAGCGTATAAATCAATCATGCGGCTGTCATATTTCAAGAAACTCAACCCATTTCATTGGAGTTTGAATTCCTTTATAATCACGTGTTTCTAATTTTAAGAGCGCGTTTGGAACAAGTCGGCTTTATTTTAGCATTTAAAGGCATTAGCTTGATACAAAATGTTTCTAAGAAATAAGTGTCTCTTTTTCAGCCAACGCAAATGAGTGATGAGGACAACTTTCCTCAATTGAACCTACCAATTATATGTTCTGAATATTTATACACACTCATTACACAAAATGTTGTGGTACTTCTGACTGAGTATGAAAATCCTCTAGGACACCAACGGAGGGCGCCGTCTTACTAAATTTAAACAAAGCAGAAGCAAGTCGTGATCTACGACATCAAGATAGATTAAATGACTGGAGTCTGATGTATGATCATGTGATCTATCATGTTCAGAAGGTGAACAAATTTGAAGTAATTTGGGCCCTGACGAGTGATCTGACTGTTCAAAGTAGTATTCGTGAATTAAAAAATAAATGAAAATTACTTTGCAATAAACCGTGTGAAGAAATTGTAGAAAAGATTGATTACTTTTAAATAATCTAAATGGGAATTAGTTTACCAAATAAAAGGAGAAAAGAACTATTTTAAAATTACATTATTCTAAGGTTTTTGATAAGAAAGTTGCTCATGAACTACGTTAATATGAAAATGTGATTTTATTTGCCATAATAAAGTAATGAGAACAAACTTATTTTTCCTGAACCTGATTTCTATCCTATAGGGTAAAAAATAAATTTACATCCAGGACTTTAAAAAAGGTAAAACCTAGAATTTTTCATAGTCTTAACGAAGTAAATAATTGCTTATACACCTCTCCTTTTAAGTTTTGCGTTTTTTATGTTTATATGTCGCTTTAGTATAGTACCAATTCCTTCTGCTCCACCCGACTCTAAAACGTTTTCTTTAAACTAACAGACGAGAAGTGCTGGGTTCGAAATTAGGTCACGCTCGTCGGCCCTGATGTTCCGAGTTTTTCCTGGTTTTCTCCGAAATGTGTTTTAATATAGACTGGTATTCATTAGAAAGGCCTCTACTGAAGGTACTCCAACCAGGCCAAGGTCCTTAGCGCAGACAAATTGGCCTTAATCCATGCACCAACTCCTAATTCCTTCTATTTGTTTCAATACCTTCTTTATACATACGATTCAAATATCGATTATTGCGAATTCTACAGAAAACATGCATTTTCAAGTCACAAAACAATAAAATTGTAACTATTGTCAAAATTATTATTATTTTATTTTACATGTAAAAGCAAATTATTCTTTGATTATTCATTTAAGTTTTTTTATAAATTAAATATGTATGAAAAATAACAAGTGCGTCTATAAAAGATCTGTGGACAAAAGCTCTTGAGCATATAATTTAAGTACAAGCCAGTATTTTCCTCAGAAAATAAATGGATTTAACACTTTTTTTTTTCTTTATTGCTACATAAATATTTTTATTTCTCTCACCTGTACATGTCAGAGGAAGTATTGTTTTGGGGTCAAATTTTCGAAATTCAGTTTTTGTAATGTTTACACATTTTTGAGGTTCTCTGAATCTGAAAAACAAGTTTAAAGCGGTTGGTGTGTGTTTATGTGTGTTTATGTGTGCTTATGTGTGTCTGAATATCTGTTGCACACACTTATATCAGGAAATAAACTGGTGTGTCCCTCACACGACTTTCTCTTATCCTGCAATACTATAAAGATAGATTATATATATTCATTATATATATTCATTATAGATTATATATATCATTCATTTCAATACTATAAAGATAGATTATGTATATTAAGTCTTAAGATCAATAACGTAAGATAATAAAGCTCAGTGTACTTTAAAAAATAATCCAAAACAGGTTTGTGAACAGTGTTATTTGACATATAATTCTGTGTGATCCCTCTGTTCAATTATATTGCCAAAAAAAAAAAAAAAAAAGAACAAGGCTGTTGTTAATTTGCCTTCAAAATTACCAATTTTGATCAAATTTTCAAGTGGCAACCTAATAAGATCTTAAAACCAAATTTGAGTTCCCTATGCAGTTATTTCTTTTTACGTTATGCTGATAACAGATATACACAAAAATCAACCGTTAAAAATTGGACTTTCGTAATCAGGGAACCTCAAAACGCAATATTACACAAAAAACAGAATAGAAAACTGAACTTCAAAAAAAATTTTTTTTTTTTTTTTTTTTTTTTTTTTTTTTTACAGTATGGGTATGAAAAATTAATTTTTCTTCCCGAGCAGTGTTCTTCGACATAGTAAAATGTAGCAAAACACTTCCATCAATTACATTCAATTGAAAAGAACGTTTAGCATAATTTGGATAGCTTTGTATATTGTCTGTAAACTATATGCACATCACATTGTGTCCTTAAATTTAGTTTCATATGAAAAACATCTAACACAAAACAAAATACACATCCGGCAACTTCCATGTATAGTCCCAATGCTTCTAAATACTTTGTGTAGCCCTGTAAACGAGGATGAGTGTTTCCATATCACAATCTACACAAAAAATATTTTTATGCATATAAAAAAATATGTTAATTATATTTTCTTTAGGGCAGACTATAGATGTTACATTATGCTTATTAAAAATTTTCCCATAGACATAATGTATCTGAATTCTCTTGGATGTCCCTGTACACAAGCCATTTGCTTGATCTCAATGAAAAATTTAGTGTAGCATCCCTGTATGATACAGATTTAAAATATTGAATGTGGAATTTTTATTTCTAAATGTTTCTGGGATATGGTGATAACATACACACAGACGCTAAAAATGTGTTTTTCGGATTCACGGGACCCTAAAACTTTTAAATGTAACAAAAACGTAATTTCGAAAATTAAAAAAAAAAAAAAAAAAAAAAAGAATTTTCCATACGGTTAAGAGAAAGTAAAAATGGTAGCCGGAACGTCAAACGCACTATTCTTACTCTAAATCATAGAATGAAGGCACACTAAACTTTTTGTTGAAATCAAGCAAATGGCTCGTGCACAGAAACATCCAACAAAATTGAAATACATTACGTCTAGAAGCAAAATTTCTGGTGGGTATAGTTTGAAATCTATAAGTTGCACGAAAGAAAATTTAATTAGAATAGATTTTTAATGTGAATAAAAGAATATTTTGTGTGGAATACGGTATGGAAATCATTCACTATTCGTTTACATGGCAACCCAAAAGAATTCGGATATAGTGGAGCAATACATGGATATTGATCGAAATGCATTTCAGATTTGTTATGTTTTTTTCACATAGGACTGAATTTAAGTACATATTGTGATGAATAAGTAAGTTTTAGATAGTATACAAGGCTACCGAAAATTTAGGAAAAACATTTTTTTCTAGTAAATGTATTTGGTGACAGTGCTTTACCACAATTTATCATGTTCAAGAAAACTGCTCAAGAATGAAAATTAATTAGTCATACCTATATGGTAGATAAAAATATTTCAACATTGGGTTTAAGTTTTCAACTCCCATGAATCTGAAAGTCAATTAGTTGAACTATGTGTATGTCTGTTATCAGCATAATTTGAAACTAAATATTTCCAGGAAATTTGAATTTGGTATATAGAAATTACCCCTTGAGAAAGTAACTAAAATTTGTAAGTTTCAAGCAGCAGTGCGGATAAAAATTGTGTGAAAATTTTTGATTACACTTTTAATTTTATTAGCAGCCTTTAATACACTATAATGTAGGTACTATATTCAAACGGGGATTTTAGGAGTAGGGTGGGCAGTAGCTCCCCTCACACAGAATTATATGTGAAATAAAACTATTCCTAAAGCTATTAAAAAAAAAAAAAAAAATGTAGAGTAGATTCAAGTACAGCACATGCTATCTTATCCCTTAATGCACGTTTCACCTCACACCTTATAACTGTACTACTTAAGGGCCCGCTTCACTCATCGTCTCCGGAAGCCGTAGCAAATGTTATTCTATGGAAAAATTTCTTTACTTGTTACTTATTAACTAATTCATATTTTTAACACGCTTTTATTAGCTTCACCTGTATGTATGTTTGTAACCGCTCTGGGAGCAAACAAAAAATCTATATTGTAAAAAAAGACTTTCCCTACGTGAACGCTCTGGCTCTAAGGCAAAGCTCCAGGCTACGAACCTAAAGGTCTAACTTCGAGCCCAGCCAGGGGAGATTTTTTAAAAATGGTTTCTGTTTAATTCTAAATTATTTATTTCTCCTTCCTGCATTATATTATTTTTGACAAGCTTTTATTAACTTGATATGATGTAACTATTAATGTATGTAACGGAATCTTGCAATTCAATTTTCGACCACTTTTGTTCGTTTGATTATCCTGAAAGTTTGCACACGACTTCATAGTCGATAACAATACTACATACAAGTGTTTCCAGGCTCCTATCCCATCAGAGGCAAACAAAAAATCTATATATATATATTAAACTCTATTGTATGTGGCACAGGATTTGGCCGTATTTGTATAACGTTGAGTGGCAACAATTAATCAATTATTTTTTTTTTATTAAAGATGTAAATATTATGGTGTGTCAATCACTCGATTTTTTCTTACCCTGCATTTTAATACTATAAATATAGATATTTTGTGCTTTTTAGTTCACATTTCAATAAAAGCGTGTTCTTTAATTTTTTAAAAATATAATATTATTAAATTCTGTTTTCACATTCAGAAAATTCCCAACTGTTAAATTGACGCACCTTTTTTTTTAAATATATATATTTTTTAATTTTTAATATTTTATTTTGAAACTAGCCGCCTTCGGCGACCAGCTGGTTCGCGATCCCTGAAAAATCCGACTTTACGAAATTCCCGCTCGGCGCCTGCGGCGCCTTTTTCCCGTATCAGGTCTAATAACAGCTTATTGATATATCGTGAAAATAGCTTATCTAAATCGCAGTAAACTCCCGTGCGGTAGCGCCTTCGGCGCTGATATTTCAAATTTTAACTTTAGCTAAGTCCCGCTCGGTGGCGCCTGCGGCGCCTTATCCCCGTTTTAGAACTTACAACACCTTCCTCGCTCATTGGAATTTGAAATATTGAAATTTTAAAATATAGCAGCGCCATCTGGCGGTAGAAATTTCTGTAATATATTGTTCAATTCCAAATCAACAAAGCTTTAAAATGATGTATTACTTATGAAAATATTTTAATTAGTAGCTGAGATACAAAAGAAAACCTAAAAATGAAACCTTAAAACGTGTAAATCGGGTAAAATCTCGAATAATACTTTCGATAATATAAAAGAACTTTCAAATATCTTTCGAATGATGTATTAAAAATTATATAATCATAATTAGAATTTGAAATATTGAAATTTTAAAATATTTCAGCGCCATCTGGCGGTAGAAATTTCTGTAATCTACTGTTCAATTCCAAATCAACAAAGCTTTCAAATGATGGATTACTTATGAAATTATTTTAATTAGAAGCTGGGATAAAAAAGAAAACCAAATACCTTGCCTTAAAATCTTAATATGCCAACCAATTTCAAACGCTGCAACTCTTTTTTTTTTTTTTTGCCTTTTTTCCCTGTTCCTCAAGCCCTCCCTAATAATCGTACTCTTTCAAAAATATTCACAATCGAATTATCGGGCATTAAAACTACATACTACGAAATTTCGACTACTGCAAATACTGCAAAAAAATAAAAGAAGACAATCTTTTTCCAATAAATATGTCATTTTTTTAATTATTCATATATTTTCATGAAAATTGAACAGTAGCTTTATAATATGCTGTCTAGGCCGAATATTAATTCAAATGTAACGTGAATGAAAATTTGAAAAAAATTGAAAATTGCAATTTTTCCCCCCAGTATAAAACACATGATATCTTAATTGATTACAACCATTTCCGGTTTCATCACAGACATCACAGACAGTTGTCTCGTATGTGTTTTGTTTCCGATCGAGACCTCTTAGAAAATCGTCTGCCGGTTGCCAACTAAATTTCATAGTTTAGTTAATTTTAAAAAATCTAATTGACGTATCGATAAGCCGCTTGCACTCTTAGATTCGGAAAAAATTCCCCTTTCATTTGGTACCAAATTCGTAATGATCGGACTAATATTTCTAATTTATTTTCCATTTTTTCTGCTTTTAACTCCGTTAAAATATCTACTTTTATGCAATCTCGGTGAATTCTGAGTCATTGAGATCGCTTTTTGATTAAGACATAGGTCTACATTTTAATTAATATCTCCGCAACTAATTAAAATTTTTGAATTCTGTTTTGACTATCCCCTCGGGCAGGCTTCTGAGCACCCGTATGTCAAATTTTGTAGTTCTGCGTTCAGTAGGGGCTGAACGTATAGATGCTCAGACAGACAGACAGACAGACAGACAGACATCTTCTTTTATTATTATAGATTGCAAAATAAGAAATTTCACATGTGGAAAATTCGTATTTTACAGTTTCAAAATAAAATATTCAAAATAAAAAAAAAATACATTTTTAAAAAAGGCGCGTCAATTTAACAGTTGGGAATTTTCTGAATGTTAAAACAGAATTTAAAAATATGGATTAGTTAATGAGTTATACGTAAAGAAAATTTACCATAGAATAACATTGGCTCGGGTTTCCGGTGACCGTGATTCAAGAGAGCTTCTGAGTTTACGATTTTGGATTCATGTTTTTTCGGGTATGACATCTTCTCTTGTATCATTCTTCCAAGATTGACGACACCTATAATTTTATTTTTATCTATCTAACCATTAATGTCATTAATTTAATTCTGTTTTCACTATTTTATGAATTTTAAACATCAAAATGTGTTCAACCTTTTTTGAAACTCTGTATAAAATATGACTACAGAATATTTCCATAGTGTATTTTTTTTTTTTTTTTTTTTTTCGTTACGAAGAAGCTGCAGATAAAAACAACTAAAGTACTGAAACAGAAACTATATTATCAATAATATAATCTACCCGTCCATAAAAAGTAATTTGATGTAAAAAGTTATGTCGTTCTTTGATTTACGAGTTTTATCCGTGCTTGTAAACCTGTATTATGCATTAATATGTGGGACTGACATATAATTCCATCTAAATAAGTCTCAAACAATGAGTCGAACTGCTCATGTGTGTAGAAGCAAATCGCTGTTTTACAGAATTACAGAAATGCCTCATTTAAGAGCGATAACGATTTATTTCTCCTCTATATGCCTATCTAATAGCGCACAGTAGGAAAAAGATGGTACAATGAAGAACTGAGAATAATTATACTTTCCTTTAATAGCTTCGAAAGTTGCTGAAGACACAATCTCATGAAGTGATCTAAATTATCTTGCACTGTTAATAGCTTGCATGGGGCTAAAGTATGAAAAACAATTTTTTAATTAAAAACTGTAAAAAACGAATCAAATCTGGTTAGAATTAGATTGTAGAATATATCATGTTGTACACACAAAAAATAAGAAGAACAAAATTTTAATTGTACTAAAAAAAAGCGAAAAAATATTGACTGCTCACGAAACAAAACAAAAAACTGGTATGTTGTGGCCACCACATGACTTTCTTCTATATTTTCTTATACAAATTCACTCAGTAAAAATAATTTATTAAAATTATTATTTTAAAAAAATTATCCTGCATGATAATGCAAACGATTTCCATATTAGAGAAGTAGTATAACACTAAATATCCAAAAACAGTCCATTTTATTCTCAATATAAAAAAAAAAAAAAAAAAAAAAAAAAAACTATAACTTTGTTTTAAATTATCGCAGATCTATAGTTCAACAATTCGTTTTAAAGGTACTGACGTGACCTTTCAAAAGATACCAATCTTGAAAATATACCCCCCCCCCCCCAAGGGGGGGGGGAGGTACTTTCTCCCAGGCGGGGAAGCGATGACCCCACATGCACACAATTTTTTCCCTAGATAACTACTACTATTATCAATAATTCATATTAATTTACAATCTCAAGTTAAAAATAACTCTCATTATGTACATTTATACGAAATTTTGTCCTATACTGCCGTGTTAAAAATTTAGAAAAAATGCGTTTACAGCGCCACCTGATGAGCGAATGATCCCCAAATCTAACCAGCGCCAGTTTATGTCAGGGTCCAACTCAATACCAAGTTTGGTTAAATTTTGTTCATTGGTTCGTGAGATACAAGTCCACAAAATTCGCGATACACACACACACAGACAGACATTTTCTAAAAACTATCAAATCGTGTTCAGAACATCACAAAACGTGTAAATCCATCGAAAACTGGAGTTCGAAAATTTTCACGAATCCAATACTTTCTCCATATAATGCATAGAAGAAAGTAATAAATTTACTTAAGACCGCACAACCGAAGGGTAAATGATATGTATAACATAATTTAATAATAATTTTCATCACTTGCATCAAACATATATCAATGAATTCGACTACTTTCAAATAGCCCTGTTTAGTGTCTATATATTAAATTATATTCTTCGACACAGTGCATTAAAATTTGAAAAATTAAAATAAATCGCTTCACACGACTGCAAATTCATTTTGAAGTATTTCCACTGATAACCTCTAAAAAAATTTTTGCGTGACCATGTACACAAAATGTTATTATTATACAGAAAATGTTATTTTTGGTAACTTGTTTTAAATTTCAGTTGGAGATTTATTTGCTTGTAAAAGTGCTAGGTGGCTTATTTTGTTGCATAAATATGAATGTCGATAAAATGCTTAAAATTATTTTAGTAAAGAAACAAAGAAATTCACTCTGAGGGAAACAATGTACGCAGGCCACTTTAAGAAAATTTCCCTCCCATAACCCTTACGATTGCATTATACTTTTAGGCAGATTCTCCAAGTAGTGAAATGACTGTAGTTGTCAATTTTTGTAAATCAACAATCTATATAATATTTCTCTAACGTGGACCAGTTTCAATTATTTTTTGTCGAAATGATACGATAGTAGTGTAATTAATAAAATACTCGAAGATAAAAAATAATATTTATACATTTACAATATTTAAGCACGCGGACTTAGCTCAATAAACTAATAAGAAAAAATGACGACATTTGTCTGATGAGATTATTTTGCGGAAAAATATATTTTTAACAGTTGCTTCTTCAGAATCTTTGCATGCGTCATTTCAAGCCTAGCAATACTTTAAATATATTATACATAATATGAACTTTTGTGTCATAAATTTTGGCACACAATCATAAAAAATATAATCAAAGTAGGAATTATTTTATTTTATTTTATTTTATTTAAACAATATATATATATATATATATATATCAACATTAATAAAAAGTCATCGCCAACATGGCGACAAAAATTTAAAAGGCATCGTGGGAGTCTTATATTAAAGCTGTATTAAAGCTGTTATATTAAAGCTGTACTGCCTATGGAAGTATGAAAATTGGGTCGTGAACTGTAAATTTTATTTGGAGACATTTCTTTGAATGATTTTGGTTTCATTATTGTACAATATTACTTTGGTTTTAATAATAATTTGGCTTCTGTTAAATTAAAATTTTAATTAGGTGGTGAAATTGGTATAGCATTTAGGAGTTTCAAATATTAAAGGTAAATAAGAAAATAAATAAAGTGCGAATATTTCGCACGAGTTTGCTAGTGATATATATAATAAACATTTAATTTAAATAAAATGCTTATAAAACTAAATAAAGAATTCTCTGATTGTACCATAATTTATTAAGCTACTAACTACGTAAAATGAAACAAAATTAGACTTTCCCGCACAGAAAATGTGCGTGATAATACCTACATACATAATATGATTATAAAAAAAAAAAAAAAAAAAAAAATCTCATAAATAAAACCCCTGGAAATTTTCAGGTTTTTTTTTTTTTTTTCTTTTTCCAAATAAAAGATATTTAAATCTTTAACATTTGCATTATAATTTGAATTGCACAAAATGATTTTTTTTTTTTTTTAGATATGATAAAAATTCTTAGAATTAAATTAAATTGTTATGTTAAAAATCAGTTATTTCCTAAAATTTAACAGAATTAAATTACCATAGCATCATGCAGAGCAGAAATTCCATAGTTAATAAATGTATCTACGAAATAAATAAAAATAAACAAAATAAAATAACGTCCATTCTATTTGTAATGATTAAAAAATCTAAAAAAATATATATCACATCACCACCGTGCTGTATAGCCGCCATTAAATGTCAGGTCTAACTGTTTTTAAATTCTTCCAAATATATTTCTAAAGCACTTATGTCTTTAGCAGTCTTTGGCAGTCGAATTTGTGCTTTGGATTTGGGTTGACCAATCAGATAAACATTACTTCACTATCGCATCGTTTCGACAAAATTCAGTCATAAATAGTCCCCGTTAGAGACTATTATATAGATAAAATAAATAAAAATGGGTTAACATTTGACGTCAATTTTTACGAGAAGTTATTTGCATATGCGAGATTTTCATAAAAATGTATTTGAATTTTATTTTTGATGTGTAAGTAAACGTGTCTATAAAAACAAATACCAGTTTAAGGTTTTTGTTGTTAAAATAAATCTGTTGCTAAACTTGAAAATACTATAGCAAAGGATCTGTGGAATTCAAAACTAAAGCAAGAAATGTGTGTAATGTGTGTTTAAAAAAAAAAAAAAAAAAAAAAAAAAGTTTTCTTAAATATTTTACTTAATGTCTGCACATTTCTCATCTTCATACTGGCATGAAGTATTTCATCGTAAAAGAAATCAAATTTCGGGAACGATCAACTCAACGTCTGGTGATTTTTTCTTTGACACATCTTCCCGATTTCGGGGTTTGATTTCACATCATGCTTTATGGTTCTTTACTCAATGGCCATAGGCGGTTGAGTAGACAAAACTGTGTAGTGTATTCATTGGTCGTATATTACTTTAATGGGAGGATGAATATGTGTTTATTGTATGATTATGCATGTTATTTCGGGTAATAATATCAGGTTTATAAAAGATGGGTATCAAAAGGGCTGAACCTCTCACGGAGATTATTAAGTCTGAAACAATGGTTCAGGATGACTGGAGACACGTGTAATGCCTTAATGCGAACGTGACAGATAAGTGATCATTTTATTACCGATGACATACCTTTACATTTATCGACGTGATTCTGAATTGTTATAGCTGTAATCACAGTCTGTGAATCTAGTTACATAACTTTTATATTATTATTACTGGTTACATAATTTTTATACATAATTTTTATATTATAAATGTCAGGTAATATTATTATTACCTGACATTTTATTTCATAAGAAAATTTTAGCCAGTCAATATAATTTGAAACAAAACAAAATATTTTTAGATTTATTTCATGCGTTTGTAAATATATAACTTGAAAACTTACTGGAAAAATCTTTCAAGAGTTAATTTCCGATTCGCTTGAAAAAACTACTGAAATTAGTTTATATATTATACTAAATTCACTGGAAAATATTCTATATTGGGAGTCGCAATAGAAAAAACAAAACATTAAAGTTTACATTTTTGACTCCAAAATAGGAAAATTTCATAGCCAAATTATTTAACATTCGTTTATTAGTGACAAGGAAATTAAAATATCAAGATAAACTTTCAAAAGTTAATTTCCGATTAGCTTGAAAAAATTACTGAAATCAGTTTATATATTATACTAAATTCACTGGAATTTTTTTCCTATTGAGAGTTGCAATAGAAAAAACAAAAAAATAAAAGTTTACTTTTCTGACTCCAAAATAGGAAAATTCCATAGCCAAATTATTTAACCTTCGTTTATTAGTGACAAGGAAATTAAAATATTGAGATAAACTTTCAAGAGTTAATTTCCGATTCGCTTGAAAAAATAACTGAAATTAGTTTATAAATTATACTAAATTCACTGGGAAATATTATCTATTGGGAGTTGCGATAAAAAAACAAAACATCAATGTTTACATTTTTGACCCCTAAATAGGAAATTTTTACAGCCAAATTATTTAACCTTCGTTTATTAGTGACAAGGAAATTAAAATATCGAGATGAACTAGAATTCAATTTCCGTGGAAAGAAAACGGGGCGGGCGATAGGGATTTCATTCATATTTATTTTTAATCTACGTGTACTATATAGAAATTAATTTAATAAAATAGATAGTGGGTAAAAACTTCCAATCGTGACATGTGATTATTAAAAAACTTTCCCCGTGTTCAGTTGTAAGATTGTTAATGGGGGGGGGGGGGGGTTAAAATAGAATATTTGCGTGGGTTTTACACTTATTTGAAATGCTTTATATTTTTTTAAGGTGTTAAAAGTAAAACTAATATTTTTTGAGAGTTTCAGATAAAAATACGTAAAACTATCAATGCCTAGATCTAAAAGTATAGCCTGGGATCGAAACCAGTAATTCCTATGTACTAGCTGCGAGGTAGAAACCTCTCAGCTACTGGTGGACTATAAAATTGTTTGTTTGATTATTTTCTATTTTGGAAAATTTCCGAACAACTTAACGAGACTTCTAGACAGATTTTGCAGGGGACAAAATAAATTTAAAGATTATTGGGGCGATCGGGCACAGTGGACCACTTTTACACTTTTAATTTTTTTTTCACCAAAAATTAAAAAGCAAGGTACTTGAAGAAATTAGCAAACATCCTTTAACCTTTCTTGACACGTCCTAATTTTTTTATGACACTACTTTTAATACATTACGAATAAAAAAATAAATTGTGTGCACTCACAAAGTGGACCACTGTGCCACATTACCGGGGCACAGTGGTCCACAACCCGAGGTACAGTGGACCAACCTCTGTTGTTCATGTTTAATTAATATAAATTACTCATTTTTTTTTTTTCTAAAATTAGTTTCTTATGTAATTCTAGTCTAAATAACATAATTCGAACATTTTCATGAAATAAAATTATCAAAATTTAAAGGAAATCAAAATAAATAAGAAATCAAATTAGAGGAAGAATCCTACATCAGATTTCCTTTGTCTTTTACCTGCCATCACTAGAAACAATAAGATATATTTTTAATTTGTTTATTAATTATTAATAATAATAATGACCATCTTCTGTCAGGAACGATTCTGGTTTAGACCGCTTCAAAACAGAGACTTTTCGTAGCTTTTTTTTTTTTCCTTAGAAATGCTATGTATTTTTATTTTTATTTTAATAAATCTGCATAAATGTTACATCATTAGAAAGATCATTCAAAACTGAACATTTTTTGTGCATGCACTTTTCCCTTATCTCAATATGTAAAAAGATTTCAACAAAAGTTTATAACTACCATTGCAATTCTAAAATACCCATGGAGGATGAAATTAAAATGTAATATAAAATTCAATCATAAAAATTATGGGCTAATAGTTATTACATCATGTTCTTGTAATTATGATAATGTACTTATCTGATATAAACAAACAGTTGATTGTGACGTCATATTTATCAAATTAGTTAAAATGAATAAGGTTACAAATAGTGTACCTAAGGTTACTCCGTTACAAATATGGTCCCTTTCATTTGGTTAGATATTTTACAATTAATTAAAATAAGAAAATAATTTCAAAATTGGACATTTAAATTTATGGTTGTTGCCAAAAAAATTTACCAGTTATTGTTATATATATATTATATATATATTTTGAGGGGGATAAGATGAAATAATGTTTTCACGCGAAAAATTAAAAAATATTAAATTTGCCCATGCATATAAAAAATACTTATTAAAACGAGTCGAAGAAGGAAACGAAATAAGTACTGAGTTATATTACGATAAATACGATATATAATATGATACATTATATTAGACCTATCGTCCTGGGTTAGTAGGTATTTTCGTTAAAAGAAATAGTTTGTTCGTTCGGTGCAACTTGCACATTAGTCCCGTCATGTACAACTTGCATATTAGTCCCGTCAGGTGCAAGTTGCACATTAGTCCCCTTTAAATATAGTGTCCAGCAAAGCAGGCAAAGCATTCGTTGATTCACTACCTTAACTGATTTCATATTCCGTCATTTTTGGCGGGGTTATATACTATATATATTTATAAAAATTATGAAATATATAATTAAACATTATATTACTGTCCAAACATTTTTATTAATTATTTTGAGATATTAATACTTTACATTATATCTATGAGATATGTTTAACTAAAAATATTCTACTTTTATTTTTACATGTTATTTCTAAAAACAACAACTTATATAATCTAGTATTTATTATATCACATAATCATTTTATTTATTTTTTTAATATTAAACAATTCGAATAGTTATTAAATTTTGGTATTCATAATTATTATACTACTATTCAACTATTTTCGCTTTTCAGAAATTTATTTTATTTTAACATTAAGATTATTATTTTTATTAATTATTTTGAGTCACGTTATATTTGTATACGTAAATTTAACTAAAATAAATAAGGTATTAAATATAATTTGGACTTTTAAGCACACTGGAAGGCGGTCCACTGTGCCTCATGTCCAGACAAAACAAATAATAATATTAAAATTATATATAGACTATAAATATGCTAATATTTTTAATGAATTTAAAAACAACAATATCTTACCTTTTCTTAACAACTATCCAATACTTGTAGTTAATTGTCCTGAAAAAATTAAAAATCTTCAAACTTGAAAAATTACTTTGAGCAGCTCAAAACATAAAAATTTAATGAAATGGCTACTTTAGCATTTACCATGTGGTTTTCTGGATGTATACAAGTACCCAAGCAGCACCGAAACGTTCTCTGAACGTTCAAAAATTGTTCTGCAAACACGTTCTAAGAACGTTCACTTTGAACGTGTTATAGACGTCTATCTGTCCATCTTGAAGACGTACAATAGTACGGTTCAGAGAACGTTCAATGAACGTGTAACTATCACCATCGGTGTTATAGAAGCGTTCTGAGAACGTTCTATGTATACGGTCTCAGAACGTTCTAAACGTTTTTAGAACGTTTTCAAAACGTTATACACATTTTCAGAACGTTCCAGAAAACGTACTGTAAACGTTCTAAAATAGTGTAGTTAAAAAAAAAAAAAAATTATGACGTCATTATAAAAAATCACCTCAGTACGAGCGCTTAGAAGTAAAAATTACATAGCTGATGACGAATAATGATACAACACATGAGCAGGGATATGAATTACTTTTTTTTTTCAATTCAAATAACGTTTGAGAAATTTTAACATACTTACTATTCCTTTAATTTCAACGTATATGCATAAAAAATTCTATATTCTATGACAGTTTTCCCCAAAAAGTGTCATAACGTCTCTTTATACCTTAAAAAATTTCTTAAATTTTTGCATTTTTTAAAAATTTCTTTTTTTCCCCTAATCTGAAGATAATGAAGTTGTAGTATTAATTACAAAACTTTGAATACACACCATAAAATGCAAGAACTCGCACCAACTGTTTCGGGTCAAAAGAAGACACAACCCTTCATCAGGCGAACATTGTAGGCACGAGAGCTGCAAACAAGCACGTTGAGTGTGTTGAATGCGTTGCCGCTTTGTTTGTAGAAGCCGTGCTTTGTTTGTAGCAGTTGCGAGTTCTTGCATTTTATGGTGTTTATTCAAAGTTTCGTAATTAATACTATAACGTCATTATCTTCAGATTAGGGGAAAAAAGAAATTTTTTAAAAATGCAAAAAATTAAGGAATTTTTAAGGTATATATAGACACGTTATGACACTTTTTGGGAATTACTGTCATAAAATATGGAATTTTTCATGCTTATACGTTGAAATTAAAGGAATAGTAAGTATGTTAAAATTTCTCAAACATTATTTGAATTTAAAAAAAAAGTAATTTATATCCCTGTTGCTGTGTTGTATCATTATTCTTCATCTGCTATGTACAACTAAACTCTTGATTTATTTTGCTTGTTTTAATCCTTGTGATTCCGAATGCGTCATCCTATGATTAATGTTTGTTTTTCATGGTTGTTTTCTGTTTCATTCTCTGATTTCTTGAAGTAAATAATTTATTCCAATTTATTCTTCATTTCTAAGTTCAATTAATTTCTTGTACGATAGGGTGCCCGCTAGCAATTTGCTATTATAACTGCTAACGAACGAAATCGTACATTGGTGCTCAACGACGAAAAGGGTCACCCCTGACGAGTTTTTTTTTTTTTTCTACCATTCTAAGCTTTTCCTAAAAAAAATGTTTAAAATGCTGTCTTAATTTTTTATTTCCTCGTTGCTTGTTTGTATCTTTTGATTTAAGTTTCATGTGGTTTTTACGCACCGGCAAAATTATTAAAATTGCAACTAACAATATAGGAATAAATTTATGATTAGACTGAAGTTAAATAAAATAAAAATAAAAAAATAAAAAATAAATGTTTCAATAAATCACAATCAGTCTCCCCAGGTTATTTAAATTTGTTGTAATTTCCTTCTCATTGACCTATGTGGTTTCAGGGATCTTATATCTGTTGCTTGGCTTTAACTAAGATTAAAAATTCATTTATACATATATATATATATATATATATATTAATTTTTTTTTAAATACAGGGTGCAAAGCATTGTGACGAGAATACCTTTATCTTCGCAACTATTGGTCGCAAATATATAGTTTCAGTTACAAAATGTTTTAAAGAATATGAGCATTTGTAGTATAACATGTTTAAATTTAAAATATCTATTTTTTCAAAATTGCAAAAACTAGCTTTTTACATAGTCCCAGATCCCTATAGTCATATTTAGAAAACTGACACTCATCCTAACAAAAAGTTTCATTTCTATTCTCCCCAAATGGAACAAGATATTTAAAGTTTGGATTTTCTAACATATTTCGGCCTTCAATAAGGGATCGGTTTAAAAATCCTAATTGGACTTTGTTTGCATTTTCCCTGGGTTTATTAAAGAATTTTTCATTGACTTTTTAATAAAGCCCGAGAAAATGCGAAATAATCCTAAATTTTGAAACTAACTATCTCAGACAATTTTGGGTGCACAAAAGGGAAACTTTTTGTGTTATATTTTTTAGGTTGGAACTCAACTTTCACTATTAGTGTCATGAAAATTGTATAAAAATTATCAGTTTTTGTGATTTTTAATAAATTGATTTTTTAAATTTAAACATGTCATATAATGAATTCTTACATTTTTTTTTAAATACATTTCTTATTGGAGGACGTCTGAGACCAATTGTTGCGCAAATAAAGGCCTGCTCTCGACTTTGCACCCTGTATATTCTAAACATTTCTGGGTACTACTTTGTAAGTCCATGGATAGTTTATAAATATATTTGAATGCTGAAGTTTATAGAAAGTTTTAATATTTCAACATAAAAAATAATTTCAAAAATGAATGTACCAATACACCGCTAAAATAATATATAATTGAGTTTAGAATATATTGTTAATTTATAATAATAAGAAATTGAAACAAAAAATTAAAAATTAGTTAGAAGGAGAAAATTTTAAAAATTTCCAAATAATTAAATACATATATATATATATTTAATCAAAATATTTTTCTAAAATATTTAACATACTTCATATTTTTAAATTTCAGTACATGTGTGTATACATATTTTCAGTTTACAGCAGCAGTTTACAAAAATGATGTTTGCAGGTATTTAAATTTATTCCACATGGCAATGTAATTCGTATTCTTTAAATGTTTAAATTTCTTTAAATTGAGTCAACGCAATTTTTACCTCATTTGATGTAATTATGCTATCGTGGAATATTAAATAATTGATAAATGTAAATATTATTAGTATTAATAAATAATATAGTAAATCGTCCTTTTTTTTTTTTTTTTTTTTTTTTAAGCAGTATATCTTTTTTTTTTTTTTTTTTTTTTTTTTTTTTTATATATATAAAGATGTGGAATAGAATTGAATCTTTGTTTTATTATGCAGATAAACAATTTCATATATTTTATTTAATAAATAACAGTAAAGAGATATTTAAAATTGTAAGTCGGTGAAACTTAGGATATTATTTTAAAAATATGCAATTTGCATAACCTAGATTGTATATATATTATCATATAAACATTAAATAAATACTTCAGAATTTAAAAAGAAAAGAAAAAAAGAATTACGAACCTTCTTAATTTTGTTGATAAGAATTTTCTTCGAGAAAATACCCTTCCAACTAGCATTTTAAAATACACAATGACCAGTCGGAAGGGCATTCACTTAAAATTAGCACTTATCTTGTAAAATTTTTATGACTTCTTCATGCTTCATTCCAGAAACATAATAACGAAAATAGTTATTTTAACAAATTCCATCTCAGAAGACTAAATTAATAAAATGAATCCATAATTTCTAAGCGGTTTTCTGTAACAGAAGCAGTTTTTTCTGCGATTCAACGCTGCTTTCTAGTATCGAAAGTTAGGCTTAAGAACTTACGCAGATATGAAAATGATTGTTTAATTGATATTAAAATAAGACTTTAATAAATAGAACATAGAGAATATTACAGGTTAAAAATATTACATTTTTACCTTTTCTAAAGCTTATCCTAGTCATTATAACGCTAAAACTGAATAAATCAGATTACATGTTTTAAAATTACCGCCTCACATAACGACACGACTTTCCCAAGACCTGGCGCCTGGCGTTTGACTTTGCAGTTGCACGGTCAGCGAAAATTAAATAAATGCAATCCACAGATGTCGATGTTAACATCTGCTCTCCCTTCTTGCATCCGCAATAATCATGTTTCAAAGTTCAACACATGAAACAGAAATTTATTAAGCATTTATAGATGTAGGAAACATATAGTCAATATTTTAAGGAAAAATGGAATGGAGTTAAATAATTATTTAAATTTTTATAAAGTATTTTAAAAACTTATGAGATCACTTTATTTTTCCATTTTAAAATCTAGAATTAAACGGAAAAGCATATTTTGTTTTAGTGTATATTTCAGTATTGAACAAAATATTCAGTGAAAATAAATAAAATAAAATAAGAACAATCAAACAGAGTAATGATTTAACAACATTATCAATATTGATAATTTATCAGTAACATTTAAACTTAAATAGAATCATAAATAAAATATAATAAAAGTTTAAAATTATGCTTAAAGAAAAGAAGAAAAAAACTCATTTCTGTAACTTCCCGATGAGTATTAGAGACCGCGAGGTTCTACTCTCGAACCTTACAGACGGGAAGTGTTGGTTTCGATTCCTGGTCACGCTCGCCGACTTAGGTTTTCGGAGTTTTCCCGTGATTTTCTTTGAAACTCGGGTAAAGCACTATATTACGTATTCAATAACATCCGTGATTAGTTTTTTGTATCTAAACTCTGGGTCTGGGGAATGCATAGATTTTCATGACAGAAGACAATCATTTTTATGCTGTATAGAAGATCTTAGAAAATGTATTTTTCTAAGGGTTTATTATTATTATTATTACAAATGAAAAAAAAAAAAAAAAAAAAAAAAAAAAAACGGTAAATTTGTTTTAAATCATCAGAAAACGATGTTTCAATTATTCGTTTTAAAGGTGATATCGAATTCTTTTGAAAGATAATCATAGTGAAAATTTTTATCCACCCCTCCCCCATCCTCCAGAGATGATGTATACTTATTCCTAGGGGAAAAAACAATGTCCTATGAATAATAATAATAAAAAAAACCTGTTTAACTATTACTCGTTATACAGCCAAATTGAATCAATAATATATATCAAATGTATGTCACGCAGAAGGTTTGGTGAGTATATATATTACAGAAGCTGATAGATAGCCTTTCTGTGAATGGAAAATATTGGAACGTGGCAGTGCCACCTGTCGTCCGATATGCACCCAAAGGCAATCTGTAGAGTTTTACGTAATATTAATTTCACTTACCAAATTTACAATATTTATAAATCACAGAAGTTGAGATTTTTCGTTTCCGTTATGAGATTAAATTTCAAAATAGCCACGACACCTGTTGGCCGATGTGCATCCAAAATGGACCAGTAACGCTTTACATAAAATCGATTTCACTTATAACTTCAGTGTATCAGAAAATTTATTGTTAAATCACAAGAGTTAAAATATTGCCTTTCCGTTAAAATGATTAAATTGCAGATTAGCAACGCCACCTGTTGGACAATGTATACATCCAAATTGTATTAGCAGAGGTTATGATGATATAAGCCAATATATCAAGTTTAATGCATTTGTACACTATAGAAGCTGAGATATAGCTGTCCCATAAATGGAGGGTTTCATTGCATAGCACCGCAATCTATCGGACGATATACCCCAAATGAAATTCAAATAAACTCCAATTTCAAGATCTAATATTGTAACAAGTTTGGTTGAATTCCATACATTGATTCCTGAAATACAAAATTCACAAAATTTTTCCATGAGTTTAAAATTTTGTAATTTTTTTTCACCTCACCGCTACTGATTATTGAGAAGCATTCTTTACTGACGTGCTAACAAAACGTTAAACTGAAAATGTAAAAAATGCTCTATTCTCTATCATGCTAAAAATTATAAATTTCGAATAACTTACGAAGTTTTTAAATTAGAATGTTGCAAATCTCTCAATAAGATTCTTATCAATATCAAAAGTGATATTTTAAAACTGGTCCGATCTCTCTGCAATCATTTATTCTTGAGATATTAATATCGTGTACATGAACTAACGGGCTATCACACTAATAGGTGCCGATACACATTAACAGATACCATACCAACCTTTTGACTTCCGGATTCCTCACGCCACAAAACGTGTAAAAAAATCAAAAACTGAAGTCAAAAATTTTCATGATTAACCTAGTTTCCCAACCAATAGTACTAAAAAGTCATTTTGTCATATTCGTTATAATTACACTGTTACAGAACGTGTTATGACGGTGTCACACTTGAACGTTCTATATAGAACTAGAATTGTACGTTTTATAGATGGTACAAATCAAACATTTTCAGAACGTTCTAAATAATACTATTTCTGAACGTGTTTTAGAACGTTCTTTTGACACGAAACACGGTGTTTGAACTATTGAAACCGTTATTAGACGTTCACAGAACGTTCCTGTGCTACTTGGGTAGTACCATATGCTGTCATCTATGAGTCTCAATATAAACTAAAAGAGTTAAATATTAAGAGATTTAAATAGGGGTGGTCCACTGTGCCCTTAGGTCCACTGTGCCCCAGTCTCCCCTAAATATATGCACGAAATTGTATAATCATACATATCTATCTTTCTATATGTAATTTACATGAGAGATGGTGATTCCGGTTCGTACTCATCTATATAGCAAGTTGCGACCTAATTTCCATACTTTAGTTAATTTAAAAAAATCTAATTGTCCGATCGATACGCTGTTCAGTCCGACGGATTCAGAAAAAAAGTCCCTTTCATTTGGTACCTTATTTGTAACGAAGTTTTGATTAGATTTTTTAAAATTAATTAAAATATGAAAATAATAACCTGGCAATAACTTCAGATTTGAACATTTAAATTTATAATTGTTGCCAAAAAAATTTACCAGTAATTTATTTATTTATTTTAATTATTATTATTATTATTATTATTATTATAGTTTAAAATGAAATATGCTTTCACGCGAAAAGTAAAAAATTATAAAATAATAACAAACACGTTCGAAACTTTTGCGATTTATTTCTTTTCTTTTTTACCTTTAAAATTTGAAACTGATAAACCTTAAGCCAAATTTCCCACCGAATTATAATTCCTCAGAACCCAAATTATTATTTGAAATAAATTAATATTGTGAGATGAAATTCTAATGATAATCAAACCAATATCATTCACGAAAGGCTTAAAAAAAAATTCATGTTTAACGAGCTAATTTTCATACTTCGTGAAGCAGGAAAGATTTAGTATAAGACCCTCATGGCGATTTTTAAATTTTTGTCACCATGTTGGCGATTCATTTTTATTAATTAATTTATTTATTTTTGCATAATTTTGTGTAAAAAAAACTTAGTACCTATTTTAATTGTACTTTTTATTATTGCGTTTTTTAGTCAAATTATGACAAAAGTTCATATGGGGATTATATCATTAAAATATTGCTAGATTTAAAATGACGATTGCAAAGATTGTAAAAACGCAACCTTTAAAAATACATTTTTTCTATAAAATGATCTCATTGTACAAATGTCGTCATTTTTTATTAGATCACTGAACTGTGTCCGCGTGCTTAAGTATTGCTTATGTATTATTTTTAATCCTCGCGTATTTTATTAAGTCCCTATTGTATCGTTTCTAAAAAAAATAATAGTAACTGGACCACGTTAGAGAAATATTAAATAGATTAAATTTGCTCATGGATATGAAAATATGAAAATGGAGTAAAAAAAAAACAACTATAACCTTTTTTAATATACTTCAATTTTAGGTTTTTTCTTTTTTGTTTTATTTAAATGTTTTTGGCACGGATGAATCGTGCTTGGCATGAAAGCTAATTCGTTGATAATCCTGGGTAATATTTTAAAATTTTGATGCTGAAATAGGTCGGACATTTTTCGCCAAGAACTCTCCTTTTGTGAAAGCCACTTTAAGCCAAGTCAGCCCATCAAAAATATAAATGAATTATAAAATATTGAAAAACAGAAAAGAAAGGAAAGGAAACGAAAAATAAAAGAAATAAAGAGAAAAATAATCACACAAATTATGTATTTTTGTCTAAAATGGCGATAAAAATTCAAAAGTCGACAAGGAGCGCTATATTAAGGCTGTACTATGATCAGATTTACATATTTAATTATTTATTTTTCTATATACCAACTACTATTAACCAACTCAACTACTATTATAGAGTTGGTTTTTTGACGTCAAAAACTGGTTTTTGACGTGACATGTGTCAAATATTGGTTTAAACTGTCAAAAACTGATTTAAACCGTCAAAAACTGTCGAAAACCATAGGTGAAAAATCTAAAGTATAATGTTAAATGATTTTATGCATATTTTTAAGTTGCAATGTACTAAGTACATAAATTAACATTCATTATTTGCATATATATATATATATAATATTTTTTTAGGAAAAAAAAAAAAAAAATGTTAGGAAACGTACCAATGCACCATCTTAAAGAGTGAACGCTATAAATCTTTTTCGTAAATTGTCTTAAAGCTATACAAATTTGCATATATAGGTGGTAAATTATAATAATACAATTAAGTATATAAATTCTTTAAAACTAATTGAATAAAAAAAAAAAAAAATTGTTTAAAATTTAAAAAATTTTCCTGCTAATTATTATTAATTTTTCCTCTTCACTTTTAGCATTATTATGGTTTAAAAAAATATATTAAATGTATTATTAGGTTATTACTTTGTGAAGTCAATGGTAGGTTAATTTTTAAAATTATGTTAAGTGTTGAAATTTCAATGAAAGTTTTTAGCATTCAAACATAATATTTAAAAAACAAAAAATATGCTGACTGTAGAATAAAACAGCCTCCAGGGGGAATTCAATAAAAAGGGCAAACTATTTTTAAAAAGGGTATTTTATTTGCATAATTTGCAGTCTTCTATGTTGTGATTTTTGCATGTGACAGAAGTAAATTATTAATTTTACATGCATATATGTAGGCTATCTGCATTTGTTCTTCCGAGAATGCTGTAAAACTATTGCTAGAAGGTTACATATTAGGAAGAAAAGTATTTAAAGGCTTCTAACATTTAAAATGTTAGAAAAAACACATGGTACTAATATGTTTTTAAAAGGGCCGCCGGATGCTAAAAATGGTGAGAAAAGGGCCACTGGGTGCTTAAATGTGTTTGAAAGAGCCACCAGGTGCAGCACCCAGCCAAATTAGCCTTGAGTTAGCACTAAAAAATCTGGAGTGACTTCACTCGAAATTTTAATGTATTTAATATTATATTTCAATGCATATAAATGCAGATATTCATACCTTTAAGGGCGTTATTTACGAAAGAGATCTGTCCACCATCCCTTTCATTGAAATTAATTAATTTAAAATTGCAATATGTTAGTTCACCTAAAATTTAGTTCACCTTAGAATATACAAATTCCTATGTTCGAATTTTTGTTTTTTGTAAAAATATAAATTTTTTGAACTTAAACAGAAATTATTAGCATTCATAGGAAATAGATAATAAACTTCTAAGAATTATTATTATTTTTTTTAACCATGAGAGACATATAAATTAAACGCTCTTTTGTAACATTACAATTTTTTATTTCTCTAAATATGACTACTTCATTGTTAAAATATACCAAGTGTAAAATGCGAGGTTTTTGACAGTTTTCGACATGAGTTTTTGACACAGGGTTTTTGACATGACAGTTTAAACTGTGGTTTAAACCGTCAGAAACTGTCATGCGTCAAAAATCTGCCAACCTTGTAATAACCACATAAAATTAATTGTCTCATACGATAGATGTAGCCGATCGTAGCATATTGAAATATTATATTTGGCGTGAAATTGTTGTCATTTTATAGTTGATCGAATAAATCAAGTAAATGTAGAAAATAACGTAAAAATATTATGTACACTACGTATCGTGTTGTTCATATGTAACTGGGGTTTAAATATTAAATTGCTACTTAAATATTTTCGATACTGTCCGTTTCGAAACTGTCATCTGATAAGCACCCCACTGGTAATCTATTGTCACAGGCACCCGAGAGTCTGCGATTGAGTGGGTTGCTGCGATTGAGTGGGCAGCGGGTACAGGAAGCGAGCTTTTGAGCAATTTCATGATTTTTTTTAAATTTAAATTTTGTTTATAAAGCGATATAAAAGAGTTTCCTTTAAATATAGTGATCAGCGAAGCAGGCAAAGCCTTCGTTGATTCGCCACGTTTATTAATTTCACATTCCGCCATTTCTGACGGGGTTATATACTAGTAGTATAATATAAGACCAAGAATAATATGTTGAAATTTTAATTTTCGACATAAATATTTACTATACTTGATCATTAAAGGGCTTTATTTTTAATTTTTTTTTTTTTTTTTAATATAGATTATACGTAATATTTCTCTGGCGATAACATACACTTTTAAATTAGACATATTAAATATAATCCTTTCATAAATTTTTTTAATATAACTTTTATAAATAATGCTGACCAAAACCATCGAATTAAAATACTCATATATCATAAAACAAGTAAAGAAAGGGTTGTGGGGATTACGGCCGATTAGTGGGGGGTCTTTCTAAGGGGTCCTAGCTCGTATGTACGCGAGTTTCGGAGAAAAACATGGAAAACTTAAAACGGCTAGGTCGAGCAGCGTGAACTGGGATCGAACCTGGCACTTCTCGTCAACCACTTTGAGAACAGAACCGCACGGCCACTGGTGGAGCTTATCGTAAAGAAAGGGATAGGAAAGGATTGTTATTAAGCATACTCATAAAAATTACATGTCTTTAAAAAGACTTAATGACTTTGGAATAAGAATTACTGAGTTATTTGATTTTTTTAAATGAAAATTAGAAAAGCAAACGAATCTATTCTTTTCGTAGCACTTAGCCTCGAACTCATGAATAAAGCGAGTTATTAAGACAGTTCATACGGATTTTGTTTCGTAAGCTCTAAAAGTTATTAAACAAAAAAATCAGCATTATACATTTTTTGTGTGTAGTCAAGAAATAGACGGAACTGAAAAACTTATTCTTCTTTCACAACATAAAAATGCTATGTGGTGTGAAATAACACTAAATTTTATTTTATCTAACCCCAATAACTTCTTTATTAATCCTTTTTATCTATAGATAAAATATTAATATAACGATTAAAAAGAAATAATAAAACAACTTTTGGTTAAAAGTTCTGTTTATTAAAATTCAATATTAATGTACCACACTTTAAATTTTAAATTAAAAAGAAAAAAAAATTCCAGGAAAAGCTTTTATTAAAATATCTTTATTGCCATATTTCAAAATAATGAAAAATGCCATTTACCACCATAGATAAAATGAGTTGGTACTCGGAGTAATCCACAAATGCATAAATTTGGGTAATTATAATGTCCATTAATTAAAACAATTGAATGAACTGAATTGTAATTAAAATCAGTCTAAAAAGAACAAAATTTAATTTTGCTATTGTCTAAATTTTGCTACCCGTGACACTATAATCGTCTAAAATAAAAGATGCTTTAAAATTTATCAACATATAATGTTCCCTGTTAACTTCTAGCTAAAATTTCTTCAACATTGTTTCTTCAATTTTTATTTAATATTTCTTCAAACGCTAATACATACATACATATATATATATATATATAAATAAAATAGTGTTTATATAAAATAATAATATAATAATAATAATAATAATAAACTAATAATAATGAAATCAGTAAATTAAAAATTGCTAAACGTAAAATTTTTAATTGTATGGGTGTGAATTAACATGTATTTAAAAAAAAAAAAAAAAAAAAAGAAGAAGCTATAAGATTTCAGTCGAACCTCGTTAACATGAATCTCAAGGGGGGGGGATTGTTCATGTTATCAGTAGTTCATGCTATCAGTAACTAATCTTCATTTAAAATTAAACTAATCTTGAAGGGGAATGTGGAAACAGTTCCTGTTAAAAGTAATTCTTGTTACGCGTGTTCACGTTAATGTGATTTGATTGTACCATAATTATTATTATCTGAGATCTTTAAGATATTATTTCTCTCTGCAAAAATATATTTCTTTTTTCCCATTTTGAAAAGGAAAAAAAAATATGTAGAACAGTTTATGCGTTGTAAAAAGTCAAGAAAAATGTTTTGAGTTTCATTGGTTTTATCATTTATTTCATTTTTTTTAAATAAACGAACTTATACTGATAACTTTGATTTTTCCTTTTTTTTTTTTTTTTTTTTTTTTTAAACAAATTATGCGAGAAAATAATTTGTTTTTTATCATTTAAATTAAGTTAAGTATACAACAGCTATTTACTTGAGTTAGAGAATGCCTTGGATAAAGTATAACTTGAAAATACTTATTATACTGTACATTTTACAGTGCTTGTACATACAAAACTTGTGCTTGTAAAATAATTATTAAATCTTTAGTTCATAACGCAAATTAAGGATAAAAATTGTGTAAAAAAATAAAGTAAATTAATTTTTATTAACAGGAATTTAATGTAAGATCTTGAAAATTTGCTAAAATTTGCCTATATTTTTAAATTTACAAAATGAAAAAAAAATGCTAAAATATTATATTATTTCAAGATTTTTCATTAAATTGCAATTGAAAACATGTATATTTGATGAATTTCCTGTTTCTATATATATAAAAAAAAAAAAATCCAAATGCAATCATTTAAACTTTTCTTGAATTTTTGTTTTGAAATTCGCATAAAATGAAATGCAATTAAGAAATCAAAAATTAAAAAAAAAAAAAAAAAAATACGAATTTATTACAATGACCAGTTGCAAGTAATATTCTGTAACTATAATAAACTTTCTTCTAAACAATGCTATATAACAAATCCACTTACCATTGGAAAAGCAGAAAAATTTTATCAACGCAGCTTCTCATAATTAACATTTTATATTAGGGATGCACCGAATATTCGATATTTATTCGGTATTCGGCCATACTACCGAATATTCGGTTTGACCGAATCTAAAACTATTCGGCTACTATTCGGCTAACTGTATGTGTATATATAAAAATTAAAAAAAAAAAAAAAAGAAAAAAAAAAGAAAATTAATCGCTTGAGATATGACTGCCATTTTTAATTACTATTAAATTAAGATTTTTCAAAGTAATTAAGAAATAGATTGTATTTAAATGAAAACAATTGTTTTATCTAGTTTCAAGTAACATTAAAGAAAGAAGTTTGTCTTTATCAATTACAGTATAACGATGCATGTTTTTAGAGTTAAGAAAAAATGCGTACATAATTCAGTATAACGATGCATGTTTTTAGAGTTAAGAAAAAATGAGTACATAATTCACATGATGTTGCCATCTAAGAAACTTCAAGAGAGCAAACAAAGAACACGTCCAAAACTGGCAAGAAAAGTCACATAAGTCATAAAATAGCAATTTTGAGTTTGTTATTGGAAAATGTGTATGAAGTGCCCCAACATGCACAAAAAGCATCACATCTCTATCCCATAATTTATCCTCAGGGAAGTAAGAGACATTTGCGTCAGTTTTAATACAGGCTAGCCAATTCTTTGTTATTTTTAAATTGATTTTTCTCAAATGCTGCATTTCTGGATTATATTATTTTTTTTAGAGTGGGCGCAACAAGATACTATTATTTATGTGTTTATTAAGAAGTCTAACAGTTAATAAATTTCTTTGGCGGTGAATTCAGTAATACACCACTATTTATGTATAATAATATTTCCTAATATTTTTCTGCATTTAAATAAATGTTTCTGTATAGTATTATTTTATAATAATTTTTCATAATTAAAAAAATAAAAAAATAAATAAAATATTACTAAATGTAAATGGTATTATTGGAAAAGTTAAAAAAAGATTAGGTGATTGACACCTGAGTAAAAGAGCAAATCAACCAGCCGAATATTCGGTATTCGGTCGAATAGTTAGTATTTGGTTTGTCAAATATTCGGCATTCGGTATTTGTCCAAAACTGTTATTCGGTGTATCCCTATTTTATATATGAAATTTTGGTGGAATTTTTCTCAATAAATGCTAAGATATAACTATCTGAAAAATAGCAGTGTCCGTTTGGTGTATTTCTATAACAATGAAGCTGAGATGCGTAGCTTTCCCGTAAACGGAAAACGTTGCTGCACAGTAGTGCTATATATTTGTCGTTCAAAATGATCCAAGTTAAATCAGCATAGTTTTATATAATATTCATCTCATATTCGAATTTTGGTGCATTTATCGTAGAAGATTATATATTGCCTTTTCATTTACGGGCTTAAATTACAGTGTAACATCGCTACCTACTCGCCGATGTGCACCCGACTTGAATCAGGTAGTTTTACGTAATATTCATCTCGCAGCTGGAATCGCTCGACACTGCACCTAGATCGGTGAGCGGCACATCTTCTCTGTTAAATATCCATTTCGCATTCCAAGTCGAGAGTTTATACACTTTAGAAACTGAGGTATGCCTTCCCTTAAATGGGGGAAAATCATGTCTTGTTGAACGATATATTTCAAAATATGATCAGTACCATCAGGTCAAGACACAAGCATATGTCAAGTTTTTTTTTAATCTTGTTCATTAATTTGTGAGATGCAGCATCCATAAAATTTTAGTGACACAAACATACAGACGACAAATACTCAGACATTTTCTAAAAATAGTCGAGTCGTGTACAGGACATATCAAAACTTGTTAATCCATCGGAAACCGGATGTCAAAAGTTTAACGAATACGATATTTTCTTCTATTGCATTAAGAAGGTATAACAATAATTTTTTGTTCAAAACAATAAATGTGTTCTAACTGATTCAACAATTTCTTCAAAAATAAGTCAGTTATTAAATGAAATGCATTATTTTTAATTAGCATAAAAATTGTGTGCTTTTATTTCAGATTATGTAGAAATTGTATACAAGCATATTAAATGTGATTAATATATATATATATAATAAAATTACATTCTTGAACAGTTTACGACTTTGCGTGCATTGAATAAGCTAGGAAAAAAGAATATTTCTGAGGAGGAAATGAAAGTTTAAATATTTAATTAAAGTTTTTTATTGAAGGTTAAACTTGTAGTATTTAACTAATATTTCATCTCCTTAAGAAAGTCTTAGTTATATTTCCCCAAAAAAACTTTTGTCTTCTGTCACATACAGAGAATTTTTTTTTTTAATTTATTAATTTGAAAAGAAGCCAAAATTCGATTCAAATTATATATTTCTGAGATCAGAAATTTATTAAGCAACAACATTTAAAATGTGCCATTCTGTATCATTACACTTAAACGACTTGGGAGGTCAATTTGGAAAATATGTATAATAAACCCTAACTAAGAAAAAAAAAAAAAAAAACTATATTATTAAAGACTGAACCACGCCGGCTGTTTCATCTGTCAAGAAACATAATATTATGCTGCAAAAAATGTTAAAGAACTTGAATGGACTGTTAATAACATATAACCATATGATCGAGATATATCAAAAACATCTCGCCATGCTTTGATTATCATTCCGATTTGATTGATCGATGGGGGTTTAGTGCATGCTTCGATTAATGATTTGCTAATAGGGAAATTTGAATTCAAATTTATCTACATGTATCTAAAGTGAAGGCCAATATATAACAATGTTTGTTATCGTCAATAAAACAGATACTTTTCTTGCAATGCAACTTCGAGAAACTATAAATAAGCAAAACAAATTATACGTTTGTTGTTTTATGTTGATTAAGGTAACAAAACCAACATACACACATACAAATATAGAGAGTGAAAAAACTATATATTTCCAATTCCATTAAACTAACCATTTATACAAGCTTATATTTATAAAATGGGAATCTTTGCCCACTACACTACTCATTATATTTAAATGAATTTTATAAACATTAAATCACTATATTTTTATATCACTTTATAAATAGAAACAAAACAAACAAAAAAAAAAAATTGCAATTGCAATTGCTTTGAACCTCGATTCGCGTAATTGCTGCCTTTGGCAGCGTCTTCCTTGGCGCGTAACTGGTACCCCTGCCTGCAGGGACCCCTAACCTTGCACTATAATGTGGGTATCTATCGGACGACCGGTGGCACTGCTATTACTGAAGCGCTACGATTTTACAGATGATTATATCTCAGCATCTATTAAACATTTTAGTTTTTTGCACAAATTCATTAATGAGGTTCAGTAAAATGCTTTAAAATTATGAATATAATACATTTATATTTATATTATTATAGCACAGCTTCATATAAATATCTTGAGTTTTAAAAAGTAAATGAAAGTCGATTAATTTATACTGAGAGAATAGTCAATGGTAGCTGATCCAAATTCCCTTTGATTTAAAGATACACAACGAAATTCACCTCTAGTGTATTTTACTCATACACGCGCTCGCTATAAAGATAACAATTTTCTTCTTAATAATAAGCAATGTATAGGGGAGAGTGGAGTACAATGAACCTCTTCCTATAATTTATTTATTTATTTATTTATTTTTATGGTTCGTATTTTGGTACATAGATAGCAGCACTGCAGTGATGAAACATAGCCAGCAACTTCATGTCTAACTAACAATTTAGTGATTTTATTCGTGAAGTTTAGTTTACGGTAGCCAAAAGTAAATATTTTTAGTTAAACATTTTTTCTTTTTGTCTTTCAGGAATAATGATCTGGAACAGGCTATTTAGCACAATAAAGAGCTAAGGTCATCTATTATTATATTTAATCTCATTAAAATATTTTTTAAGAGGATTTTTTATTATTTTTAATCATTCGCTGCCAGAGGTCCAGACGGGGTACAATGGACCACGGTCCATTTACCTCAGTTCTCTGTCATAATAAACTAATTTACGAAATCTGCATTTTTGAAGTGTTAGCTATAAACTATATATAAAAATTTCAGAGTTAACAATAATTAGATCTATTATGTCTCCAAAGATGAATAAGAAAGCAATTTACTTTGGGGTTTCCTCTTATTTATTTTTAATAACAATTCAGTTACTTTTATATTCTTATATTTTTACAAATATCATACACCTATAGCAAACTAAATTAAATAATGCAATTAAAAAATAATAATACAAATAAATTTGACAAAAAAGACGGTTTTACATTTTGTTGGTTAAATCGCAGGAATAAAAGATTTCTATAAAAAGAATCTGTTCTATAAAAAGAATTTCTACAAAAAGAATTTCTATAAAAGAATCTGTTTTTGTGAGATTCATGCAACGAATACTTAATTAAGATATCTACATTTTTTCCTGAGAGTGTTGCTGTATCTCTTGTAAATTTTCAAGTTATTGTAATGATGAGTTTTTCAGACACTACAACTTCACAAGAAAACAGCAGATTTTCAGTGACACAAAAGTTGTTTGTCGTATCACTTTCTAATTTTAATGTTCATTAATTTACATTATTTGTATGAATCGAAGACATAAATAAACAAATATAATATATTCTACATTTTATGCTGTTAAAAAACATACTATATTAGCATGATTTTAAAATTTGACCAGCGGTCCATAGTGCCCCATGTCATGGATCATTGTACCCCGCGGTCGGGGAACAATGGTCCATTTTATCAGTTGTTATTAAAAAAATTATATTAAAAAAAGTAAACATAATTATTGCTTTTGATTGAGTGCCACATAAGACCCAATATATAGGTAATATGCAAACATATTTTCAATAGCGAGAAATTATTACTTTGTGAGTAAATACCTAAAATTTCAAAAATTTGTCCATTGTATCCCACTCTCCAATTGTTGCTCAGAAATGTGGCTCAGTATATGATTACCAATGTAATGCTCCGATAATTGCGTGCAGTACACGACGCTTTCAGCATAGCATATAATTATCGTAGCGTATCAACAATTATTCCGCTGATATTTAACGTTTTACCCCTAGAATTTCTGTAGATTCAAATCTTTGAAACTTTTCCAGTAAATTATTTATGCTCATCGGTTATTTTCGTAAACTTTTGAACATTAATACACGAAGTTAAGCACAGACGTTTTCACTCAACTTGACTATTAAAGCACTACTGTCAGGTAGACTCAATGTCGTCGAAAGGTATTTTCTTATAAATGTTATGAATTCTCCATCCTTTCTCTTTACCTTTATAATCGCTTTACACAGAATGCGTTTATGCAAATTACTAACTTGACTGCACTGTCAAACATTCCCTAGCGGCAGAGGACAATGGCAGCTCGGTCGGTAGAGCGACGAGTTGGCAATTGGAAGATAGCGAATTCGATTCTCGAACCAGCCAAAACTGTCATGTACACTAATGGTGGCTTGTGCACGTAAAATCCGTCTTGGCCATAATGCCCTCTAGTTCCCATCCAAATTATATCTCTGAGGATTACAGAAGCAGGGGAGCCATCCCCTCCATGGAGGACCAAAATTGTGATGACATGTCTCCAGACCATATTTAGGGTTGCGTCCCATAGCGTCAACAATTACCCATCGCGAAACACTAGTGCGACGTTAAACTCTACCAACCAACTCCAGTGGCAAATTTCGCACTAAATATTTTTTCTTAAAAAACTGAAACTGTTTATAATAATATGCATATACACCATTCTTCTTATGTTTGAGCTAGTACAATGAGAATTACTAGTCTCCAAACACCTTACTTTTTTTTTTTGTGTGTGTGTGTGTGTGTGTGTGTGATCACCCGGTTGATCCGAATATCGCACCCCGGCAAGAAAAAGACGCAATTTTAAAAGTGATAATTTTGAGGTTATATCATTGAAAAGGGTATGCATTGCCCCAACAAGCACGAAAAACGTCAGATTTCCATACCTCTCAACATTCTAATTAATATTCTGTAGAATTTATTGCACTCGCTCTTTTTTCCACACCATTTAATTTTTAGAGTAACTTTTTTCAAATATAATTACGATTAAATAAGAAGAAAAATACCCTAAAAAAACTGATGTGAAAAAAAAAATCGGATATAATCAATATTACAGAATATTAATTAGAATTTTGGCAGACGTGCATATCTATTCCGTAATTTATCCAACTAAGTGGAAGATGTGTCAGTTTCATTGTAGCCCAGTTCGTTTTTTATAGTATTCATTAAGTTGGCTTTTATCAAATATTGTAAATTTGAATTGTGTCTCTTTTCTTAGTGTGGTGCGATATTTTATTGAACCTAAAATGACTTAAGCAGTTATTTGATTAGCAAGTAGAAACTATTTCATTTTACAGAAGATCTAGGATATCAATTCCAAGGGATCTACAAACCTGGTTATTGTTTCATTGTTAAATAATTTTCCCGGAAAAACTGATCAGCAACAAAGATTATCAAAATAAAATTTTACATTCTAGGCTTCTATATATTTTTAAGAACATTTTCATCCTTAAAATGTTAATAATCGAAGCGTGTTTAAGCTTAAGAAAAATTTTGGCTAATGGCTTTTTAGAATCTATTTAGCAATCTCATTCACGTAGGATAAAATTATCACCAATAGATTCGTCCCTGTCATTAGTGACATGAAGCGAATAATTTGTGAAAGGTATCCTTTCAGGATTAATATAACAAAACCATTAATCTTTTGCATCATATTTCTAGAGCACGCGTGAAGGTAATGCCAAAGCTTCTTTGATTGTATGGTGGAGATACGCATGCTTGATATCATGTTCTAAAATCTCAGAAATATAGTAAAGCAGTTCTTCTTAAATACAATTCCCTCCCAAATTATAAAAATAGTTTAGGCAAAATATATACATTAGAACAGCAATTTCGATAATCATGTAGATTTTCTTAAAATTTTCTTTATTTGCGATGACATTTTAATCGTTACAGATGAAATGAAAAACAAATTGTCGAAATTTAAATTGCAAACATGTAATTGGTGCATTGCAGAAAACGGATGTTGATAAATGTAGAATAGGAAATTTCTGAACAAATAGGATAAAGTTAAAAACACTCCCAAGTATTGTTTTGTTTACAATTTGCGCAGCTCTTGCGCTCACTTTTCTCGCCTGATGAAGCACCATACGGGAACACGTCACTTATAATTACCGACAGCAAAACGCCATATTTTTCCATGGAAAAATGTATAATCAGATTTACTCATTACCTAATATACATATGAATATATATATATATATATATAAACAAATTTCACATTTAGACAGTTCACAACCGATAAATGAGCTTTTGTATTTTAGAAATGGTTTATTTTTATTATTTTACAGTTTTGGATATTTCATTTCGAAGCATGAAAAAAAAAAAAAAAATGCACTGTATACAGTTTTTGCAGTATATATCATCAAAGTGCAATATTAAAAATGTAAAATATAATTTTTTAGAAAAGGTGAACTGATTTAACAATTGTAGGTTTTTGAATATGAAACTGAAATTAAAAATTATTAGGTAATGAAAAATCCTAGTTGCGAGTTTCTCTTTAGAATCATCAATATCAACACAAATTGTTCATAGTAACTGCGGCCACAAACAATGCTTACCACCTTCGAAAACGAATAAAAATTCAAAAATATTTTTTTCGGAAATATAAAAAATCAAAAAGGTGAAAATTTAGAATTATGTGTCTCAAGAAAGTTCCACTGAAGCAGAATACTTCCAGAGGGAAGTACAAAGATAAGTACGCACACAATTTAATTAATTAATTAATTAATTCATTAAAATAAATTAAAAATTTAAAGAAAACACGAAAAATTAATTATTAAGGATAGTTGATACATCCCCTTACTTATTTGTTTTTCAACACATATATATAATTTATTTTTGTTATGTCAACAAGAACAATCCTTCACAGAGTGCAATGTAACGCCAAGAAATCGGACTCATTCACTTTCTTTCCCCCAATAAAAGGAACATTCTCAAATCAGGATATATTTCAAACACCATTATCATTTTAATAATATGGTACTTTTATTTATTTTATCTTTTTTTAATTTTAACAGTATTAAAAAGCTATTAATATACTTAACATTGCATTTAAAGTCAACACACTTTGAAATATTTCTGTGGAATTTTATAAGCGCAAATGTCTAATATAATAATGTATGATACAGAACTAAAGAATTCGTTCCCACAAGAAAAAAAAAAGTGAAGATACCTTTTGAAAATAGAAAAGATTTTCAAATTTTAATATCTCACCTTCTATGGATATTGCCTTAAAAATACTGAATTTGATTAGCTTTGTCCTGAAAAATAATTGATGTATAAAATTATTTCGTATATCATAAAACAAAAATCCTGAGTTAATTTAATTCCCTGATTGTCATAATTTTTTTTTTATTATTATTTCCACCACAGAAACAGATTAAAAAAAAAAAAAAATCCTTTAATAAAACATGTATTATTTCTATGACTAACATTAGCTTTCATTTAGTTATTTAAACTAGAGTCCTGCATCGGTTCGGATAATCGGATTTTAAGGAATCCAAGTATGCCCAGAGGTGCCAAATTTTATAATTTATTCCGAGCATTATTAGCTCTGATTTTTTTTTCATATCAGTAATTTTGAAGAATGATTTTCTTCCTTTTCAGAGTGGGGACAGGCATTTTTTTTATTTTTATTTATTTATTTATTTATTTATTTATTTATTTTTTGCCTGATTCTTCCACCAGTATTTTTCTTTCGGAACTTTTAGTAATAAATTTAATTAAGCAAGATTAATTAAGCAACAAATTCTCACATAAATATATTGGTAGAAGAATGAGGAAAAAAAGGCTGGTCTCTCACCAACCTGTAATTGCTGTCAGGTATTCGAGACAAATATTCTACAAAAATTTTGGTGCGAAAAAAAGGAGAGTTAAAAATGCTCTGGAATATATTATAAAAGTTGGCAATTCTGCGTGTTGGGTTTGGATAGGATTGATTGATTTACTTCAGAACATCTTTCAAATAATTATAATACGACAATAAGCAGAAAATTGTTTGATACAATTTTAACTGTATAACTAATATAAATTTAAACCCGTGATTTAATATACGCGTATCTAAATTATTATAGTAGAGTTAACATTCATATCGTAATAAAACAATAAATAAAGAAAAGTAATGTATTAGGGGGAAGGGGGGGGGGTGTATTGTTAAAATCTAAAATATATGAAATTTATATATTTCAATATTGGAAAAACAGATGAATTTATAACATTAATATTACTAAGTTGCTAAAATATAAAAAAAAGTTAAATGATAATAATTAGCTAGATTACGTTCAAAATAATTGTACAAATGCAACAATTTTAATTTTTAAATGTTTATATACCGGGTGTCCCATAAGTCGTCTGTAGACATTTTAAAAATTCATAAGAAATTGAAGGAATTGGTAGATTTGAACGCGTTTGCGGTAGAGGGCGCTATACGTGTGCAAATCACAAATTTTCACGATAAACTATATTTCCATGCAAATCTTTCCAGGCATATAAATTCTATTCTTTGCGTTCGCTAACACCACAAATTACAGTTTACAAACGAATAACAACACTGCTAATTCCAACTGCAGTCGGCAGTTCTTAGCTCAGGGAAAATATCTTCATAAAAAACGCTTTATCCACCAAGTCAGCATCGCAATTAAAACTCCATGTATGCATAAAAAGGAAGCGAAAAAAAAGCTGAGTTAATCATAAAACTGTGCAATTTATAATACTCTGATTTGTATATTTCTCGTTACGTGTCCGTGGAGCACCCTCTATCGACGAAAAATACAACAAATTCTTTTTCTTTGCCAATAAATAAATAAATAAATAAATAAATAAATCTCCTTTCAGGAGAATAATTTTTCCGCAAACTGCGTTCAATTATATGAATTCCTTCATTTTTTTTTTTTTTCTTTTTTTTTAAATGTCTATAGACTTATGGGACACCCAACATTAGTATAAATAATTATAAGATAAAAAAAAAAAAAAAAAACTTTTTATATACCATGTTTTAAATTTTCTGATGAATCATAGAGCTCTTATCAACGTGAATAAAATTTTTAAAGTGATAGTGACATCAATTTTTGTGGGATGCATAATTTAACATTTTATAATTTTTTAATGTTATTGTTGTTGTTGTCGTATGCCACTCGGAAATTCCGAGCCCCGGTAGTGGATCTAACCGGAGTTTTAAGGCATGAGGGGTGCGTCTTCCGTTATTTAGGAGCGCCTCATAGGGAGGAAGAACGATTTTAGCTCCAGAAGCTGGTGAAAGATGGCAGCACCAGCCAAACAACAGGAACTCGAATTTTGATCCGGATCAGAGCGAGTTAAACCCATGTTCCGGTACCCCCAGAGGTATATTTTTTGATGGAAACTTGGAGGACTTTGCGACCACGACGGAATTTAACGTGCACCAGTCGCCATTAGCGTACACGACGGTCTTCGGCCGGCTCGGGGACCGAACCCGCAATCTTTCGATCACGAACTCGCTGCTCTTATCGAACAGGCTACCGCGGCCATATAATTTTTTAATGTTCACGTTGAATTAAATGTATTTATTTTTATATCGAAAGAAAATAAACTCTTTTTTTTTTTTTTTTTTTTTTTTTTGACAACAATTAAATTATAGTTAATATTTTAATGGCTATTTTAACGCTATTAGGATGTTATTATTTTCATATTTTAATTAATTATAAGAAAACTAATCAAAAATTCGAAAATCGGACTTCGAAGTATTGTGTTGTCACCTGGTTCTGAGCTACTGTAAAAGTTTTAAATTTCTAGCTAGTAGGGAAGTTAGTGAAAATTCGATTGCAAGATTTGTACCGGACAAACAAACAAACAAACAAGAATAGAAGTTAATAAAAACATGGTAATATATTGTAAGAAAAGAAGTATAATGATAATTAAAAAACAAAAACAAAAAAAAGGTGATAAAATGCCTTCCTCTTCTTCTATCTATATACATATGTATAAATATTGTAACAAATTAGTAGAATTTAGAAAAACAGATGATAAATTGCCACGGAAATCCAATTCTTAAAAACCAAAATGAATTAATCTATAACTAAATCAAATAACCTGTGACATCTTTAAAAATATATATGGAAAGAATTAACACATAATAGATTTTTTTTTTTTCAGTAAAAATATGAAAGAATCCTCCAAACTTACCAAAACAGTATTTCAGAAAAATTGTTGAAAATGATTACTTGAAATAAGACTATTAAAAAAAGAGTGAAATCACTGATAAATATCAAAAGCATACACCCAGACCTTTAAAACAAAAATAATCACTAAGAACGGCTGAAGAATAAAAATTTTTAATTTACGCTCAAATTGTGTAGATTAATCGTCAGGAAGCAGCCTTGTCCACAGTTAGCATGTTAAAATGCAAAAATGTTTAAAATGAATGTTAAAAATTTTATCATTTCAGGGATGGAATACGGGCGCAGAATTCATACCACTATCAATTTAACAAAGTTTTCTACTTCTTGAATCAACGATATTATAGGTAGAGAAATTTCTTAAACAATTGCCAGTATGAGTTCTGCGCCCGTGTTCAATCCCTGTCATCTAGCTATTAAAGCAAAAAAATCTAGATGACTCTACCATTCGCTACCGCTTTCTCCTTGTTAAAGTCATTTATAAATTCGAAAATCCCCTAGAGCGGAATGCATATGACATCGAACCTTATTGTTATAGTCACATTAGTAAAACCACATCAGTTATCATTGTTTTAATGAAGGATAGGGCATTTCCCTGTCTTTTACTTAATCGATTGTACCTGGACCACACCTATCAGTTTGTCAGAAGCATTTCGGTGAAACCAAACATTTTTCTATGAAATTAGCAATACTTCAAGCATCGAAGTCTATATAATCAAAGTCTCAAGTCGTTAACAAGCAAATATATCTTAACTGAAGGCACGTATAGAAACAAGTAGTTGAGATGAAGTAATAGGTCATTAAAATTTGAACTACAACTAGGTCTTTTTTTTTGCATACGCTTGAAGTCCAGGCATCAAATTATTTCACACTACATGACTATAATGATTTATCTTTTGTAATAAGTGTCACAGTTTTCCGGCCGGTATGAACCCTTTAGTTAGGGGATAAATCAAATAGATCGCTTACGCTATTTTCATTAATAGGTTAATGAACTGCACAGATTGGTAAATAATAGTTAAAAATAAATAATTATAAGTAATAATTATAAGCATAACGGTAAAATATACTAATTTCAGTAATTTAACTATTATAGAATAATTTGTAAACTTATTGTAACACATTTTCTTGCTTTTCTTTCAGATCCATACCGCATATATTTAATTAATCCTGATTATCTTGCGAAAATTATTTATTATAAAATACACTCAGCAATTAATCAATTTACATAATTTAAGGTTATAATATTGATATTAAAAATAATAACATTTAATATTTTCTAGAAACTTGATTTTCTTGAAAATGTATCGAAAATTTTTAATAAAAACATAGAGTTAAGGATTTTTTTTTTTTTTTTTAAGGGAAAATTCATTTGACATATCCTAATCTTCAGAAAAAATAGTGTTGATTGCTGTGTAAAACCTTACTCAACTGTGTCAAAATGGAAGAAACATGATTTTCTTGAAAAGTAGTCAAAAGATTTAGCGTATATTTAAGTTTTTGGGTATTTTAAGATGACAATTCAAATTAAATTTTCCTCATATTCAGGAAGGTTAACGTTCATAGTTAACCCTCACTCCGTCCCATGATAGTTAAAGCCTGCAGAAAGTTGGTTTTCTTGTAAATATAGCTCCAATGATTTCTATAAAATTTTAGCGTTAAGGGTGTTCTTGAGATAAGCAACCCATCTGACTTATCCTCATCTTCACGAAAACTAGCGTTTACGACCAACCCTCACTCTTCCTATGACAAAATATGGCAAATAATTGGTTTCCCCAGAAACTACTTGAACGATTATGAAAAAAAAAAAAAAAAAATTAAATAAATAAATAAATAATATATATATATATATATATATATATATATATATCGATTTAGCGGCTTTTTGAGTTTATAATTCAACCTGAATTGCCTTCCTCTTAAGAACAATTAGCAATCACCAATAACCCGCACTTCGCCCAGGAAACGATGGCAAAAAAAATTTTTTTTTTTTCGAATGTACTCAAATGCTTTTGAAAAAATTAGTGTTTTGAGATGTTACTTCTATCTCAAATATTCACCTCTATTGTATAATTAGCATTAACTGGTAACCCGCACTCCACTCGGGAAAAATACGGATGAAACTTGGTTTTCTTGGAAAAAAAAAAAAAAAAAAAAAAAAGATTAGAAGGATTTTTTTTTTTTTTTTTTTTTTTTTTTAGATAAGAAACAGATTTTACTTATTTACTTCTTCAGGAAAATAAGCCGCTTATGAAAGTTTTTTCCCATTTTCGTTTCATTTATGGTTTCTACTTTCATATTATTTTAAGATTTACAGACATTTTTTGTGTAGGTATAGATGCAGTAAATGTTATTAATTTTTCATAATGCATAATTGAAAAGAAATGTTAAGTAATGCCTTTATGTACGGACTGATAAGATAAACTAAACTCATTACGATAAAGATAAGTTATTGCTTCTCATCCTTTTGCCTGGTGCAATTTAAATTTTAAAATAATTACTACACACCATAATATTTAAATCAGAATAGAAATATTTATCAACTCATATAATATAAGATTAAAGTAAATTCGATTATGTATATATATTATATTCAATTTTTCTGCATGCATGGTTAGCTAGAGAAGCTTTACTACATAAACTACTCCAATGGTTTTGACTTGAATACTAATAAATGGTTAGCTGATAAGAGGAAATGAAACGTCTAATAAAATACATATGTAATGTATTATGATTGAATGTCTCCGTGCATAAAATACAGACACACTCTTATCCCTAAATTATCTGACCACTAGATAAGATATATTTAATGAAAAACAAAATATTTATCTGTATTTGATATAATAAATCGTTTATGATAAATACATATCACAATGTAACACAAATGTGGGTTTTAAAATATGTGAAGGTAATGCATATTTAAATGCACGTTTATTTATTTGATTTGATTTGATTATTTATATATATGTATGTTTATTTATTTTTTACTGATTAACGATTTCAGAAAATGTACAATGATTATTTCCTCTCAGAGAAAACGTCCTTTTTTTTTTTTTTTTTTCTTTTTTCTTTTCTTTTTTTTTTTTTTTTTAATATATAAATATTTTGGATTAAAGAATTACCGAAAACTATACAATTAATAACTTTTATTTTCAGTATTAGTATAATTAAAATAGATTAAATTATATTGAAAATTATAATGCTAAGTAAGAATTAGTATACATCACAGTTCACCAACTGTTGCTTCACGAGAGAAATTCGATGGCCTACAGAAAAATTCTGGTCAGTACGTTCACATTTTATCCATTATTAGCAATAATGCAGCTTTTTCGGTAAATTTTAGTTTCAGAAATTTCTAAATTACTCATACTCGCATACCATCTTTCATTTTAGAAAATCGTTTCTAAAGTATCATTATTTTTTACACATTATAAATACTATGAAACAATTAATATATATACATATATTATATATATATATATATGACAATCATTTTAAAGCTAAATTCGTAAGCCATGAAAAATTACATTTTCGGAACTCCATAAAATAATAATAATAATAATAATAATAATAATAATAATATCAGAGTTACTGTATCAAAAAAAGATGTAAAATCTTACTCATATTTCTACAAGACTTCTTTATTCGAGATATTTTCTTCTAAAAAATTAGCGTTTGTAATATTCTTCATCAAATTTCCTATTTATAAAAGGGTTAAAAAAAAAAAATTAAAAAAATAACGTTAAAAGAGAACAAATGTATAGATACGATGTTCAAAGCGACGCAGTTGAAGTTGGAAACAGTGGAAAGCATAGTACAGTTACATGCTATTATTACACACGGCAATTTTTTTGCACAACTTTCATTTGAGCCAATTTTCGCTCAAATTTCTGGAAACCGTAATCTGAAAGAGGATTGCAAAAGGTAAGTCAAAGATCGTCAAAAAAAAAAAAAAAAAAAAAAAAAAAAAAATGGTTTGCATGGGGTAAAGTACCTGTCAAGGAGCATTTGTTTATTGCTCTTTTAGAGGGCCGACGGGAAGTTTTCATAGTAGAAGGGAAATAACAATGAGTACGCCGGCCTCCGTCTGTTCTCGGTGCGTTACGAGCATTCTTCTCCTGGGTTTATTATCGTAGGAGAAACAATTTTTTATGATTCGTCAGAAAAAAATTGTTCGTACTCCCACCTCCTATTAAATTGGGCACGGAGGCGATTTGAGCCAACAAAATCTGCTCAAATTAACAATTGACTCAAAAGTTGTGCGAATAAATGCTGTGTGTAATAGGATCATACTACCATTTCAAAAGAGGATTGGAACAGAAATATTTAGGGGTTGTATTTTCAAATAAACAGTAACCGAATTTCAACGAAGTTCGGTGAGCCTGAGGGATTATTTACAAGTAAGTTTGAGTATATACGGACAGCTTCCAAAAAATCAAGGTCATGGTGAGCATAAAGTATCTCCAATTACCTGAAGTTATAAAATTGTGTTTTTTTTTTTTTAAATTATTATTATTATTTCTACAAATAAATTTGTGATTAATAATAAATGTTAATGTTAGTGGTTCATAAAATTATCGACGGGGAACACTAACATTAGACGAACCACTAAGACGAACCCCTTGAGAGTTCCTTCCACGGACACTAATTATGTTTTCCACGTGGTGTAATATAACAAAATTATCGGCCCATGAACTCGAAAATATTAGTAACCTCTAACATTTATAACTTTTCCCAAAAATTTCCCCTTAGAATTAAGTTGTTTCACTTTAATTAAAAAAAAAAAAAAAAAAAAAAAACAATGAATCGGCAATATATATATATATTTGCACAAAAGTTTAGATATATAGCTACATGAATTATGTTTGGCTGTTCGTACATGTGGTAATTCGTAAGTTTTGCTGCTATACATTATTTACTTTGCAGCAAATCAATTGAAAGTCGATGAAATTACAAATAAAGAAAAATAAAATTATTTTTAATAATTTGCTGATTAAAAAAAATGCTAGAAATATTTACTTCATATATATATACTAGTTAGTTGCAGGGCGACTAAGGCGCCCGTTGTAACATGATCATTTCATTTTATTTATTTTTCACTTCAAATAATTCATTTGCTAGCAAGTCCGTGCGAATTTTTCGCACCTTATTTATCTCTTCGATACCTTTAAAATTTAAAATTATTATTATTATTTTATAGACGTCATTTTTTAGATCAACACGGCATCAAATAGACAAAAATTTAATATTATATATATCTATATATATAAAATCGTTCTTCCTCACTGACTGAGTGAGTGAGTGAGTGAGGGGGGATTCACCCTCGCCCAGGCCAAACGCCTGCACCTAGAAGCATGAAATTTTGTGACAATGTTCTTTTTATAGAGTAGGCATCCACTAAGAAGCGATTTTACAAAATTCGCCCCCCCAAGGGGGGGAGGGGGGCAAAACGTGATTTCACAAAATCCTTCATATCTCAAACAAAAAAACAGATATCCGTAAAATTTTTACTTTAAAATGTAGCTAATACAAATGTCTAAAAACCAGTTTCTGGAATTTTCAAAATTCGGTCCCCAAGGGGGGCGGGGGAGTAAAACGTGATTTCGCCTAATCCTATATATCTCAAACAAAAAAATAGATTATAAATGAAAGTTAAAAATTGAAAATTTTGCTCTAAAACATAGCTAATACAAATATCTAAAAACCAATTTCTGGAATTTTAGAAATTCAGCCCCCAGGTGGGGCAGCAGGGGGTGGGGCTGTGGGGCAAAAACAAATAGAAATAGAGTTAGGGCGTTCAAAATTGGTACAGATAGGTTTTAGAGGCCTGCAAGTCGAATGGGGATATTTTCGATTGTGTAAAGTTATCAGGAGGGGCAGGAAGGGGGAGGGGAGAGGGGGGCAAAAAAATAAAAATAGTGTCAGATCGTTCAAAATTGGTACATAGAGGTTTTCGATACTTACAAATCGATTGCGGATATTGTTGAATTTGTAAAATTATTAGGAGGTGCGGAAAGGGGGTGGGGCGGTAAGGGGAGGCTATGGGGCAAAAACAAATAGAAATACAGTTAGGCCGTACAAAATTGGTACAGATAGGTTTTAGAGGCCTGCAAGTCGAATGGAAATATTTTAGAAAGTGTAAAGTCATTGGGAGGGCCGGGAAGGGGGAAGGGGAGAGGGGGGGCAAAAAATAAAAATAGAGTTAGATCGTTCAAAACTGGTATATAGAGGTTTTCGATACTTACAAATCTATTGCGGATATTTTCGAATTTGTAAAATTATTAGGAGGGGCGGGAAGGAGGGTGGGGCGGTAAGGGAGGGCTGTGGGCAAAAACAAATAGAAATACAGGTTGGCCGTTCAAAAATGGTACAGATTGGTTTTGGAGACCTGAAAGTCGAATGGGGATATTTTCGAAAGTGTAAAGTTATTAGGAGGGCCGGGAAGGGGAGGACGGAGGGGCAAAAAATATAAAATAGAGTTAGATCATTCAAAATAGGTACATAGAGATTTCCGATACCTACAAATTGATTGCGGATATTTTCGAATTTTTTAAATTATTGGGAGGGGCGGGAGCGGAGGGGCAAAAAAATAAAAATAGAGATAGATCGTTCAAAACTGGTGCAAAAAGGTTTTTGATACTTACAAATCGATTGCGGATATTTTCGAATTTGTAAAATTATTAGGATAGACGGGAGGGGGGGGGCGAAGGGGAAAATTATAGAAATAAGAGTTAGAGAATTTTGGGAATTTTTTCCGAAGGCAGTGAGAACCCGGTGTGACATTTTTCCTAATCAAATTTTGTTTCTCTTTTTTTTTTTTTTTTTTTTTTTTTTACGTGATAAAAATTAATGCAATTTTGAGAATTCAATAATTATAGTGATTCATTTAAAAATAGGGACCAGCGAAACGGGTTTCGCCTGCTAGTATATATACCGGGTGATCCAAAAGTCAGGACAAACTTTAAAAATGAATAATTCGAAAACGAATTAAGATACAAAGATACGGTTTTCACCAAACGGATGAAAAAGAAACCGGGTTTTGTGTGGCAACGAAAAAAAAAAATAGTTCTGTTGGCGACCAACAGATGGCGCTATAGTGTTTTATTTCACCAAAAGATGATTTACAAATGAAAAAGTGTTGATAACTTACGTCAGCTTAATTATAGTTAATTAGTACTACTACAATAACTGCTCAATGTGCTGTCCATCATTCAGAAGTACAGCTGTGAGACGATTCACCACACCGTTCACAGGATTTAGTAGTATTTCTTGCGTTATGGCAGACACATTTTGGCGGATGTCATCTTTCAGTGCTGCTAATGATTCCGGTTGGTCGCGGTACACTTTTGACTTTAAGAATCCCCACAGCCAAAAGTCACAGGGTGTCAGATCGGGAGATCTTGGAAGCCATGCGTGATTAAAGTAGTGACTGTGAATACGATATTTCGATGCATGTAAGCTTCGACAACCATTACCTGCCGCAGTTGCTCCTTTTTATATCGTTTCTTACTTTGCATAATCCTACATCAGAAATCCGACAGCGCCATCTGTTGGTCGCCAACAGAACTATTTTTTTTTTCGATGCCACACAAAACCCGGCTTCTTTTCCATCCGTTTGGTGCAAACCGTATCTTTGTATCTTGATTCGTTTTCGAATTATTCATTTTTAAGGTTTGTCCTGACTTTTGGATCACCCGGTATATATATATATATATTTCACGTGAAAGCACATTTCATTTTATGCTTAAAAAAAAAAAAAAAAAAAAAAAAAAAAAAAAACGGGCAACAATTAAAAATTTTAATGTCTATCTTAAAACTAAGCCTATTTTTATATTTTAATTAATTTTAAAAAATCTAATCAAAAATTCGCTACAAATAAGGTACCAAATGAAAGGGGAAATTTTCGTGAATCCGTCGGATGAAACAGCTTATCAGTCGGACAGCTCGACTTTTTAAAATTAACTAAAGTAGGAAAATTAGGTGGTAACTTGCGTTCACACACACACAGAGTCCAAGGAAATCTCTTAGCCTTTTTAAGCGTGACAGAGTCAGTCAGTGATGAGCGTAACTATATATGATGATATATATATATATTGGGTAATCTTAATTAAACTTGGCCTATTCAGCGCATTCTGTAGCTGTAACTGAAATGCGGAATGAATCGAAAATCTGTATATAGATAATTCAAAGGATGAGTCCAAAGATTCTGCAAAAAAAAAAAAAAAAAAGGAAAGAAAAGGAGAGACAGAGAGAAAGTTAAAATTTTCCGCTCGGGGCACAATCCATCAAAATGGAAATAAACTACAAATTTTAGTACAAATATCTTCATTTATTACAGATATTTCTGTTATTTGTTAGAGACTGTTTAGCCGCATAAAGTATATTGTTCAATATGGTGGTCCCATCATTTATTTGTGTGCAATCGATAAATCCTGAAAAATGAACAACCGACCACAGCTGATTACTAGTCATCTGTTGTACATTATCCTTCACGTTAGCTATGTTTTTGTGAAAGAGTTTCAAGATTATCACACTTTCTGGTAAACTAACAGCATCATAACTGAAAGAATAGTACTCACTTTTATACCTAGAATTTACAACGAATGCATCTGCTTAGGAAAAGTTTTCTTCGTCTTCTTCTCTTCAGTGCTACAATCATCATTCTTTGTACTGTCATAATGCTTTTATACATGAAAAAAAAACTTTTACTGTAGTAATGTTCGAAAATGTTAAAATAGATTACTGTTATTTATTATATGCCATTTCAAGCATTTCGACTGTAATGCGCCTCCTATCAGATTATTATTATTATTATTATTATTATTATTTTATTATTATTTCTTTTGCAGAATCTTTAATAGCATTATTGGAAAAATTATCTACAAAATTTCGACTCGATCTGCATTTTATTTACAGCTCTGTATAGATCAAGTTTATTTACGATCACTGTGTATACATTTATATATGCCAAATAGCTAAATGAAATAAACATTCTTTCTAAAAATGGAAAGAGAAAATTCTCTCAAATTGAGCCATTTTTCACTCAATCAAGATGTTGAAAGGCAAGTTCTCACGTTGAGAGAAATCCTCTCAAATCATTGAGCTGCTATAAGCGGCTCAGATTTGAGCCAACTGAAACAAGTTATTACTTTCTTGTATATTCAATAGAAGAAAGTATTGAATTCGTAAAAATTTTCTACTTCTGGTTTTCGACGGATTTATTTACACGTTTTGAGAGGTCTAGAACACAGTTTTATCATTTTTAGAAAATGTCTGGTTGTGTGTGTGTGTGTGTGTGTGTGTGTGACAAAAAATTTTTGGCAACTGTATCTCCGGAACTACTGCTGAGTATTGCATGTAAATTTACATGTGATGCACCTTGACCTAAATTAGTGCCTATCAATTTTTGGTGCCAACTGCTCAACAGGTGGTGCTGTTATACAGCGATTTCCGCAATTTAAGGGGAGGCTATATCACAAGTTCTACTTAGTATAATCAAACAAAAATTTATATTAAAGAAGGATTGATATTATGAGACATTATGCTGATTAAATTGGAATGCTTATCGACTAAGGCGCTGCTATACATAGATTTCTGCAATTTAAGGGAAGGCTATATCTCAGGAACTACTGCACAAAATTGCATATAAATTTATATGTATGTATTGACATTTGATGTCAATCGCTCAACAGGTGGCGCTGCTACACAACGATTTCTGCAATTTAAGGAAATGCTATACCTCAAGTTCTATTGCGTATAACCAAACAAAACTTGATATGTGAGAAGGCCATTATTAGGCAATACGCTGATTCAAGTTGGATGCTTATAGGCTAATAGATGGCGCTGTTATACTGAAAATTTCCTCGATAATGGGAAGGCTATATCTCAACTTGTATGGCATATAACTGTACGAAACTTGATATGCGATATAACCATTATGGAAACGCATTTCTTAAGATGTTATTTAAAAACAGTAAAACTGTCTTTCTTTGGGTATTTGGTGTTAGTTTTCTTTAAGATGAAAATCACTTGCATTCATCATATTAAATAATTAAAAAAAATAATAGTTTTAATAAACTAGTTGCACTTAGGGATTTTGTATAGGAAAATATAGAAGAAAGTCTTCTGGTGGCCACAACATATTAGTTTTTGAGAGAAATCGGGCCAAATTTCAGTGAACCTGTATGACGCCGGAAAAAATATCAGATTCCCTCCGCCGGAATCAAACGCTAGTCTCTTTTGGTGGTAGACGAACGCGCCACCACTACGCTACGATTTCATACAAAAACTGGTCGTATAGCCGTTCTCAAGCATTCTCAAAGGGAGAAAATATTATTTATCAATTTTTACTTGTTATACATAACATAAAGCTATGGGAAACCCAATAAACTTCCTTAAAATAGCACTATTGATTTAAACTTGAGGAAAAATTCTTGAAAACAGAAACTCTGTGACAAGCAGATAATTAAGAAGTTGCAAATTAATCCTGTATAGTTCGTTTAGAAAAATAAATTCTTGTACGCAACGTTGCAGAATGTTTTGAATAACTATGAGTTAAAAAAACAGTATGTACTTGTTTGTTTATGCATATTATGCCCGATGTTGAGTTTAATTATAATTAAAACATTGTAACATATTGTTTGAACGATTTACATGCATTTTAATAAATTAGTTTCAATGACTATAATAAAAATATTAAATAACTTTAGACATAAATAAATTTCTACATCATATAAATACATGTTCTTTTTCTTTATACTTCCTAAATTTCTTTCAGAAACAGTTTTTACAAAGACATTCACTGATCTATTGTGAGGTCTTTTCTTAAAAAAAAACATTCACTCTATAGGCTTTATTCAAATTAGCATTCTTCAACTTTAAATATACCAAACTTTGCCTGATTTTTTTTTTGTTTCTATTAATAATAAATCTAATCTTCACATAAAATTTATTAAATTAATAAACATTTAGATTCTATAGATTACGAATACTTATTATCAATATAAATATTCTAAGTTCTGAACTCAGAGTTTTCCTTGGGTTTCTCCAGAACTGTCGAATAACAATTTTCAGAATACAGGTTTATTTCCAGGCAAAGCCAAATGCATTTAAAAAGAAAGCACCATAAACTTTTAAGCCCTGTTCATATAGTGATTTCATTAAAATTTTAACTCTTTACCCCTTCTCAGATATAAACAAAATATATAATTTTTCCTACTCAATCAAAAAAAAAAAAAAAAAAAAATAACCTGCGTTGTGTAAATGCCAATTTATACCCAGGTAAAAACAACAATGATAGCAGTGTCTAATTGTTACCTATCTTGCAGTAAACTGAACATGTATGTTTAATTTAATTCTTCAATATATATTCAGGTATTATTACACTTCTCTTTTATATAGATATATATCTATTATTATTATTAATATCGTTGATACACTCATATTTTTCTTTTTCTATGTTATAGACCTCACTGTTTCTAATTATCATCCAAGTATTTAAATTACTAACAGGAATCAAGCAGTACTTAAATCAAATAAAAATAACCATAAAAATAAAAAAATATATTAATTTTTTATTTCTTCATCACAACTGGACCTGAAAAGAAAAAATTGTTACCTCAGTCCTCCTCTGGAATTGCAAACAACTAAAATTTACTTTTACTCGGTGATCACCACCACTTCTCTTAATCCAAATAATTCACTTAACTCTTTCCCTTTTTTATTTATATTACCATTAGCAGTCAAAACACAATTCCAAAACAGAGGACTGAACTAACTCACTGCCCTGATCCTGTTCATTTTAAATCCAAAAGAATCCATGAAATATTTCCTTTTTTTAGCTTCTATGGTCTATTCGATTATTTGGTGTTAAACTAGCTGCTCAAATATTCATTAATCATGTACTAAATTAATAAGGGGACACTGCCATCACTGGATTAAATAAATACAAAAAAAGGACATTTTGTTCTTTAATTCTACTCCTTTATCTAGTGGTTACTAGTTAATGATAAGAAAAAAAAATCTTTATCAAACAAAAATCAATTCTCCATCTCTATAAAAAAAAAATATCTCAAAAGTAACTGTAATAATTTCTTAAGGACATAAATATTACCGTATAAAGGTAAAATAGATATCCAACATTTGAGACTTAAATTTTAAACAAAATTTATTATAATAAAAAACTGTTTTTATAAAATACAGGATAATCAAGCTTCTACACAATTTAACACTACTATTTTTTTTTTTATCTATACATAATCACTTTTAAATAAGTTCAAATGAATAAAAATATGATTGTACTCATCTTATGTAAAAAGTTCACACACAATAAACATAACCTATTAGAAAAGTTTACAAAACTTACTAGGCAATTCCATTGAACGTAGCGCTGTCCAACTGGCGATCTAGAGTTGAGGGAATTCAGAATTTTCAGGACTGCTAATCATTTTGGCTTTTGGGGGGCTTGGGACATGGGCGTTCACTGGCACTTTTCCTTTCCCGGGACGGGTTCAATCTCGTAAATAACTACCACGAGGACCCCATTTTTCAGACTCGAAGACCAGTGCTGCTCAGCATTAACCGCCACACTCCCTTTGAGTTTGTCAGATGATATTCTCGCCGAACAAAATACTGAAGCTTGGACGAGAGCCTTACTGCCGCCCCAGTCTCCCACCTCTCCGTGAGGTCTTCTCTGACCGGGGTAGTCGGCACAGTTTTTGTTTTGGTCCACATATTAATCCAACGTCATCAGGGTGAAGAAGCGTCTCAGTTGTTACCTTAATCGCTATAATTTCTAAGCAGAAGTATGCCTGGTTTATAGCAGCTAGCTCCGCTGGATGTAATCAAAGCCGGGGCTCGCCGTCAAACCATGCTAGTCTCCCCGCCACTGGAGAGCGCCTGGGCCCGCGATTGATTTTCAGTCCTTGCCTGCCTTCTGAGTTGCTACCGGAGAGCCGAAAAAACAGACGATCATCCTCGTTGAAAGCCTTCTTGCTAATGCCTAGTCTGAGGGAGCTCTAAAGACCCCTCTCTTTTTTCAAGAGAAGCCCGCTACATTTCTTTTCTCGGTGGATGCTTAACGTCGAATTCCCCATTTTTCCCTCAAAAAGCGAAGAGCATTCGGGCCCGTGTTGCCAACAACAGTTCTCCAAATTATTCACTGTGCAATGAAAATTCACTCCCTCAAAAACACACCTCCTAGTAACGCGAACATTGGCCAAGGGGCCCCTGTCAAGGCGTGCCCAATTCACCCCACACGGATGAAATAAAGAAGAAAAAAAAAATTCTCCGACCCCAGAGTCGTGAAGGAAAAAACATATGGCAATTACAACAAAATTCCAGTATTAACCTTTTTTGAACTTGACAGATTTACTGAAATCCCCGTGTCATAGGACGCGAATTTATGTAATCGACAGATAACATTAAAGTTTAAAGTTACCCAACTCCTCTGCCATTTTACGAGCAAGATAGCATTCTTGAGTTCCCGAAAAACACAAAATCATGCGAAAGAGGTACTGGCCTCACACGAACACACGAAAACATTCCTATCGCCTGTCATTTTCCACGAAAACTGCATCTCTGCGAACCTGTTGTCAACAACATCTGTGGGCAAACACTCTTCCTTTCCCTCGAAGTAAAAACAATATAACGGTCATTCCATTCCAACCGACTATCTTGTTTTCGTAAATAAGCTAAGAAAATTCTTAAGTGCAATTACACGCAGTTTTTGAAATAAAAAAAAACTAAGAATATATATAAAAGTTTTTAAATAAAATTAAACCGTTCGTGTAACATTTAAAAATTATAGAAACATATAGTTTTGTAGAATTGGTAAATTAAAAAAAAAATTTAGTTTTCTGTACCAAGGGTTTAAAAAATATAGTTTAGTAAAAATATACAAGTTTTGAATAAAAATGAAACAGTTCGGGTAAAATTTAAAATATTGAAATTTAAAAAATATAGTTTTTGTAGAAGTTCGAAATTCACCATAACATTTCACCCTCCCTTTTATGCAAAAAAAAAAATAAAATTTATTTTTTTTTTTTTCTGAAGAAAAATGAAGAGAATGCTAAAGTGTCCCAGGCGAACATATAAATCAAACAACGATCCCTACGTTGCCCAGACAACCAAACACACACCTTACCAGATAACCCAAATCAGGCCTGATATCTGAGATCCCTGTCTTTCTCCAAAAAAAACTAAGTTCCCGAAATTAAAATTGCAATAAATAAACTAAGTTCCTTTTAATTAACACCTTTTGCAAATAATATTTAAATTAGTCTTTGTGTAATAAATATAAGGTAATAATTTAATCGGTGTGTAGAAGGAATGAAAACAACAAGCGAAAGTCATCGCCACCAAAACCGTCGCTAACGTAAACAAACTCGTTGCTACTACCAGGGCTGTTTACAAACAACAGCTGCTCTCTTCTCTCTTAGCGATTAGTAGCAGACGATATTTTTCTACCCCTTCCGTCGGTCCACCGTACCAATCAATCAATCCGCGAAGAACCGTAAGAGGTTTTTTCTCCGACTGAAGCTAACGGCAGTCAACCATTCAATCCGAAGAACCGAAATATTTCTCCTTCCTGTCTCGAATTTTCCCCCAACCAACCAATCTTATCGACGCGGTGATGTAAATATTTACTAAAAAGCTGCATTACTCGCTATATTTCAAAAAGGACTTGACATTTTTGGGATTGAAATTTTCCTAGGCAATAAGGGTTTGTAATCTAATTTATCGGACAGGGCCACGTCCGGAAGAACCTTTTACAATTTATGTATTAAATAACAATAATAAGAATAAGAAAATAAAAGGACATCATGATAAGTAATACAATATATATATGCTAGTATAATACAACACATTGTTTTGTTTGGCCCACCGGTGGGCATAAATTTAAATATAAATAAATAATAAGAATAATAGGTGATATAAGTTGGTAGATATAGAGATACACAGAGATAAATAACACATATTAGTAGTTAAATATAAACAAATACTTAGTGACATCCAAAAACAAACCACAAAAAAAAATTTCAAATCAACCAGGATGGTTGATTAACCTCTCCTTGTAATGGGATTACATCCAGAAAACCAATATAACAAGAAAAAGTCCATTGTATATATGATAAAAAACAATCAGAGGTAAGAATTTTCTCTCTCATTCTCTCTTTCTCACTCTAACTGAGTGTGGACAAGTAAATTTGTCCATTTAACATTTTATAGCACTCAACATAGGTAGTTCCTGCGTTATACTGCAGTGCCATGAAAAAAAAAAAATTATTCTCACCCCCTTTTTTTTTTTTTTTTTTTGAAAGCCACATACAATGAGATAGTAAATATAAACAATGGTTCAAACAGGACATGTTTGCATAAAATGCATACCTTTTCCTTAAGAAACTCCATCAAAACTGCCAAGTTTTCACTTCGCATCCAAAGAATACAATAAACAGTATAATAATTTGCCCTAACTTAGCTTTTTGCTATCCTGACAAAACCAAAACAAATAAAATAAAAAGTTTTCCTTATTTTTTTTTTTTTTTTGTTTTAAGTATATAAATGCGAGAAAAGTAAAAATGACAGTTTCTTTAAATATTTCTCGCATTTAAAAAAAAATACTAGTATAAGACTTGAGTGTTTACTTATACTAACACATCACATATCAAAAATAAAGGTTATAAAAAAAAAATTTATTTACAAAAATTTTATATACAAAATTCACTTTCGCTTTCTAAGTGAGTATTGGTGAGTGGGGATTTTTGACGCAGTTTTTGAATTAGTCCTAGACCTTTTCACTTTTGACTGGCCTAGCATAAGCGAAAAATCTTGTTCAAGTTCACTGACAGTAGGAGAGACCGTTTTTTGTTTAATCTCTTGGGAGGATAAAGGATATAAGGGATTTGAACCCGGCACTTCCTCATTTTCCGCTTCACTAACCGTAGGCGAGAAGTCTAGAGGGTTAAACACCTGGGAAGGTAGAGTATGGCTGGGAATCGAACCTGTCACCTGCCCATCCAGTGTCCTATGAGGGGAATTTACCTCGAAAACAGTATCAAACCCTGGCTGACCATGAGAACTGTGAATAATCTGAGAATCACTTTCTGGTGAACCAACAAAATTTAAGAGAAATCGTTTTCTCCTCTTTTCTTTTCTCGCTAACCTATACTTTTCCCAAATATCCTCCCCAGCTGAGTCTAGATCTCCATTAACTTGTACCTGTGGTGTTGTAATGTTTTCTGTCAGTTCATTCTCTATACTATCTAAGACAGGGAATACTGGTTTATTTTCTATTTTTGATAATCTGTCAACATGTACAATTTGAATATTGTTTGGATTTTTCACTTCCTGTATCTCATAATTTACAAAACCTAGTTTTCTAATAACGCGAAAAGGACCTGAGTTCTTCTTGTTAAATTTTTTACAAAGGCCTGGTTTAATAGCTGGAGTATACAGCATCACAAGATCTCCTACCTTTAAATGTTTATCAACAGCAGTCTTTTTCCTATAACTTTCCTGCCTTTCAGCTGATTTTTCTAATAGTGTTTTAGTTTGTAAGAATGTATGTTTCAGAGAGGGAATTAGTTGCTCACAGTATGAAGGGCAGTCATTATAATTAATGGGTTCTTTTTGACAGAAAATATTATAAGGAAGTTGAATATCTCTGCCGTATGTTACGAAAAAGGGTGTTTCATTAATTGTGGAATGTATACCTGACCTCATAGCTAAAAGTACGGATTTTAATTTATAATCCCAGTCATTGTGATTATTATTTAATAAGTGAGCGAGTGCATTATTCATAGTTGCATGTTGGCGCTCGCATTTCGCATTACTCTGGGGATGATAACTGGAAGTGTGTCTGTGAGTAATTTGTAATTTACTGTATACCTGTGCTATTGCTTCGCTCATGTAATTTTTACCTTTATCGGTAATTATTTTTGTGGGAGCCCCATGTCTTGAGATAAAGTCTATCAAAGTTTCTGCTAAGGTATCAGAGGTGATATTTTTACTGCATTAGCTTCTGGCCATTTACTAAAACTGTCAACATATACTACAATATATCTGTTTCCCCTTTCAGTAATGGGATAAGGACCACAGATATCTGAGTGTATGGTATCAAACGGTTTATTTGGAATTTCTAATCTCTGGAGCTCAGCTAATTTTTTAGGTTTGTGTGCTCTAAACTCTAAGCAAGATTGACAGGAAGCCACTAGTCTTTTAACGTCTGAATACATCCCTTTCCAGAAATAATTATTTTTTATCCTAAAAAATGTTTTGTAAAAACCCGCATGACATGCTACTGGAGATTCGTGAGTCATATGAAAAATCTTTGGGACAAGAGCCTTTGGCAAAACAACTCTTTCACCTTTTTCCTTTTTGTGAATTGGGTTAATTTTTTCGCACACAATAACTTCATTATTTACTGAAAATTTATAATTTTTAGGAGCAATAGGTAAGCCTTTACACAATCTAGCACTAACATATTTACAAAAATTATCTTGACTTTGAGCGCGCCTGATTTCCTCTAAAAACTCTACATTACTTAAGGTGTGAATTTCTTGATTGACATTTTCCAGTACATTACAGTCTATGGAAGGGTTATCCTCAACTTGTAGATCATGGTCAATAAACCTTGACAAGATATCCGCTTAAAGCACATAACCATCTAGCAATTCGAGATGTGGGGTCCCTAAGTTTTAACGCATACGTGAGGGCCGCGTGGTCAGTGTAAATAATGAATTTTCGATGGAAAATGTAACATTTGAAATACTGAGTTGCCCAAACCAGAGCCAACAGTTCTCTCTCAGTAGCCGAGTACTTTCTCTCAACCACTTTTAATTTTCTACTAGCAAATGCTACAGGGTGAGGAAAACCTGAATTATCATATTGACATAAAACCGCTCCCATGGCTTCTGCTGAACTGTCTGTATACAAAATAAAATCTTTTTTCATGTCGGGAAGTAACAAAGATGGAATTTTAGCAATTTCATTTTTCATATCTAAAAATTCTAGTTCAGCTTTGTCTGTCCATTGAAATTTAGACTTCTCCCTTGTCAAATTAGTTAAGTTTATTGTTCTTTTAGAATAATCACTTATATGTCTCCTATAAAATCCCACAGATCCCAGAAAAGATCTAACTTGCTTTCTGTTCACAGGTCGCTTAATTTTACTGATCACCTCAACATTTTTGTCTGCAGGAAAAATTTCACCGTTTTTAATGTTAAAACCAAGAAATGTTATTTGAGATTTAAAAAAATGGCATTTAGAGGGCTTTAGGCGTAAATTATGGGTTCTTAACCTATCAAAAACTAAATTTAATTTTTCAAAATGGGATTTTATGTCTTTAGAAGCGACACAGATGTCATCTATATAAATTAGAATGTTTAAATGTTGTAAGTCACTTAGAATAAAATTCATTAATCTTTGGAAGGCTGCGGGGGAAGATTTTAAACCGAATGAACTTCTGGTCCATTGTAATAGCTTATCGTGCGTCACAATTGCCGTAATATGTTGCTGATTTTCAGGTATCTTTTGCTGAAAAAATCCACTAGTAAGGTCTAAAGTGGTGAAATATTTGGCGCCTGCCAAAGAGTCTATTGTTTCAGAGATGTTAGGGATGGGGTAGTTGTCGCTAACTATTTTATTATTTAATTTCCTAAAATCACATGCTAGCCTAAATGAACCGTCCGCCTTCTTAACTAAAATAATGGGAGATGCATATGGAGAATTAGATGGCACAAGAATTTTTGCTTCGATGAGTGTATTTATTTGTTTATTCATTTCCTCTCTTAAGTTGTAGGGAACACGATAGGGAGAACTCCTAACAGGGGTGTCATCACTTAAATTTATGTTGTGCATAACAGTGTCACACCCTGGTAAATCAAGTACTAAGGCAGCAAAAACATCCGAGTTCTTTTGTAAAAATTTCTGTACCTCCTCTTTTAAATTTTCATCTAAGTGATCTAATTTAAACTCGGTGTCCCATTGCAAATTTATATTTTCCAACGCTCCAATTTCTGTCACTTCCCCAAACTTTACTTGGGGTTTTGGCTCTTCCTCCCCAATTTCCTCTAAGTACCCAAGTTGACAATTTTTATTTAAATGAAACGGCTGTTCTGTTAAATTTAAAACCTTTACATACAACTTATTCGGGTTATTTAAGCAAACCGTATGACTAATAACAATAGAATCAGAGATAAATTTATGAGGGTAAATAAACACATTTTTGGAACTAGAATTGTTCATGTTTCTTACTTTTACAGGTATTACTGATTCTGAGAGAGAAGGAATAATTTTTTTTGTTTTTGCATATATAGGGATAGGGTTGAGCATTGCAGTGCCAAAATTAACAGACTGGTCTTGTTGAGACCCAAACAAAATTTCAAAATTATCTCCCGTAAGTGTTTTGTTTTTGAAATCTACTTTAACATTGTATTTATTAAGCCAAGGTATCCCTAAAATAACTTGAAAACTTGGAGATAGAGAGCCTTCACATATGGCAAATGTGTCAGAAAAGTCATTTTGTCCTAATTTAAACTGTAGCTCTGCCTTACATTTTAAAGTTACTTCACCGCCAAAAAGTGTTCTGAGATTAGATGCACAGGTTTGTTTACCTACTCCCCTAAATTTTTCCACAATATTACTAGTTATCAAATTGCAGGAACACCCAGAATCGATTAACACATTATGCTGTTCACCTTTATAGAAAAATGATAATATAGGCAGTTCATTTACAAAAGATTTGTTCCAACCTGAATAAAAATATTCTGTATTTTGGGGTATTTGTGTTAAATGAGCAGGATCCCACGGCTCTACCCCCTTAGGTGAGATCCCTTCTAGTTTAACGGTTTATTCTCATTGTGGGCATTATTTTGCGATCTCTCAGTGCCTACTTGAGCACCTCCCCTACCCTGGGAACGATAACCGCTTCTGAAAGTATAATTTTGAGAATTTTGGGCTGAGTTCCTACTCTGTTGAAAATCTTTCTGTCTCTTTAAACATTCACTCTTGTAATACCCGACCTTACCACAATAATAACATACAATGTCTTTTTTAGATTTCGGAGGTGGTCGCTCATCTCTCCTATTCTCAAGGCTTTGGACTTTTGAGGAAAGCTGCGAAACTTGTACTGATAAATCAGCAATAAGATTCGCTAGAGTCTGGTGGGGAGCTGCTGACCTATCCTGGGTCGCTACTTGGGCCGCACAGGCCAACTCAGCCACATAGCCGCTTGAGCTAGAGACTTGCTGGGGGCTAACCGAGAGAAAAGCTTCCTCTTCTGCGAGCGCAATGCGTTCGACTTCTTTAACCGTAGTAGGGGACCTAGCTATAACTCCTTTTCTTATTTCTGGCCTAAGGTTCTTTAGTAAAAGAGCAAGAAGCCACTCTCTTTCAGTTTGCGCTAAATTTTCGGGGGGGATTTTCTGCGCCTCTAGAGCCCTTCTAGCCCTAACTTTTGCCTTAGCCATAAAATCTGCCACCGACATGTCGGGTAACTGTACAAAGGACCAAAAATCGTGTATCATTTTGTGCAAATCCTCCTTTGCTCCGAACCTATCTCTCAATAATTTTTCCAAATCGCCGAAATCTTTAACATGCATCTTGTGGTCCCTGTACAGCTGCTGTGCTGCCCCTGCCAAGCGCTGAGTAGCAGCGAAGAAAAGCTCTTCCTGTTTCCATCCTAGGAAACGAGCAAACTCGTGAAATTTTGAAAAGAATTCGCCGACAGAAAAAGAGGGGTCTCTCCCTGTAAAAACTGGGATGAAAGAGAGATTATCCAAGAGGAGTGCTCTTCCCTGACACTGCGCGTTTTCCACCCCCACTGCCAGTGCAGCACTCGAATTCTGACTTTGCGCGACTAGGGAATCATTCTGAAGTCCACTACCTTCTAGGCCAGGCTGTACCGGAGTTTCTTTCGGATTGTCACCTATCATTTTAGTAATTAACCTGTTTAATCTATTTATCTTCAAGTTATCCAAAAAAATATCTACCCCCCCCTTTTTTTTTTTTTTTTTTTTTGAAATAACGAGTCTCGAAAATTTAAAAATTAAGCATATAATTAAACATAGTTTAGTAAAAGTTTAGCATTTAAACAGTTTTATGAGTACAAATTATCAAATCGTGTTTTCTTTTATTTCTTTGTAAAATTTTAAATAAAAATAGACTGAAAAAAAAATATTTTGTTATCATTAAGATTGGATCAAATTATATATATATATAGGGGGCTAAGTAAATAAAAAAAATATACCGAGAGAGAGAGAAAGGAAAAAAAAATATATCCTTCCCTTGAGGGGAAAATTCAAATGCAAGGAGAGGGCAATACCCAAATTTAGTACTTAATACCTTTAAATAGTACTCTGTTATATTGCTTTCAAATAACCCATAAGGCACAAACCACAATAATAAAAAGAAATATTATAAAGAGAAAAATAATTCTCAAGGATACAACAATAAAACAAAATGTTATTTACCCGCAAAAAGATCTACATATATATTTTTAATGTCTTCACACCATTATATACTCTTATATATATAAGTATATATTTTTCTCTTTTATATTCCCCTATTTAATTTTTTTTTTTTTTTTTTTTTAAATAAGGAGTCTAGAAAATTTAAAAATTAAGTATAGAAATAAAGATAATTTTGTAAAAGTTTAGCATTTAAACAAAACAGTTTTTGAGTAAAAAAATAAAAAAAAATATATCAAAACTTTTTTTTTTTTTTTTTTTTTTTTTTTGATCCTATGATAACTAAGCTATACTAGAATAAAAACTTACTAGAAATAATAAAATCATTAATATCAAATTACACTTATCCAATAAGGGAATATAAATCTTTTATAAAGGAAATAGCATACTCCAAATCAACAATATTAAGCATCAACAACAAAAAAAAAAAATGAATCTTTTCTATAAAAATATCAACCTGCCGCCAATAATATTTTAGTAACTAAATTTATTAATATCTTAAATTTGCGATCCTGGTGACACGGCGCCAGTTATATTGTGTGGTCTTTTCTTAAAAAAAAACATTCACTCTATAGGCTTTATTCAAATTAGCATTCTTCAACTTTTAATATACCAAATTTTGCCTGGATTTTTTTTTTTCTATTAATAATAAATCTAATCTTCACATAAAATTTATTAAATTAATAAACATTTAGATTCTATAGATTACGAATACTTATTATCAATATAAATATTCTAAGTTCTGAACTCAGAGTTTTCCTTGGGTTTCTCCAGAACTGTCGAATAACAATTTTCAGAATACAGGTTTATTTCCAGGCAAAGCCAAATGCATTTAAAAAGAAAGCACCATAAACTTTTAAGCCCTGTTCATATAGTGATTTCATTAAAATTTTAACTCTTTACCCCTTCTCAGATATAAAAAAATATATATAATTTTTCCTACTCAATCAAAAAAAAAAATAACCTGCGTTGTGTAAATGCCAATTTATACCCAGGTAAAAACAACAATGATAGCAGTGTCTAATTGTTACCTATCTTGCAGTAAACTGAACATGTATGTTTAATTTAATTCTTCAATATATATTCAGGTATTATTACACTTCTCTTTTATATAGATATATATCTATTATTATTATTAATATCGTTGATACACTCATATTTTTCTTTTTCTATGTTATAGACCTCACTGTTTCTAATTATCATCCAAGTATTTAAATTACTAACAGGAATCAAGCAGTACTTAAATCAAATAAAAATAACCATAAAAATAAAAAAAAATATTAATTTTTTATTTCTTCATCACAACTGGACCTGAAAAGAAAAAATTGTTACCTCAGTCCTCCTTTGGAATTGCAAACAACTAAAATTTACTTTTACTCGGTGATCACCACCACTTCTCTTAATCCAAATAATTCACTTAACTCTTTCCCTTTTTTATTTATATTACCATTAGCAGTCAAAACACAATTCCAAAACAGAGGACTGAACTAACTCACTGCCCTGATCCTGTTCATTTTAAATCCAAAAGAATCCATGAAATATTTCCTTTTTTTAACCGACTTCAAAAAAAGAAGGAAGGTTCTCAATTCAAACCGTATGTTTTTTTTATGTTTGTTAGCTCATAACTTCTGAACGGATGCTCCGATTTTGATACTTTTTGTTTTGTTGAAAAGGTCTTGGTCTGCAATAGGTCCCATTGTAATATCTTTACGATATAAAGAAAATACAGAGTGCCCAAAAAAATCAGTCCCAACTCTTTAACTGTTAAATGGCTGCAGCTATAGTGATAAAAATGGTATGTAAGTATAGTAAAGTGGCCCTGCAGTATAAGGTTAAACGGTTAAACCACTTGCCGCGCCACCTGGTGGAAAATAGTGGAGTTAGTGTTCCTATCTCGAAAACGGTTCAAGAGAAAAAAAGTGAATTAGAAAGTTGAAGATTATCATCGATTTAGTACAAAAAGACAGTTTAGACATTCATGCTAGCGTATCTACCTCGGAAACGGTTCAAGACAGGGGAAAAAAGTGAATTATAAAATTGCAGAGCATCATCGATTTAGTACGAAAAAATAGTTTTGACATTGATGCTAAAAGTACAAGGCTAAAAACGTGCCTTTTTTTGTTCGCAATTTCTTACTATACACACTTGAGCTACATTGCTCACGTAGTAGCGTAGCTGGTGAGACATACGCTATATAGTTCAAAATACGGTTACTTGATACTTTTTGCTTTGTTGTAGAGATCTTGGTCTGAAGTAGGTCCCATTATAACATCTTTACAATCTAAAGAAAATAAAGCGCCATCTGGTGAAAAACAGCGGAATTAGCTCTCCTATCTTAAAAGCGGTTCAAGATGGGAGAAAAGTTAATTACGAAGTTGTAGAGTATCATCGATTTACTACGAAAAGACAGTTTTTAGACATTATTGCTAAAAATAGAACGCTTAAAACGTGCAATTGTTTGTTCGCAATTTCCTACACTGTGCACACTTGAACTACGTTGCACGCTTTACAGCGTAGCGGATGACACGTATACTCTGTGGTTCAAAGTACTGTTACTGTAAGCAGTCATATCGATTAGCCCAAAGTCGTTTTCAACAAACTTCAGAAAGGAGGGTGTTCTTAATTCTTGCTACGTGTTGTTGTTGGTGTTTGTAAGCTTATAACTTCGTAAGAAATGCTCTAATTAACCGACTTCAAAAAGGAGGAGGTTCTCAATTCCAAGCGTATGTTTTTTTGTTTTTGTTTTTGTTTGTTAGCTCATAACTTCTTAACGGTCGATCCGATTTTGATACTTTTTGTTTTATTGTAAAGGTCTTGGTCTGAAATAGGTCCCATTGTAAGATCTTTACGATCAAAAGAAAATACAGGGTGCCCAAAAAAGTCAGTTCCGACTCTTTTAACTGCTGAACAGCTGCAGCTATAGTCATAAAAGTGGTATGTAGGTACAGTAAAGTGGACATGTGCTACGCGATTCAACCGCCTAAAGCGCCACCTGGTGGAAAAGAGTGGAGTTAGCAATCCTATCTTGGAAACGTTTCAAGACAGGGGTAAAAAGAGAATTATAAAATTGCAGAGCATCATCGATGTAGTACGCAAAGATAGTTTAGACATTAATGCAAAAAACAAAACGCTTAAAACGTGCATTTGTTTGTTCACAATTTCCTATTTTGTGCACACTTGAAAAACATTGCATATGTTGTAGCGTATAGCGGGTGACATTTATGCTATGTAAAATTCAAAGTATATTTATTGTAAGCGGTCACGTCGATTAACGCATAGGCGTTTTAAGCCGACTTCATAAAGGAAGAGGTTCTCAATACAAACCATGTTTCTCGTTGTTGTTGTTGAAATTTGTTAGCTTATAATTTCGTAAGAGATGTTTTAAATTTAATACTTTTTTTGTTGTCGTAATGATCTTGGCCTGAAATAAGTTTCATTATGATTTTATTAAGATGTCAGCTGCAATGCATGTTTTGCTCTTTGTTTGAACTTTACGCTGCGCAATTTCCAGCGCAGCGGGTGATTTACTGTAAAAATCAATATATATGCCTAACAGAATTTTCGGTTACGAATACAGCGTATCCTTTCTTTACATTTCTAAAGACTTTTTAATTTAACGTATGATCGTTCAATAGATAGTTTTTTGGTCATATCCGATAAAAGCAAGAAAAGCGACACAATTTAAAAATGCAGCATTTGAGAAAAATCAACTTAAAAATAACTTGACTAGAATAAAACTGGCACAACTGTCTCTCGAGTGGATAACTTTCTAGATGGAGATGTAACTTTTCTGTTCACTCTGGGTGCATTTAATGTATTTTTCAGTGACAAAAACCATTTTTTGAGTAATGTCACTTTTTTGGGAAGTTGTGATATGTGAAACTTCCGTCGAACGTCTTCTGATGCTCTGCTATAGAAATAAGTTTTCACTGAAAAGAGAAAAATAAAATCTTTTTGTAAAAAAATAGAACCGACTCCAAAAAGGAACTACTATTAAAACAACTAAAAATGAAAGAAAATTGGCAGAAAATGGAACTGTAGATTGCGCCTAAAAGTATAAAATAATTTCCTTCGCCAAACAACCTATAACACTACAATTAATCATAACTTTTGAAGTCGGCGCAAAATTAAATAAAAATTGATACCTTTTCAATACAAAAATCAAATCCTATTCAAAATACACGTCTCACATTGTTACCTGCAAGAAGCAGCCGAAAACTACTTTGATTCAAGAAAACAAATAAGATTTTGTAAGCAGCAAAAGTTGGCGAAGATGCTGGTATCTGACGTCCTTGGTGAACGAAAAATCGCAAAATTATCTGGCAAACATATTTAATTTCTTTGGGATATCATGATTATTTTAAAAAGGTATATCAAGAGAGTAATCAAGAATATGAAACAACACATCGTACAATATATATTATGAAAATATACATCTTGTGTGTATATTTTTGCCTTACGTTTATATCGCCAAATTCAAAAGCCATCAAGGATGATCTAACTTCGTAGAAACATAAATACCGCATTCTGAAGAATGTTCACTGTTCTATGTAGATGCTACAAATGGACCAATTGTATACAGTGATAAAATAATAAAGGAAACATTTAAATGAATCATTCGAGACAATAGCATTTGTTGCTATCGATCTAAAGACAGACCTTTAAAAACTAATTAAATTTTATTTAATTTTGCGCCGACTTCAAAAGTAATGATTAATTGTAGTGTTATAGGTTGTTTGGCGAAGGAAATTATTTTATACTTTTAGGCGCAATCTACAGTTCCATTTTCTGCCAATTTTCTTTCATTTTTAGTTGTTTTAATAGTAGTTCCTTTTTGGAGTCGGTTCTATTTTTTTACAAAAAGATTTTATTTTTAAGTTTATAGTTATTAGCTTCTATGGTCTATTCGATTATTTGGTGTTAAACTAGCTGCTCAAATATTCATTAATCATGTACTAAATTAATAAGGGGACACTGCCATCACTGGGTTAAATAAATACAAAAAAAGGACATTTTGTTCTTTAATTCTACTCCTTTATCTAGTGGTTACTAGTTAATGATAAGAAAAAAAAATCTTTATCAAACAAAAATCAATTCTCCATCTCTATAAAAAAAAAAATATCTCAAAAGTAACTGTAATAATTTCTTAAGGACATAAATATTACCGTATAAAGGTAAAATAGATATCCAACATTTGAGACTTAAATTTTAAACAAAATTTATTATAATAAAAAACTGTTTTTATAAAATACAGGATAATCAAGCTTCTACACAATTTAACACTACTATTTTTTTTTTTTTTTATCTATACATAATCACTTTTAAATAAGTTCAAATGAATAAAAATATGATTGTACTCATCTTATGTAAAAAGTTCACACACAATAAACATAACATATTAGAAAAGTTTACAAAACTTACTAGGCAATTCCATTGAACGTAGCGCTGTCCAACTGGCGATCTAGAGTTGAGGGAATTCAGAATTTTCAGGACTGCTAATCATTTTGGCTTTTGGGGGGCTTGGGACATGGGCGTTCACTGGCACTTTTCCTTTCCCGGGACGGGTTCAATCTCGTAAATAACTACCACGAGGACCCCATTTTTCAGACTCGAAGACCAGAGCTGCTCCGCATTAACCGCCACACTCCCTTTGAGTTTGTCAGATGATATTCTCGTCGAACAAAATACTGAAGCTTGGACGAGAGCCTTACTGCCGCCCCAGTCTCCCACCTCTCCGTGAGGTCTTCTCTGACCGGGGTAGTCGGCACAGATTTTGTTTTGGTCCACATATTAATCTAACGTCATCATGGTGAAGAAGCGTCTCAGTTGTTACCTTAATCGCCATAATTTCTAAGCAGAAGTATGCCTGGTTTATAGCAGCTAGCTCCGCTGGACGTAATCAAAGCCGGGGCTCGCCGTCAAACCTTGCTAGTCTCCCCGCCACTGGAGAGCGCCTGGGCCCGCGATTGTTTTTCAGTCCTTGCCTGCCTTCTGAGTTGCTACCGGAGAGCCGAAAAAACAGACGATCATCCTCGTTGAAAGCCTTCTTGCTAATGCCTAGTCTGAGGGAGCTCTAAAGACCCCTCTCTTTTTTCAAGAGAAGCCCGCTACATTTCTTTTCTCGATGGATGCTTAACGTCGAATGCCCCATTTTTCCCCCAAAAAGCGAAGAGCATTCGGGCCCGTGTTGCCAACAACAGTTCTCCAAATTATTCACTGCCCAATAAAAATTCACTCCCTCAAAAACACACCTCCTAGTAACGCGAACATTGGCCAAGGGGCCCCTGTCAAGGCGTGCCCAATTCACCCCACACGGATGAAATAAAGAAGAAAAAAAAATTTTCTCCGACCCCCAGAGTCGCGAAGGAAAAAACATATGGCAATTACAACAAAATTCCAGTATTAACCTTTTTTGAACTTGACAGATTTACTGAAATCCCCGTGTGATAGGACCCGAATTTATGTAATCGACAGATAACATTAAAGTTTAAAGTTACCCAACTCCTCTGCCATTTTACGAGCAAGATAGCATTCTTGAGTTCCCGAAAAACACAAAATCATGCGAAAGAGGTACTGGCCTCACACGAACACACGAAAACATTCCTATCGCCTGTCATTTTCCACGAAAACTGCATCTCTGCGAACCTGTTGTCAACAACATCTGTGGGCAAAGACTCTTCCTTTCCCTCGAAGTAAAAACAATATAACGGTCATTCCATTCCAACCGACTATCTTGTTTTCGTAAATAAGCTAAGAAAATTCTTAAGTGCAATTACACGCAGTTTTTGAAATAAAAAAAAACTAAGAATATATATAAAAGTTTTTAAATAAAATTAAACCGTTCGTGTAACATTTAAAAATTATAGAAACATATAGTTTTGTAGAATTGGTAAATTTAAAAAAAAATTTAGTTTTCTGTACCAAGGGTTTAAAAAATATAGTTTAGTAAAAATATACAAGTTTTGAATAAAAATGAAACAGTTCGGGTAAAATTTAAAATATTAAAATTTAAAAAATATAGTTTTTGTAGAAGTTCGAAATTCACCATAACAGATCATTTTTATTTTTAATGATAAATACTAGTGATTTGATAACGCTACTTGTTACACTAGAAAACTGATTGTTGGTTTTTTTTGGATTTTGAATAAAGTAAATAAATAATGAAAATTAATAGATCGATTAAAGGCCGGAAGTAATTAAGTTAGTGGTAGTACATTAATTTAGTTGTGCCGTATATATGTATACATTAAACTGCCGAATTGCCAAAACTTTTATATCCTAAAATATAATGATCATTTAAATTAAATAAATAAAACAATAATAGAAAAAATAATGAAGTACATTTAAAGGATAACTTACCCCGTGAAGAAATAACATATACCTGAAAAATAAAGGTTAACTGGTTCAAAATGCACATAAAATTGATTCACTATGACACTTATCTCGTAATTACGCACATTCTTTATTATAAGCACTTCTAATTTCTTGTAAACCACATACAAAAATATATTGTTGACGTAGACGTACCGGTACGTGCATCATTTTAAATTGCTATTACATTATTTTGCAGAATCTGACAGAGGATTGTTATAATCAAATTATAGGATATATTAAAGAAACTTTCGTATTCTATATTTGGAAGGAGGATACTATCATAGGCCTGAGTATGAGTGTTTTAAAGAAAGTTAGTCTCTCAAGTCAATGAAGTTCATGGCCTATCATATTTCAAACACAATATATACGACTTAAAGATCGTTCCTCCAATTATTTTTCCACTCACAATTCCTTTATCCTCTACATATCTATGGTATCTCTCATGAAGTAAATTAGTATCGGCTTGATAGCATAAAGTTGAAGTTGTTACGTTCGGTGCATCTTAACTATTTTCATTATTCTGCTTTGCTACACCACTGTAAGATGATTGTTGATTGAAAAAATTAGGTAATTGGAGCTAAAATAAGTCTTTTTGCTCCTTCATCGCACCACAAGATGCTTTGACTAATAGAAAAACGAAGTAGATCCCCGATAGAGATGATTTCATATTTAAGACAACCAGCAGCGGATGATCCTTCCCCAAGCCTCGAATTAGGCCTAGTAAGGTGCCCGGAACGTCGATGAGTCTTGCAGATATACACTTTATTGGTATCTTCCATCATTTGATGTTTGCTTGAATGTAGATTCGAACAAAATATATTTAACTCGAAAGCTTGGTTTAGAAATCATTTTAAGTATGCCTAACCGTAAAACTACTCGCGCGCATCGGCTATAAGCCGATGCCGCCGAGCGGCGAAAAACACACCACCTTCTTCCACAAGAGCTTACCAGAGAGAGTGAAAAATCTGACGAAAATCCAATTTTTTCGCGAGCTTGAGACTATTTACCGGAGTATACGGGCGCGTGGTAAATAGTTCAAAAAACAAATATTTTATTTGGATCGTCTGTTGAATAAATAAAAATAAGATGAGAATAAATGAATTTAATTTTAAGAGAGGAATATTTTATATCGGCTTATTTTTTGGAATGAATGTTAAATATTTAAAAAACACATTTTCCTGTAGTGACGCCACACTTTGAATCGGCGTAGCGATATATTCGCTGCGGACCGAATCGAACATTCTAGAAGAAGAATTTGAAAATCGTAAGTGGAAATGACGTCACTGATTTTCATTAAGGGAATCTGAAAGTTAGGAAAATTATTAAAATTGGTTTTGAATTAATTGAGGCCGATATAAAATAATTTTAAAACGATCTGAGCATTTTATCAAAATTAATTTTTTAATAGGTGAAAACGTTTGTTTACGTTTCGCGGACATCGGTCCTGGATATCAATTCTGGTTTGTTTACAAACAAAACGTTTCACATGAAAATTTTGAACTTTTCTATTATTGCAAATCGAGGAATTTTAAAGGAATAAATAGGAAAAATTAATTAAATAAAAGAAACGAAAATATTTTCCGGGGAATTTAATAAAAATTAATTAATTTTAAAAGTGTTAGAATTACCATTCTAACACTACTATTTTTGTCAGTTGTATATAAAACATTTGTTATATTTATATAAAAAAAAATTAACTTTGATAGTTTACTTTTCTAATTATCGAAAGTCTTCGACATATTTTAAAACAATATATAAAAAATTAATTATACATATCTAAAAAAATATTTTTCATGTGTCATTTAAAATATAATCGATAGATTGCACCATCATTACGGAATTTTGTTGTAACAAATGAAAAGTGATCGAAATGCGTTCAGAAAGGAGCTGACAGTTTAACGATCAAGTTGACTGAAAATGTTTTTGATCAAAAAAGACTGATTTTACTCAAATTTGGTTTTTTTCTTAGAAATTCTTCTCAAATTATGGCTAAAAATATTGAGTAAGCATATGAGTAAGTAAATTCGGTCACACATTTTAAGAGAGTTCAGACTTTCCATTATTGTTCAGTAACTTAAAATGTGAGTTAAAAAAAAAAATTATATTTATTGATAATATCAACAATTATGCTATTATTCACCTACAATTGATCATTATAGGAGAAAAGTAACAAATAAAAAACATAAAAATATTACAATACATTTGTAAATATTTAAAAAAAAAATCAAAAAACAATAAAATAACATATTTCTGTCTTATGAAATCTATTTATTAAAAGATTTATTTCTTTGTATCATATTTGTTTTTATGCCAATACATCACTCTTTCTAAAACTAAATCCAGCAGCTATTAAAACATTTTACTAAGTGTATCTTTTATCATTAATTGTAACTGTCACTGCACCATTGCTACAAACAGTTTCATGTATTGTCATAATTTATAAAACAAATCTTAACAACAGTTATGATATACCGGTTAATCAATCCTCAGGAAATTCCATTTGCTTCTCGAAATAATTTTAACACTGTATTTATTATTAAGCTTATTGCATGCTTGTTTTGTTAAAACTAAACCCTTATAATATATATTTATAATTATATTTTGAAAGCAAACTTGGTAGCTTAAGCAAACATTGTTATTTTCTTATTAAGTATACAGGTCCAATGCATTTCAAAAATTATAACTTGTGATTTATAAATAAATCATTCAAAAGACAACAATATTAAAGATGCACTGTTCCGAAAACCCTGTATATAGCCTAAAAGTCATAAGTCATATCTGATTTCCATTAAAAAAGCATATATCAGCATTGTCTGTCCAGATATCGTTGCATTAATTTGCCATTAAACATACATTGACTCGAACACACCTCGTTCTGGATTAATAAGTACATCGTTGTTACGCATATTTAAGTCCTTTCATCAAAGAATTTGTTAATAGTTAGATAATACATAAAATTAGATCACGAAATATTTAACTGCAAATTTATTCTATATAAAACTTTCGAAATTATTACCTGTGACGAAATCTAAGTATTTTATTAGCATACCAAATCTCCCAGAAAGAAAAAAAAAAAAAAAAAGCTTTTTTAATATTTTTCTAATAACAAGTAAAACATCATTTAAATAGAAATTGCATTTGGAAAAATAAGTTGCTTGCATAAAGTTCCACAAAAAGATTGAAATTATTGTAATTAAAATATTATTTTCATAATTCAGCTGTTCACAGAAAGGATACTTTTGAAAACATCTGAAATATTTAAAAATGATAACTTTATTTTGGCTTAATTTTCTTGACTTTAAAGCAGAGGCTTTCTTTGAAACAGATAAAATCTTCACCAATTTGAATAACCAAATGTTAGTACGTGAAAAGAACTTATCTCTAGAAAATTAAAATTTTAAATTTTGTTGAATAATTTCGTATTTATAAAAGTTTACAACTGTGGTATTTGTTAAAACTCGTAATTCGAGATGTTCTCGGGTGATAACATTTATAACTACACACAATCAATTTTAAATAACGTAAGATATTCAGAGATACTGGAGTTCAAGATCATTATGCAAATTAGGAAAGTTTACAATAGTTATTGAATAAATTGTTGTTCATTTTAATTTACTAAGCATTTAAGTTTCGGTCCCTATTCGTTAAATCATTTAAATTTGGTGTTAAATTCCAACTAGCCAATAAAGCCTATTAATTTTGCCTGGTTTTCAAATGTAAGGAAAAATAAAACTTTTTTTTTTCTAGCATAGGGTAAGTGCTCCAGTGATTGACATACTCCAGTACAGAAATAATTAATAAGTAAGAAAAAAAAAATAAAAGCACATGTTTTACATATAAGAATGTTAACATTGTATGTCAAACACTGAAGCATAGGTAAAACCATATAGGTAAACCATAGGTAAAACCATAGGTAAAACCATAGGTAAAACCATAGGTAAAACCATAGGTTTACCAATAACTGGTAAAATGAAAAACTAGTAGTGTCAAGCACTAGAGCATAGGATGCTAGTTACTGGTAAAATGAAAAACTGCCAGTGTCAATTACTAGAACATTGAGTGGGTGTAAAATAAAAATTCATTAAAAAGAATACTAATTTATCAATTGTAAAATTTGTGAATGTGAAAACGAAAAAAAAAAAAAAAAAAAAAAAAACAAAAAAAAAAACATTGGTAATGTATAATTGTGTAAACAAATTTTCCCATAAACAACATAGACCTTGCCTATCAGTCAGATTAGATATTACACGCTTTTAAGTAAAGAAACGTTACACTGAATTTTACCTTATTTGTATTTGGTAGCACGGATTGCACTTAAACTTAGAAATTATATTTTTTACCAGTACCATCTAAATTCTCCGTGAAGTGTATGGTATTATCAACAAATTTATGAATCAGAATAGTCAGTGACTTTATATTATGTAACCACTATTTTTAAACAGTAATATTTTTCTACTATTATATAAAGTGCAGATTATTACTGTACAAAAATAGTAGTACTGGAATATAAGAAAGCTGGTTACCATAAAAATATAACTGAGTTGTCTGTAACAGTTCGAATGTCATAACTGGAACAATTAAAGATCACTAAGCAATAAGTAGCTGTAATCTTTTACTTAAAATGAAAGTTCCAAAAATACAAAAAATTGTTTCACACAAAGGATTTTACTGTCTTTTCAACCGGTGTTAAGAATTAAAAAAATTCTCTTTAAGTAATATAACATTTAACACACTACTTTTAATCAAAAAATGAATATAAATATAAATAAATAAAATATTTTTAGACCTTTTAAAAATGTGAAAATGGTTTTTAAATGCGTTCAGTAAAAAAATATTTTAAAGAAAATTTATCATGTTGCACAATTATTTTTATTTATTTATTTTATGTAAAGTTTATGTAATTCATTTTTTCAACAATAATGCATATCCTTTTAAGTACAGCAATCTTTGTCGCAATGTAAATAGTATTTTTTGTACATAAATTATTCATAAACGATTGCCATAGAAGGAAATGCTTGTGGGCTATACCTTTTGTTGTATTAGAAAGTTTAAGCTTATTAGCGTCTGATAAAGATGATAGATTTTATGTTAAAAAAGACCACATCACTGTACATTTAAAACATTTTGCTTTTAGAGCTGGCAGATGGAAGATACCTGATTCGAATCCAGGTCGCGTTCTTTGAACTAGTCTTTCACAGTTTTCTTTTTTTCTTTTTTTTTCTTCTAAAATTCTAGTAATACGGCTTAAGACCCCTTCTTGAACGGCTTAACTCTCACAGACGGCATTCTCCCCAAAGTCTAAGTTCCTTGTATAATTTCTAGTACTATAAGAAGAAAAATCATGATAAAATTAAAATACCACCACACTGTATTATAAATTATTTTCAATTTACCTATTTTAAATCAAACAAACAATGCAAATTTTATGTTCTGAATGGCTTATTTTTCACATATATCATCTCAAAAAAATTCTGTCATAATATAAATATATATATATATAATATTTTTAGACAATTTAATTCTAGTTTCAAATTAGATTATTTATTTTGTAACATAAAAAATATCATTTCTAGAATAGTGTTGAAATTACCATAAATTTTCGAATGCATGAATAATGAATGTTGACATCATTCACAGAAAGTTTATATATTTTCCTTATGTCAGAAAAAAATTCATTATGGGACAAAATATTTTACTAAACTTCTGTGTTTTCTATTCATACGAAAAAAAAAAAACTTACTTTTACTGATTACAGCTATAAATTTCATAAAAGCACGTGCTAATGGCATCAGAGGAATTTTAATAACGACCACCCGTTGTCAGAATGGTCGTATACAGCCTAACATGTACTTTAAGGATTTTAACGAAAGATGTTTACACAAGCCGTAGATTATTAAATAATCTTATGTATTTTTCGCTACAAAAGATAACTTACTTTTGTATTGCTTAATTCAGTGGTTTCGCACGTGATTTGAAACTTAAAAAATGTAAAAAAGGTTTTTTTATATGAATCTGTGGTAAAGAAGTTCGAAATTCCAGAAAAATAAATATTATGAAACATATCGTAACTTTTTAGTTATATATATATATTTAATTTATAATAAATAATGCAATTTTTATGCAATAAAATAGGTTTTAAATAAGCCTGCATATTAAACTAGCAGACATTTCTCGCTTTACTAGTAAATACGGACTAGAGCACCTTAAAAGGACTCCCACAGAGGGCACTTCCTCTCAGAGTTCGGACCCTTGCGCAGTCAACTGACCTCAACCATTTGAGGTACAAGAAAATTGCCCTTATTATTAGACTGCCAGCAGAACGTACGATCAAAATTAAAGTAAAAGGAATAGGGTAGGTGCTCCAGTGATTGGCATGCTCTAGTAATTGACATCTATCTCGAAATAATTAATTAATAAGAAAAATAATAAATCATATATTTTACATATAAGAATTTTAACATTTTATGTCAAACACTGGGGCATAGGGTGCTAATAACTGGTAAAATGAATAACTAGAAATGTCAAACACTGGAACATAGGGGGCCAATTACTGATAAAATGGAAAACTGGCAGTGTCAATTACTGGAACATTGAGTGGGTGTCAAATAAAAATTCATGAAAAAAAAAATTGTTATCAAATGTATATATTTTAACATATATGTGGTTCTGAATGTCTTTCATGCCATACGTACTAACTTAAGATTTCTAAAAATATTTTCTGATGACTAGAACATTAAAAACATCAGAGACTGCTCTAAAAGTGTCAATCACTGGTGCACTTACCCTAAATCACTTTTTCTGTTATGTTAAAAAAAATATATAATTTTGCTAAAAATTTCGGGAGTGAATTTTTGCAGTTGGGATGACATTTTGCTGACGGGGGTGAATTTTTGCAGTTGTAATTGCGTCTTCGCAGCGAGGACACTGCACTTCAATGGGTTAATCTTAATAACAACACCTGTTTCAGTTATTTGCACATTTAAATTATTATTATTATTATTTTATGTATCATTGTATCATTGTATTATTATTATTGCTTTATGTATCATTTTTATAAATAATGATAACTAATATAAACTTAATTTTATAAATAAAAATTAACAAAATTTCCATTGAAATCGTTGCGATTACATATAATTTTGGGCCTTAGGCTTTCCTAACCTAGCCCCCTTCTGCTGGTTGTAATTTGCTGCCCAGACGCCCCAGACAGTCTGTGCTGCTATAATACATTTGCATATAATAGCACGTTTTGCTACTTATCTTGCACTCACTTTGAGGTCTGAGTTGATATCTTTTTAATTAGCTGAAATAATTTAATTTAAATGGTTAACTCGAAATCATCGGATTATTTCGTATCTTTTGGTACGTCCACGTCTTTCTGTGTTTAAGAGTTCGTAAGCTGGGCATACATATAAATGCATTTTAACATTATGTGTTTTTCGTTTACCATAAATATTAAGATTAAAAAAAAAAAAAAAAAAAAAAAAAAAAATCGAACAGCAATTACTGCAATCGTTTTTAGAAGTTACAAAAAAAAATTAAAATTAATTTTCTTATTAATAATAATTAATACACACACACACATGTATATATACAGGGCAATTTTTCTTTTAACAAACACTATTCAGAGCCTAGACCTGCAAGCACAATCTAGCAACCAAAATGGCAGCAATCTTGGTATTTATGCTAATGGGGACATGGGAAGTAGGATTATGTGAAAAAGAAAAAAGTTCCAAAAATAGAAAAAAGGGGTATTCATGGCGATGTTGTAGCTTACCAAACCGAGAATTAATATAAAGTATTAGTATCGAACAAAATTCAAATTTATGATTTAATAGGCGGCAATAGCTTTTGTCATTTGCACTATAAAAATATGTGGACAACTCCGAAAACTATGCTCAGCTGAAGTGAGACAAGCTCAACTGAATATACCACTCAAATTACCAGAACAAGGTTATATTAAATGTAGTCGAATACTTCGCTAGAGAAACGAATGAAGTCAATAAAGCTTCACATTTCACTGCGATTTTTTGTGTTATTACTTTTCTTCTTCTTCTTTTTATTATTCTTATTTAATAACGCTTTTTACAGTGTACAGCATCATAAATACTCCTATCGGCGATTTTTGGATTTTTTTTTTTTTTTTTTTTTTTTCCTATGGTATCCTATTTTCCATGTCAACATTAGTCTCTATACCAAGTTTGGTGCCCCTTCGGTTGGAGATCGAGCTATAAGTGGTTCTGAATAGTGTCAATTAAAAAATAAAATCACCCTGTACATATACTTGGTGCGGTAAAAATACCTTCAATTCACCACATTTAAACTAAATGAAATACTAAATGTAAAATTGAATGTCGTAATGTATGGGATAAGAAAATAGTCAATGGATTAATAAACAAGAAAATTATTTCCACTTTAAAATTTTTAAATGTTTAAAGCATGAACTATGAATTAATTAAATTTTAAAGTGCTTGGATATAAACTAAAACATTTCAAGGAGAGGGATATAAAATATTGTTGTTCTATAAGATAGGCTGACTTTAAACATGTTGCTATGCGAAGAATATTCCGCTTGTAATTACAAAAGTAGCATACATTTCATATAAAAATTAAAGTTTTTAAAATATATGTAAAAATAGTTTATTATTTTTTTAAAGAAAGCTATGAAATAACACCAAACATATATTTTTTAATTTATCTTTTAAGACTTTACACACACACAAAAAAAAAAAAAAAAAAAAAAAGAAAGAAAAATTTTTTTTTTTTTTTTGTTACATAGTCGTGATGTCTGGGATTAAAAAGCAGTCAATGGATCAATAAACAAGAAAAATATTTCCACTTTTAAATTTTTAAACGTTTAAAACGAGAACTGAGAATTAATTAAATTTTAAATTGCTTAGATATAAACTAAAACATTTAGAGGAAAGGCATATAAAAAAACGTCGTTCTATAAGATAGGTTGACTTTAATATGCTGTTGTGAGAAGAATATCCAGCTTGTAATTACAAAAGTAACATAAATAAAATATAAAATTCAAAGTCTTCAAAATATACGCAAAAATAGTTTATTTATTTTTTTAAAGAAACTATACAATAATTCCAAATATATATTTTTACTTCCATTACCCTACTACCGTAGGTAATGGAAGTATTGTATTCGGTCTGAAAATTCGATATCGGGTTTTCACCTGATTTACACGTTTTAAGGTCCCCTGAGTCCAAAAAAGTGGTTTTTGGCAATTGGTCAGTGTGTATGTATGTGTGTGTGTGTGTATGTATGTATGTATGTGGAGAATCTTCAGGCTATTATAGCTCAGAAACTAATAAAGATAGATCTACGAAACTTTAGAATTGAAATACGTCTGGTGTACAGATGAAATTTCCAAATTTTGGTGAAAATTGAAAAACCGGAAGTGGGACATCGGAAAGCGGAAGTGGGACCGTAAGTCCGTATCTCAAAAACGGCTCTAACGATTTTCTTCAAACTTTCTATATAAACACTCTATTAGATGTCCTTTCGAATGATAAAGTTGGTTAGTTCAGGAAAATTGATAGGCGGCCTGTATAAATAGCTCAATTTCAGGCCTCGCAAAGGCGTTCCTTTAGAAACGGTTGTACGGATTTTTTTCAAACTCGCCATTTTAACTCACTTTTAAATATGCTTTTGTATGTAATTATTGTTTTCCTGTCAATAATTGAGTTTAACCGGAAGTGGGACATCGGAAACCGGAAGTGGGACCGTAAGTCCGTATCTCAAAAACGGCTCTAACGATTTTCTTCAAACTTGCTATATAAACACTCTATTAGATGTCCTTTCGAATGATATAGTTGGTTAGTTCAGGAAAATTGATAGGCGTCCTGTATAAATAGCTCAAGTTCAGGCCTCGCAAAGGCGTTCCTTTAAAAACGGTTGTACGGATTTTTTTTCAAACTCGCCATTTTAACTCACTTTTAAATATGCTTTTGTATGTAATTATTTTATTCCGGTCAATAATTGATTTTTTGTAAAAGTTGGTATCTCAAAAATGGCTCTAACGATTTTCTCTTTAGGTCACTTTTATGTTTTCTGATTACATTATCTCTCAAAAATGCATATAATACATGTAATAGCGGGTAATGGAAGTCGTGTGGTTGTTTCACGCCAGATTTTTTAATTTATCAGTTAACACTTTACACACACACACACACACACAAATGTTTGGGAAATTCATATCGTGATATATGGGACTAGAAAACAGTCAATGGATCAATAAACAAGAAAAGTATTTCCACTTTAAAATTTTTTAACGTTTGAAACGTGAACTAAGAATTAATTAAATTTTAAACTGCTTGGATCTAAACAATATTTCAAGAAAAGTAATGTAAAAAATCGTTGTTCTACAAGATAGGCTGACTTTAAATATGCTGTTAGTACGTGATGAATATCAAGCTTGTAATTACAAAACTAGCATAAATATAATATTAATTTTAAAGTTTTCAAAATATGTGCAAATATTGTTTATTCATTTTTTAAAAGGAGCTGTACACTAATTCTAGATACATTTTTTAATAAGTTAAGCTATCACACATACCAAAAAAAAAAAAAAAAAAAATGTTAAATACAAAAGCAAGTTTTTAGATAAAGTAATGCCTAAGCAGAAACACTTTGAGTTCTAAGTAAAGAGCTAGTCAAATTTTAGTTGCAATTTAAAAATCATTCTCATTTTGTATCATAAATCCAATTCCTTAATAAGTGTGCAGCTTTTTCCAGCCACAATCATTATATTGCAGGCTTTTATCAGGATGTAATCAAATTCCACCTAAAACAACTTGTTGTAATTATTATTATTAATATTATTATTATATATTATTATTATAATAGCTTAATGCATGCTTGTCTAAATCACATTAACTAAATCAAATCAAATGATGAATTTTCTTTCTAGAGCTGAGGTTGCACTGCATAGGGCGCAATTTTTAGTGCTATTAGTTGTGAATAATATTTAATAATAATTTTTTATTTATTTTATTGTAGAAACTATTACAAATCATTACTGTAAGTGATAATGGTAATGAAACGTGTACCATAAGTTATTTTTTAAAATTTATTATATTACATGTTAAACAATAATTGACTACTAATAATTTTGAATTCTAAATCAAACTGAAAAGTTAAAAAATAGTATAATAGATTGTTAGGTTGGTAAGATATTAAAACTGTAATAACGAAATTATTAGTTTATCCAGAAATTATAAAGGAACAAATATCTGTTGAATTTAATTATTTTATGTATGTATATATTTTATGTATATATTTTATGTATGTATTTTATGTATGTCAAAGAAACTGCAATATGAAAACGATTAAATTTTAAGAAGATAAAGTCTTATGTATCATTTTTATTTTTTGTACTTTTTTTTCGATATTAAAATTTACTTTTATTACATATACGTGTATATAATCTCAGAACATAAGTACCCTAGTAATTCAAATCAAATGAGCACCGTTTGCCACGTATCATTAACAACAATAACAACAACAGCAAAAAAGTACAAAAACATAAAAATTTTAAAAACTCGTTAATGTTACTTAAAAAGAAAATGTTTTTTTTAATATTATTTTTTTATGTTTTGACACCAGCCTATCTAATCTATTAATAACTGTCAGCACGATAATAAATACCCTTTACTAGTGCAAATCCATAAGAAGAAAAAAAAGATTTCACATTTTACATTTGAGAAATCTATAAACATACTAATAGATACACTGGTTCTTCCCTTTAAAATAAATCCCAAAACTATTATTTTCAATCATCCACAATTCAATTCGTTAAAATTTATTACTATTTTGAGGTCGATAGAATAAATTATAGATTTCTCCATATGTTTTGTTTTTATAAATAAGTCTTTATTTGTCTGATATTTTCCGATACTGTATCATGACTTTTAGAAAAACTATATTTCCTTTTCACATCCCTCTTCAATAATTTGCCTCACTGCCTCGGGCTAATAAGTTCGTTGAGTACAAACGCCTTAGGTAGGATGTGTGTGAATGAAAATAGTTGAGAGGATTTCCTATCTCATATGAATTTCATATTATCCAGCTTTGTGGAACATTATGTAAATTAGTCATCCTCTCTTAAACTTGAGATTTTCATAAGTGAAGATATACTAGTTACTGATCACGGGTGATAACAGGGGAAAAAATTACAGGTGACAGCTTCAAAGCTTCCGAATATGACATCATGAAAGGTGCAGAAGTTCGAATGGATATGTGCGGGTGGATTGGAATGTTGGTTTTCTTGCGAATAGCCATAACTAAACAGTTGATTGATGTGCAAGAAAAAAGCTATAAATACAGCGATACGAAGAAGAATGAATTATTTATAAACTATTTTTTCTGCGTTAAAAGTGACAAGATGATAACTAAATGATAAACTCAGCTACCAATCATCTTTTCGTGTTACTGAATTATTTAAAAATGTCTGTTGGTTTCGGAAAACAATAATTTTATAGTTTTCGCCATTATGTAGAATAAAAATGATGTCACAATCATTTGAATCTGAAGTTTTGATGAATTTATATTTGTTGTAAGAAAGGAATAGCGTAAGAGCATAAAGAATCCGTATTTTTATTTTATTTTATTTTTTTCAATTAAGATTTTGAAAAATGATTAAAAAAATAAATGGATATATAAGGATAGGTATGGCTTCAGTAAGTTCCAAAACGGCTTTAAAAAGAAGAACATTTTTAATAACAGTAATTTTAAAGATTACTTATTCAAGTAAATTTTATAATATCTCTATTTATTAAAAAAAAAAAAAGTTACGGTTATTGGCGTCATTTTTTTTTGCTTGCCACCGCATCTTCTCAAGGAGGACAGGGTCATTCGCTCATGAGAGATATCATTGTGTTTCGAATACTCCAAGGAAGACATTTCAGCTGCTTAGAAATTTCACCATTTTAATTAAAGAAGTCATTAACTAAATACGAATGGTTTATGAAGGTACTCTGTTTACCACCTTCAAAAATGTTTCTCCCAGTGCCGTTGTTCTTCTGTCATGACGTCATTTTACACGGGAAAATTAAAACATCATACAGGGTTGTAGATCGGTAGGTAGGTATGTTGGGTTTAAAGTCGATTCAGTACTGCGCGATGGGTAGTTGGTAATGGTCTGGGACGCACCTCTAGGGATGTTCTGGAGACATGCCATCATAATTTTGATCCTGCACAGAGGGGATGGCTCCCCCGCTTTGGTGATTCGCAGAGATATAGTTTTTATGGGAAAGGAGGACTTTGCGGCCACGGTGGATTTATGTACACCAGCCATCATTAGTGCACACGATGGTCTTTGGCCGGCTCAAGTATCGAACCGGCAATCTTCCAATTATGAGCTCGGCGCTTTACCGACTGGGGTACCGCGGCCTGGATTGCAAAAAAGAAATAAAAAGGGTAATATACAAAAGATGAAATGCAATGTCTAGATATTACGAATTTCTTTGTAATAAGAAAAAAAATTACTGACTTTTAGCATAATTTTTATAAAAATAAATAAAAGTACATAATGTGGTGCTAAATAGTATGTATTTCAATTTGAGATTGAATATGCACATTTTTATAATATTTTTCAGCTTTTGTCTTGTGTTACACAACATTAATATTCCTATTGAGTGAAAAACAAAGCAGCGAATAGACGAGCAGAGTTCTGCATGGGTTAATAAGTAAAGTGAGTCCGGGGGAGGCGAACCCTCCATCGGGAATTGGTGAGCGGAGCGAGCAGGGGGCAGAGCCCCCCTAGTATATATATAAAAAAACTATACATAATTGGACCTTTTTATTTTTGTCAAACTACTTTTTCATCATCTAATTTCAATCTTCAAATTTTATCATCAACTTGCCACTGATATTTACAAAAACTAATATGAGGCTGAAAGACGTGAAGAAGATTACAGAAAATATGTGGAAAATTAATATAATAAAGAAGCTAATATTGGAAACTACATAAATATTAACAATTATACACTGTTAAAAATTTCAACAGACAACTCCGTATAATATATTATCTTAAGTCTTGCGTAAAATTACAGAGAAAAATAAACGGAGATGTTAAAAACTTATTTTATACATTCATTTTAATAACTAATATTAATATAATAAATTATTGGTGAGAATATATTTCGGACGTAGAATACTTTTTCTAAAGTAGAAACATTCGTTTTTAATTTTAATTAAATAATTAAATAATAAAATTATGTAAAAATACAGAATAAAAATTGAGAATCTCGATTATTCTTTTTTAACTAAGAATTACTGTTAATTTACGGAGACTCTGGACAAATATTTACATTAAATTTATAGAAATTTTTAACAGTGTACTAAGTTATTATAGAAAAAGCAAATGTCTAGTATTTTATAACCACAGAATCTTTCACCATAGTTAAGAAATGGTAATATAGGTACTATAAGTATCTTACCTATAAGAAATGGTAATAGTTTATCTTACCCATATGTATAGGGACTGCATGGATACCCTCGTATCTGGGTCAGTCGATGATGGGGCGCGCTTGCGTGTCACCTGTCTTACCCATATGTATGGTAGAGAAAGTATTTATTTTATTTTATTTTTATTTTATTTTTATTTATTTATTTATTTATTTTTTTGGCCAAATTTTTGAAATTGAGTTTTTGTTAAATTTGCCCACTTTAAAGTCCTTCTGAATCCGGTAAACACTGTTTTTGGCGGTTAGTTTGTGTGCGGGTCTGTGTGTGTGACTATGTAACTGTCTATTTATTATCAACATATATCAAGAACAGATAGCAGCAAGAAATTCAATTTCGGTATACGAAATCAGTATTATATAGGGATGCTACACTAAACTTCGCATTGGGATCAAGCAAGGGGTTAGTGCACAGTGACATCCAAGATAATTCAAATACTTTATGTGTATGAGCAAAATAACAGGTAAGTAGAGTTTGGAACTAGTAGGCTGCACTAAACCAAATGAAAAGAACATATATCTTTTATAAGCATAAAAGCATCCTTCATGTAGAATATGGGTTGAAAATCATACACTGTTCGTTTACAGGGCTATACAAAAGAAGTGGGGTAATACCTAGAAATTGATGGAAGTGCATTTCGGGTTGGGCTATGTGTTTTTAACATAGGATTATATCTAAATGCTAAATGTGGTGTATACACAATTTTTAGTAGGTGTACAAGGCTGCTAATAATTAAGCGAAAATATACTTTTTTATTGAATGCAATTAGTGAAAGGGCTTTACTATAATGTTTTACAATGTCCAGAAAACAGCTCAGGAATAAAATGAATTCTTCATAGACGAAGAATAAAGTATTTTTTAAAGCTAAATATTCATCCATTGTTTTATGTATAGTTTCTCGTTTTGAGGTTTCACGAATACTGAAGACAAGTTTTTAACACTTGATTTTTATGTATCCTATCAGAGTAACTTAAAATCACATAAATTCAGGCAATTCAAATATTTTATTTTGAAATTTATGTAAGTTGTTACTTGGAAATTTGGAGCAAGATTGATAAGTTGCAAGAAATGTTGCGGGTAAATGTTATCTGAATAATTTGGAATGAAATTTTAAAATTTAATAACAGCTTTGAATTTTACATAAATGTAGGTACAATATTCGAAAGGGATGCTGAGGGGGCATAATCTCCCCTCATACAGAATTATTTGTTAAAGAAAGCTATTTAGAAGCCTAGTTTAAATTGTTTTTAATGTGGGTTTATAGAGCAGTGCTCGTTATCTTACCCCTTAATCCCCAATCTGTTTTAATAGTATTGAATTTCAAGGTACGAGAAAGTTGTGTAAGTGTTCCAAAAGATTATTCCCTATATGGTAATAAATATTATAATACATATTGGAGAGTAATTTAATTTATAGGTGTATTTAAAGAAAAATCACTGGAAGAACACTGGAAGAAACACTGGAAGAAACACTGGAGAATCACTGGAAGAAACATTTCTGAAAGAGTTATTATGTAGACATAAAATAAATTGTTAATTTTAAATAACTTTTTAATAACAGAATTTTCTTCTCTCTCTCTTATTTTAAAGAATTTATCCATCATTTACCATCTTCTGTACAATTTTTCTCTTCCATTTTAAATAACTATATTTGCTATTAAATAGTATCCATTCTAAAATGAGAAAAAAAATTAAAAACGGAAGACGCAAAATTTGAACTTTATAGTAGATTTTATATTACACTGATAATATTATTTTTGCCAATGGAAAACTAGTTAAGAAAACCTCCAAGAATTTTAATTGCTTGAAAAAAGAGTTTTATATCCGCTTTGTAAGAAACTATTAGAAAAACATGGCAGTTATGATATTATTAAAGTTTAAATCCATTATCATTCATGATTCAACTTTTAGAAGATTTTGCATTGATAATACTAAATAAAAATTACCTTTAAGGTTTTGAGTTAAAAAAAAGAAAGAAAGAATGAAAAAAAAAAAAAGATTTGCCCTTGAAAAAGATCGAAAGCAAAAACTAAATAATTGCTTATACTTGTTTATCAAGAACCTACAAAACAGAACAATTCACGTTGATATTTTGCATAGAGAAAGCCAAATCGTATTACCATCAAAATACCATCTGTTATCTGTGCTATAAAACATACTAGAAATACCACCAGATAAATCAGACTGCAGTTCAATTACTTGACAACTGGCTTCAAACTCTATTATTTCACACATCAAAAGAATTATTGTTGTTGGAAGTATTTTTATCTATAATTATTCAACAACGTGATTCATTTCAGTATAATCGATTTTTAAATCACAAACTCATCCAATTATCGATATTTCGTTTTACACTAGTTGAACACACGGAGAACTAACTACAATATTTAAAAGAAGAATAGAAAATAAAGACCAACACATGAATACTTAAATGTTATCTACCTCTCCACACCTTTAAATGAAGACAAGCATTCTTCTATAACTCCTCACTTTATTTTTATTTAGGAAACAATAACTCGATCCAATTTTTTTCAAACCTCAACCAAATAGCTGCAAATTGCTCCTCAGCCACTTTCTAGAAAGTCGTGACACAGTGGCTAACGGTTTACATTTATTATGTGTTATTTAACAGACAAATAAGTTTACATCGTACACCCCTTAGAGAATATCGTGATCGAGGGGAGGGATATGTACATGAAATCATCCATTGTTAGACAGGCTTCAGGGGCCAAAAAATTGCAACTTTTTTTTGAGCTGCGAGGAAGAATTTTTTTTGACGTTGACGATATTTAGGAACAAAATTAATCAAAGTAAAATGTATGTGATAAATGATTTACACAAGCATGTGATAATGGCTGAGGAAGTACTTTGGTTTCAGTTGATTTTGAACGTACAACATAACACACACACACACAAAAAAAAAAAAAAAATCTAGTGTATGAGGTGGTAACTAGTTTGTAGGTTAAGACCAAATGTCTACTTGAGAAGCACAACCAGCGGGATAGAGGTTCTGTTATGGAATATGGTAGACAAGAAGTGTCGAGTTCAATTCCATATTGCGATCGTTAGCCTGTTTTCCGTAGTTTTTCAGTCTATCCTAACATTTATTAAAAATATCTGGAGCGATTCCGCTCGACTTTCCGAACATTAAGTAATTAACGGTTGTATAAATAAATTCAAGTAAGAGAAATCTATATAAATAAAGAGAAGTGTCTGCGTGTGTGTCTGTGTGCGTGTCTGTGTGTGTGTGTCTGTCTGCGCTCTGGTGCTCACACTACTGATCGCAGAGCTTCCGAATTTGGCATATAGGTACCTGGAACCCTGCATGTGTGCACCTCGTCGAGATTTTTTCGAATTTCGAATTTGAATTTTTTAAATTAATGTTTTTCCGATTTTAGATATTGCCTTCTTTGTTTCATTTTTCATAGATTTATTCTTTTGCTTCAATCGTCTGCGTATCTTAGCAACGGCTATTACGCAACTTATTTTTATTTAATACATTCATTTGAAGGCGATTTTTTTTTTTTTTTTTTTTTTTTAATTTGTTATATTTATTAAAAATAATATCGTAATGAAGTAGAAACAATTAAGTATAATTAGTTTTAAATTTAAAAACGTATTTATAAAAGTTATGTTTAATTTTTTATAGTAGAACAACTTCTTATTTTTCAATTTTTAATTAATTCCTTTAAAAAAAAAACTTTTATTTATTAATTTTTTTTATTTACAGTATTTAACGAGAAAAATGGTAGTATATACATAGTAAAAAGGATTAAATTGATTAAAATTTATTTGTATATATATATATATATATATATTTGTTTTTTAATCTACTTTTTATTTTATTTTATTTTATTACATTGGTCGGAATCAGATCGTAATATAGTGTAAATAGCATGGGCTATAAAATACATGGTTCAAAACTAAAGTATTTAATAGATGCTGAGATACAGTCATCTTTAAAATCGTAGTTCTTAAATAGTAGCAGATCCCCCCTGTCTTCGATAAACATCCAGATTGAAGTGCCGGGAAAGATCTTTCTGCAGGCATGGGAAACCTAGACCTGTTGCAGTGCGGGCGGGAAAAGAGTTGCCGTAGACAGCGAGTACCCGAAGCGAGGTTTGGAGCAATTTCAGTTTCTTTCTTTCTTTTTTTTTTCTTTTTAGTTTTTGTCTATGATGTGGTGTAAAAAAATAATTATTAATTCAATTCTTTCGAAAATTCATTTAAATATAGTTACCAGCGAAGTGGGCGTAGCCTGATAGTAATTAAATAAACAAAAGAGAAAATTATAATAGGGTATATAAGTACTTTTCTCTATATAGCAGGTTGTTTAAATTAACGCTATTGCCCTTCAAATAACTTGAGCCGATAGCTCATAATGATAAAGAAATTTTCTGTGTGTCCCTGCAAAATTCTATAAACGCTAGACTCACTGAAATATATACAATTCGTGCGAAGGTGTGCTATAACAAATTGTATGAATTTTCAACTCAATTGGATGAGACGTTTACACGCCATCGCACTTTAAATAATTTGAGCCCATAAGCCACAATGATAAAGAAATTTTCTTTGTGTCCCTTTAAAAACACTACAAATGCTAGATTCTCCAAAATTCATACAGCTCGTGTAAAAGTGATCTATAACATATATATAAATTTTCAGCTCAATCGGCCATAGCGTTTAGACGCTATCGCACTTTAACGATATTGAGCCCATAGGGCAAAAAGATAAAGAACTTTTCCATATGTCCCTATAAAAATACTATGCGTGCTGAATTCACCAAAATCTATAAAGTTCGTGCAATGGTGACCTATAACATGTGTATAAATTTTCAGCTCAATCGAATAAGGCGTTTAGTCGCTATCGCATTTTTAAAAATTTGGGCCTATAGGCCATAATAATAAAGAATTTTTTGTGTCCCTGTAAAACTCTATGATTGCTAGACTCACTGAACTCTATACAGTTCGTAGAACGGTAGCCTATAACATATACATCAGTTCTCAGCTTAATCGGATGAGGCGTTTAGACACATCGCATTTTAAGTAATTTGAGCCCATAAGCAACAATGATAAAGAATTTTTCTTTGTATTTATCTAAAAAACTACAAGCGCTACACAGTCTATAATTCACATAGTTAGTGTGACGGTAATCTGTAAGATGTATATGAATTTTCACTTCAATCCGATCTAGCGTTTAGATGCTATCGCACTTTAAAGATTTTGAGCCCACAGGGGTTAATAACAATGAGAAAAAAAAATATACCGCCTTTCTCTAGAATGAATAAGTGGCCATTTTCTAAATCCCTTAACTAGAAATATAGATTTCCGGAGCTATGCACATAAGGCACGCCAATAAACTGAATAGACGAAATTATCGAGAATTTCTAGTGTACACATTTCTAGATGGTGAAACAATATTCAGAATACTCTAAATATTCTCAATCATTTATATTGCGAGAAATTCTCGCTTGATTTTCTAGAATTTGGTAATAAACCAAGATTATACTTGCAGAAACCCGCCTCTTGTAGTCTCATTTATTTGCAGAGATTTTTAAATAACTTTTCCCTCGAGAATATACACTGATGGAAAAAAAATCCCAACACCAGGAAGGAGCTGTGCTAGATAAACGAAATTTGGTAGGCGTGTTTATACATCTGAAAGATGACGTCGATTCAAATTTCGAGCTACGCGCATAAGTGTGGCGCTAGTAGCGACACTATGAACACGCAAATGAGGTTTGCTTTAAATAAGCGCTGTAAGGTTCGTGATCGTTATTTACAGTTGAGATTTGACGTAGTGGGTTAATGTTAGTCAAGGATGCCTCTAAGAAGACGAAGAACCCATTATCAACAGCTCACTGAGTTTGAACTAGGTCGTGTAGTAGGGCTACGAGAAGGTGGGTATTCTTTCCGCGATATTGCAGAAAGACTTGGCAGGAATGTATCCACTGTGCATGAGTGTTGGCAGCAGTGGTCAAGGGAAGGTACTGCCTCAAGAAGACCGGGTTCCGGGCGGCCACGTGGCACTACTGAGAGGGAAGACCGCCGTGTTCGGCGTATGGCTGTGGCTAATCGTACTGCGTCTGCAGCTGAAATTCGAGCTGCAGTTGGCACCACCGTGACACAACGAACTGCTACAAATCGGTTACTTCAAGAACAGCTCCGAGCCAGACGCCCTGTAGCGTGCATTCCACTGACTCCAAACCACTGCCGTTTGCGACGTGAGTTGAGCCAAGCTAGAGCTCATTGGAGAACGGAGTGGAGATCTGTTGTGTTTTCTGATGAAAGCCGGTTCTGCCTTGGTCGCAGTGATAGCCGTGTGTTGGTTAGAAGGAGGCCAGGTGAACGCCTGCTAGCGACCTGTCTGCGGCCTAGACACACCCCTAACAGCACAAAATATTCCAGAAACGTAACAATCATATAACATTGAAACATTATGAAACCTTCCGAAACGTTTAAAACCGTTCAGATTACTTTCCGATTAGTTTCAAAAACGTAGAAATGTCCGCGATCGTAACAAAAAATCAGATACGTAACAGAAACGTTACAATCACTTAACAGATAGAAAATCAAAAAAGGCGAATGTTTCAGAAAGGTATCAGAGAGCATACTAAAACGTGTTACGTTTTTGAAAGATTGTAAGCTTTTTGCAACATAACTGAAACATTATGTGCTGTATGGGACAGGGCCTACTCCTGAAGTTATGGTTTGGGGAGCAATTTCGTATGACAGCAGGAGCACTCTCGTGGTTATCCCACGCACCCTGACTGCAAATTTGTACGTCAGTCTAGTTATACAACCTGTTGTGATGCCATTCATGAACAGCATTCAAGGGGGTGTTTTCCAACAGGATAACGCTCGCCCTCATACCGCTGATGTAACCCAACATGCTCTACAGAGTGTTGACATGTTGCCTTGGCCTGCTAGATCACCAGATCTTTCTCCAATCGTGCACGTATGGGACATCATTGGACGACAACTCCAGCGTCATCCACAACCAGCATTAACCGTCCCTGCATTGACCGCCCTAGTGGTCATGGAACTCCATTCCACAAACTGATATCCGACACCTGTACGACACAATGCATGCACGTTTGCATGCTTGCATTCAAAATTCTGGCGGTTACACCGGTTACTAATGTACCAACATTTCACATTTGAAATGGCTCTACCTGTGATCTTGAAACTTTAATCAGTTAAATATGTTACCTAGACAAATGTATTGCTGAAATTTCATTACTGTACAATGATTTTTTCTTGGTGCTGGGATTTTTTTTCCATCAGTGTAGGCAAAGTTCTAGAATTCTAATAGGGGCTTATAAAACTCGCTTTCCAAGGGAACTAGAATTTATAAGGATGACATGGAACTATTTTTTCTAGAGCCACAACTTAGGTTCTATATGTCAGCTACAAAATTTTTTCTCAGTGAATAAAGAATTTTTTCTTGTATCCCTGTAAAAGATCTATACGTGCTAGATTCACCAAAATTTATGCACTTCGTGCAACAATGGTCTATAGCATGTGTATAAATTTTCAGCTTAACTGAATAAGGAGTTTAGACGTCATCGCAATTTAAAAAAATTGGGCCCATAGACCATAATGATAAAGAATTTTTCTTTATGCCCTGTAAAAAAACTTTAAGTGCTAGATTCAATAAAGTCAATAGGGTTCGTGCTATGGGTCTCCTTTAACTTACGTACCGAATTTCAGCTTATTTAAAAAAGGCGTTTAGACACCTACATGTTCCGAAGCTTCTTTATCTGATCTGACAGACAATATTGTTGTTTCCCTCTCTCATTCCTTAAATATCATGTAAAAGTTTTTTTTTTTTTTATCTCCATCGTCATTTTAACTGAAATTAGTATTTTACGTTAAATAATATTGTTTAAAAAGTTTTGTGAGTTTGAGACAAATACTATTATTCTCTGTTATTCCTAGTCACATTTACAAAATATGTCTCTTGTATTCAGGTGTATTCCTAGGCACTGATGTCCATTCTCGACATTTATGGTAACAGTATGTTTTAAGATATCTGAAAAAGTTTGAAGATCTTTTTTTTTTTTTTATCTTTTTGAAATATGATGATTTTTCGCCTTAAATCAAAAAATATAATTAAAAACTTAAAATAACACATACACACACACGCACACACACAAAAAATAAAATAAAATAAAATCTGTACTTTTTAATTTTTTAAAGTATAAATATTTAATATACTAATGCATATTTTCTTCGGAAAATGAGCACAAATAGCAAAAATAGGCACTTTTGTAAAACATGCTAACTCAGTTGCATATAATTGTATTTTAATTTTGTACATTTAGTTGACATTGCTGAGCATTTTCTCCAGAATGAACTTTCTTATACTTGTAAAATGTGTTTTAAAAAGCATATATAGTAAGTTATAATCATTAGAGAGCCAAAAATTATTAAAAGTTCGTTGCAGATCCTAAACTTTATCAACAATAATATTAAAAGAATAATCTGGTGTCGCAAATTAAAGGGTAAAATAATAAGCACTGCATATGGAACTACGTTAAAATTCATTAACCTTGATCACACTTTTCAAATAGCAACCTCATATAAACTTAAGAATACAACATTTGAATTGGATATAAACATTTGTTTTTAAGTTACGCTAACAGGCATGCACAAAGATTAACCCTTCAAAACTTGAATTGAAATTAAGATAATCTCAAATCCCATAATTATACAAAAATTCGAACTTTTAAAAATCAACTATAAAAAGAAAATATATTACTTACAGTATGGGTAAGAGAAATTAATTCTATGTCTAACCAGTTTTCCTGTATATGGTAAAATAGAGTAAAGCACTTTCACGTAAAATTCGATAAAAAGGAATGTTTTCTCTTAATTATTGGCAGCCCCATATGTCTCCTTTAAACTGAGTACACATTACAATGCATATTTAAAAAGTTCCATATTAGTAACACACAGCAAAACTTGAAATACACTTTTTGAAATTTCCTAGTACAGTCTCACTATATTCTAGTACATTTGTATAGCCCTGTATGCGAATGGTGAATGATTTTAATGTCATATTCTACACTAAACATGTATTTATGTATATGGAAAATGTACGCCCTTTTCATTTTGCTTAGTACAACTTATAAATGTAAAACTATACCTACCAAGAGTTTGGAGCATAGACGTAACGCGTTTGAATTTTGTTGGATGTATCTGTATAGAAACCATTTGCTTGATTTCAACGAAAAGTTTGGCATCGCATCATCCATGTATGATACAGATTTCGAATACTGAGTTTGGACTTCCTGCTATTATTTGTTCTTGAGATGTGCTGATAACAGACACACACACATACACAGAGAGAAAGAGAGAGAGACTAAACGCTAAAAACTTGATTTTCGGATTCAGGAGACCTTAAACTTGTAAATATAACAGAAACTCCATTTCAGAAATTTGACCCGAAAGCAGTATTTTCTCTATCATATACATGGGTAAGAGAAAGTAAAAACTTTTGTTATCCATCTACATTTATGAGCGTAGTTTAATCATCTTATCATCTTCTGTAAAGCGTGCATGAAACAACTTGTTCATTTGATCTATAATACTCTTTGCTATTACATTTTGCCTCAACGAAAAATATTAAAACTTTGATTTTGAGAATAATAATAATAATAGTACTGCATGTAAAATATTGATATGTTGTAATATTAAAAACACTACCACTCTAGTTATAAATAAGATAGAACAAAATACAGGCAGATTTGGAAAGATATATATTCTAGGTTTATTGTTAAATGAAAATGAAAAAACAATTTTTCAATCGAAATTTGACTTTTGAAGTGTTTGGATATTTTACCGGAAAAGTAAGTTACCAATGGGAAAGGGGGAACTTTTGTAAAAATCTGTAATATTGTCTGTTTGGTACTCATAGTCAACCCGCATACACTGGGTACACTGATACGCGTAACTAATCCACACACCAAAAATATACTTATTGAGATAATTTGAAGCAGAGTTACGCTTGAGTGTTTCTGTTAATGTGTTATTGACATTAAAACGTTTTTTGACACACCCACGATTCCAAAAGTGGAAATAGAGTTGTAATTGTGGAAAATCCTGAAGCAGTGGACATTGGATGCACATAGCACCACAACATACAAAAAATCTAGAGTGACTCCACTCGACTTTCCGAACATTGAGTAACTAACAGTTTTGTAGATAAAATAAAGAAAGAGGAGTTGCTAAACAAGCAAAAAAGAGAAAACCATAACAGAGTGCTTGAGTATTTTTCTCCCTGTATTACACGAGGTTTTATTTAACGCAACTGAACTTTGAGCCCTTAGATCATAAGGATAAAGAATTTTTCGTTGTGTCCCTGTAAAAATCTATAAATGCTAGATTCACCAAAATGCTTATAGTTAGTGCAACAGTCATTTATAATATTCATACAAATTTTCAGCTCAATTGAATAAGGCGTTTAGATGCTATCGCTGGTCTCAAAGGCCATAAAGATAAAGAATTTTTTTTTGTGTCCCTGTAAAAAAACTGTAAGTGCTAGATTCCCCAAAATCTATACAGTTGGTTCAAATGTGACCTATAACATGTGTACAAATTCTTTGCTGAGATTAATAAGGCGTTTAGACGCTATCACACTTTTAAAAATTTGGCAAAGAATTTTTCTTTGTGTCCCTGTAAAAAAACTATAAGTGCTAGATTCTCCAAAATCTATACAGATTGAGTATCTGTGACCTATAATATGTGTATAAAGTTTTTGCTCAATTGAATAAGGCGTTTAGATGCTATCGCACTTTTAAGATTTTGGTCCCTTGGCCATAATGATAAAGAATTTTTCTTTGTGTCCCTGTAAAAAAAGTATAAGTGCTAGCTTCACCAAAATCTATAGGGTTCGTACTATGGTGACTTACAATATACGTACCAACTTTCAGCTTATTCGAACAAAGCGTTTAGACGCTAGCGTGTTCACTCACAGACATACACACATACATACACACATACATACACACATACATACACACACACATACATACATCATCGTAAAAATAGTGAAAACGGACTCGTTGGACCTCGAAACGTATAGAAACATCAAAATCTCGAATTCGGATTTTTGACATGATTACAATACTTTCCTCACTATAGTGTTCGGAAAGTAAAAATTGCAGCTGCAACTGATTCCCCAGGATAAATTTGGGGATAAAAGGATGTTTCTGAATTGGCCCTCGCATAACAGTCCTCACCAATAAATAAATAAATAATAAATAAATAATAAATAAACAAACAAACATATAAATAAAATAAAAAATTTAATAATTGAAAATCGCAAGCACCCAAATGAACTTTTAGAAATATTCTACAGAAGACGCACAACCGTTTATAAATTCTATTTGTCTATGTTGATATATTCAATGCTGATTATTTATTTATTTTCAGATTAAAAATAAAAAGTAAAATAAATAACATACAGTTGATTATTTCTTTATCTAAAACAACATACGATTACTTCCGTTTTAGCTTGTTAGTTTCAAGTCTGACTACAGCCACGCATGCGTTTAGTGATGATTTGGGATTCATCCTTAGGGGTTATTTGGAGACAAGCGACTACAATTTTCATTCTCTGCAAAGGGGATGACTTTTCCTTTTTGGTAATACCCAGAAATATTAATTTCGGAACACAGTGGACATTACAGCCACAATGGATTTTACGGGCACCAGCCGCATGCATTTTAGACTTTGAAAGGTTACAAATTTATGAATTGTTCGCTTATTTATTGTTCCAAGCTAGTATATGGGAAGCTATTCCTTCCGCAGATTATCGAAATTGTGTCTCCGAACCATTCTGAGGAGGGAATCCCAGACCGTCACCAATTGCCAAATGCGTAGCTATAGTGCGACATTAAGTTATTTTAACTCCATCCTGAAATGATTTATTTATTTATTTAGCAGCTTTAAAAATTACAGTTAAAATGACATTTATTTTGAATGATCTATTTTGAAATTTACAGTTACAATGTGAAGTATATTTAAATACATAATAGGACACCACAAATAATCGTGTCCGCGTCGGGATTCGAACCCGAGACCTGGAGGATTCAGACGGCAGTGCCCTACCTACCATGACACCAAGCCAGCTCCGAACTGATATGCTAGTAATATTTTGCACATAGTTTTTATTATGTAGCATAAATATTTAATTATTTTTATGATAATTATAATTATGCATAATTATTTTTATGAAATAAAAATTTCAAAGTAGTGTTTCTTTATTTATTTATTTTTTAAATATTTTGAATATTTCTCATTGATGTTATTTACATAAAAATGGAGTGAGTACCTTTGTATTTAATATCTTCTCAACAAAAGATCGAAATTGTGATGGGATGTCTCTGGACTATTTTTAAGGCTGGATCCCATACGATACCAATTTCCTTCTGCGACGTTAAGTGTGAAGGCACATTGCATTCAACTAGAATTTTAACTTCGATTAATCTTAATTTGTATTATTATATTTAAGTTGTTTTGCAAAATCTTCATTACAACTCCCATTATAGAATTGATTGGATTTGACTTCGGGGTATAAAGTTAATTTTTAGTCTTTATGAAGTTTAAAAAAAAATATATATATATATATATGTCACTCACAAAGGATTTTTTATTGAACATTCAACATTAAAAATAAAAATTATTAAAATATGTGAATTATTATTATTATTTTTTAACCTATACATTTACTAAGCAAATGAAAATTTAACAGTAACAGTTTCTCATATTCTACATGAAACATGCTTTTACACACACACACACACAGACATATATATATATATATATATATATATATGTTTATTTTATTTGTTTTAGTGCAGCTTATAGTTGTTAAACTCAACTAATCTTCAATTTCGCCCATAGTCGAATTGCATTTGAATTCTCTTGGATGTCTCTGTACATGAACTATTTGCTTGATCTCAACAGAAAGTTTAGTGTTGCATCTCTATATGATACAAATTAAGAATATTGAGTTTGAACTTCCTGCTGTTATTTTTTCTTATATATGCTGGTAATAGACACACACACACACACAGATATACACAAAGACAGACACACACACACACACAGACCAACCGCTAAAATCATGTTTTTCTAATTCAGGGGACCTTAAAACGTGCAAATATAACATAAACTCAATTTCGAAAATTTGATTTCAGAGCAATATTTCCTCTACCATACATATGGGTAAAAGAAATTGAAAAGTATATTGTTACAAACCATTTATACAGTAGATTAAAGAAAAAAATTCGTGAATAAATTTTCTCCGAAAGTCTTTCAAAAATGTTTAAAGAGTGCACTAGATTCCTGCATGGAACGGATTTTGTCGGACCCGAAGCCGACAGATATGTTTTAAGTCAATCCGATACCCGTCCCGAACTCAATTAAAAAAATTTCTTCGACATAAAAACTTATCCGAACCTGCATTAAAGAATATGGACGACCTACACACTACTCGAACCGGAATTCCTTATACCCGAAACAACCTGAAACCTTCTTTCAATCCCGACCCGAAATCCGAAAAAGAAAATAAAAATTAATAAACATTAATACTTCATCTGAAAATTTTACAAAACTTTTAAGTTTTAATTTAAAGTAAATTTTCGTTATCACACAGTTGGTAAATCATTTTAAAACAATTAAAAATGCAGTACTAATACACTAAGTTAAAAATTTAAAAATAAAAAAAAAAATGAATAAATGATAATTTTTAACCATTTATGGCTGTTGTGTACTTCAAGTGTACAAAAATTAGCTTCCAAGTTTATTTTTCTACTTTATTGTTTAAGTCTTATATTCTAAAATAATAATAATAATATCATGTTTCTTTGTTCTTTACTTTTGTCCAATATGGATATATAATTTTCTATAATCATTTGAATGCGCGTGTAATCATGTGTATATATAGCATGTTTACATCAGTTATACAGTTTTAATTACACCAAACATATTTATGTTTAAAATGGTAAAAATATTTTGAACGATGTTCTCAAGTAAACCCGACTCGTTGAAAACTAAACCCGAATGGAATCCGTTCGGGGGAAAAATTGACTCGCGGGAAAAATTATTAATAAAACCAACCTGCAGGAAAAAATATCAGTAAAAGCGACCCGTACGAAAAAAAAAAAAAATAAGTGAACCCGACCCACGAGAGAAAAACTCAGTCAACCTGGCCCGCGTATCGAGTCGGGTTCGGGTAAAATCGGTTTACCCAACACGATGCAGGATTCTATTCTTTTGATTACTTTGCGGATAAATATATACATATATAAACATTAATCGCTATTATTTACAACCTTTGTTAACGATAAACTGTTTTCTCTTGGTTTCAGCCTAAAAAAAAAATAGATTCTTATAAAAAAAAAAAAAAAAAAAAAAAAAGCTTGACAGAATAGTGATCACGTACATATGAAGTGTTGTTTCTGCAGAGATTCGCAGTCAGATGCTAGAAATGAGCAAGAAAAAAAAAAATCGTAGACAAGAATTCCAGTAGCATGAACTTAAAAGATTGTTGCATGATTTCAAAGAACATAAAAGTTATGAAAACGTTTGCCCTGAGGTAATAAAAAATAAAGAGTTCTTGTAGCTGTCTTTGTTTAAGATAGTAGACCACCAACGTGAGGTGTTGCCTCTACATTTTAACTGAACAATCAAAGTGTATGCTGATGAAGACAGCATAACAGTTGTTGAAATCTAAGCATCATATTAGAATATGTTCTTTTAAAAGATAAAAACTGCGACTATGTGGTCCCTTTGTATTCGAGATGAAATTGCTAAGTAAGAAAATGATAAAAAACTGATTGTACTCTTTCGTCATGGATGATTTTTATTTTTTATTTTTTCACTGGATTCTTAACAACCTTTTTTCGGTCTGATCTTAACTTATATTGTAGAATATGTCTTTCTATTCCATTTAGTGATGCATGTTCATTAAAGCTAAATATGCATACAAGAACGCCAATTATAATAATTTTAATTTCTGTACTCAAAATGATACAGAAAAGATATTTTAATAAGTCTACAATTTAGATAAGCATTAAAACGTAAGTCAGTTAATTATTAGAATTTAATTCAGGTAATTATTAGCAGACAATTTTGGAAGATTATTTAATATAAAAATTGACCATTAGTCAAATTGTTGCATTGATATTCGAAAGTGGCAAGTTGTGTTATTGCAATAAATCAGTGCTTTTTTTCATCAATATTATTATCTCCAATTATTAATGGTGTTTAATTAACATGCGCAAGTGTTAACAATATTTCTTTTGAGTAATTTATTAGCCAAATGCATAAAGCTGAGATACATTTATTTAAAGAAGAAAAAAAAAATATTCCTAAGCAAATAGTATTTAAATTTACAAAGATAATGATGATTAGATAAGTTGAATTTCAGTTAAGGAAGTAAAATACTGGATATTTTTTATTTTTCCCTTTAATCAGTTAATGACAATATAGTATAATTCATTCAAATAAATCTAGGATAAATCCTCTCATATTTAAGAAACTAAAATTCAACTCAATCTATAGACGATATCTTTCTGAAATTTCAGTATTTACTTGGACTTTTTATACGCTTATCTCAATACATTGGGCTAATAAATGATGAAAAAAAAAAAAAAAAGAAAAAAAAAAAAAAAGAGGTTTCCAATCGTAATTCTCTCCCAAATTATCCCAGAAAGTGGCTTTTTGGTGCATGTCGGTTGATTGAGTGTGTTGTACCCAACACTCTATAAAGGGACTTTGCGTAATTCCCCCTTCTTACTTTGGGGCAAGGCAAAAAGCACTTTTCTAAACGTAATTCTGCGCAAATTATCTAAGGAAAGCGAAATTTTGGTATATAGGTGCCCAACACATTCTATAAAGGGAGTTTTCGGAACTTTCTTTCTTTCCCTTTTTGAGGGCGGTGTGGGAGAGAGAAAAAACTCGTTTCCAAGCGTAACTTTGTTCCAAATTAGTTCAGAAAGGGAATTTTTAGTGTATGGATTGGTTTTCAGGTCTGAAAACCAATTACACTGATTACACTTACTTTCGTACCTGAAAAATTAAAACAGGTAGATGGATTAAGAGGTGCGCGGTGCGCTTGGGTATTGCGCTACCTTACGCAGTGAATACCGCAGCCAAACACCCTACATGGAACAGGCGGGAAAGACATTGCTGAAGAAATTGATGATCCAATCAAGGTTCGTGTGTGAATACATTTGTTTTTACGCACACGCTCGGGTAAGACATTGCTGCATGGAGTGGGGCCAGCATTATGCTGGCGGAAAAGCTGCTACGGAGAGCAGCGGGAACCTAAATCGAGGTTTTGGCTAATTTCAATGAAATGTGTTTGAATTATTTTATTTTTTGAAATTTTTATATTAATATGGAAGTTGAATAATTTATTTAAATATAGTCACCAGCTAAATTTAGAGCAACGCGAAAAATCTTTTTTATGGGACAAGGGATCGCGCAAATTATTTGAAATCTCTGATTACTTAAGCATGAGTGTTTCGTATATAACATAACACAGCGATGCATGCATTACCCTCTTTCCTCTTTTAAGAGTTGGGTTGAGGACAAAATGGCGAGTTTTGTCCTGTAATTGTTGGTTATGTATACTTTGACGGGATTTTGCGATTTTGTCCATTTCACCCGTGTGTGTGCGTGTGCGTGTGTATGGAGAGTGTAAATAAGACAATTTGGATACAATTTGTCTGTTCCAACTCCGTCTTTTGTCTGACAATTAACCTTGATACACATCCACTACAGTTGGTCGTGACCATTTCACAAATGACGTAATTTTTCTATAATACTTGCTCCTTTTATCTGAGTTCTTACAATCACCAAATAACATAGATTCGTCAAATTATGTTTTCGTATGATATATTTACAAGTAATTTACCTGTACTATTGACTCAGGAACTCAGCATTCTTTTTATCATTGTACCCTAGCCCTCTGCCGCACACTGTGACGCAATGACTCATTTGCATAAAACTGCCAAGTGGTCATAATCAATACAAAAACCCATAACGGGTTAAAAGTTTGAGACGCAGCACTGCACTTTATGGCTATAAGAATTAGAAATACGGGTCTTAAAAATAATGATATCAAATTTTCAGTGACGCTTTGCTATTAATTAAAAAATACAGAGATTTTCTTATTTGAATTTTTTTTTTCTTCTATTTATTTTTACAGTGTAAACGTTATTTTCAACATAAAATAATATATAACATTTACTTACCGATACCTTTTCATTCACAACTCTTATAATATCAAAATATGTGTTTTAAAAGAAATGATATGAAATTCCAGCAACGCAGTGATGTTACACTAAATGATTTGTTTTTAAATTCCACTGCAATTATTTTGTTTTGCATATTAAAGTACATTTGCGCATTGAAATATTGCTTTTAATTTTCAAATACGCAGCCAAATATATCACTTTCATTAAGTTTATATTATGTACTGAAATGTATTTATTTCAATGAATTTTTTTATCTTTTGCGTCACGCTATCCAAAACTGTAAGTAAAATTTATGGAAATGTATATTTTGTGCCATCTTATCCAAATTAATTGAAAAAGCATGCAAATAGATAGTGTGCTGAAAAAAAAAAAAAAAAAAAAAAGCGAAATTTTTAGTTGTAGTTTTGGATGGCGTGACCTCCATGAGGTCTTTCTAAGGGGTCGAGGACCGTATTTAAGCGAGTTTCGGAGAAAAACAGGGAAGGAACGGCTAAGTCAAAGAGTACGAGATGGGATCGAATCCGGCACCTCTCATCCATCGCTCGGCCGCTGGTGGGGCTTTTTAAGGAACTTATAATTTTTTTTTTTTTCTAAAACTCCCATCTTCCTCCCCAAATCTATCGGAAACGACTCGAAATTTTTGAAAATTGCAAGAAACGTGCAAATTGAATATGAGTCTGTAAGTAAGAACTTTAAACGAGCTCTTAACCCCCCCCCCCCCTAATTCTCCTCCAAATTTTACTGTTTGCTTTCTAAGGTTCCCCCTATCGTAATGCAGCTTCAATTTCTTCTTCTTCTTCTTTTTTTTTTTTTAAGAAGTTGTTTATGTTTATAGAAGACATTTTCGACAAACTGAAAAAAGCAATGCATTTGTTTAAAATTTTAAAGGTGCGCTTTTCGCTGGTCCCTGTTTTCGAAATTTCAATTTTTTTTTTTTTCAAAATTTCCAAACAAAACAATGGTCCTTCAACCTGATTAAGCCCCCCCACACACACTTTTTTTTAGGTTTTTAGAATTTCCAAGGTGTTTTTGAGACCCGGGGGGAAGACTTTAAACGAAAAATTTTCTTTCATATTTTTCTAACTAATAATTATAGAGAAAAACATTTTTTGTTAAAATGTAGTTTTGAAAAGGTCTTTCCATCAAAGTAACAGATTTCCCCGTTCCCCCAATTTTCACATTTACAAAATTAAAATTTGCCCATGTCTGACACCTTGTGCCCCCCCACCCCCTTCCCCCACCATATATATTTGCTTTTTTCTTAACTAAACAGAATCCGTAAAATTGTCGAAGACGTGTTTTACAGTTTTTAGAAATTCCGAAAATTACTGGATATAGGAAAACAAATTGAATAATTCGTATTCGACACTGTTTTTCAAGATTTTGTATGAACTTCAGAAACACACTTTTCTAAAATCGATTAACCAGGAAAGTCCTAGCGGTACCGTTTGGTAGAGCAATCACTATTTCAAAAATACCCATTTTGTGGGGGGGGGGGGGAGGGGGGAGAAACCTGATGTTCTGAAGACAAAAAACATATACTAAGGGAAGGCAATAAACTGCAATATCTGAATAAAGGCAATAAACAAAATTTGCAAAATAATACAAAATTTGAAATGTATTATTAATTTCTAATTTGAAGGTTGCAGATACATGGTAAGTTCATTTTATATCAATATTATATGTAAGAAATAAGTCTGTACAAGTGAAAGAGGAATTTTTTTTCTTTTTTTCTTGAGTAGCTTTTATTGTTATAGTCATGCCTGCTCCCTACTGTTAAATTTAAGAAAGAAATAATTATTATTTTTGAAGTATAGGTTTGATTTAAAAGAGAAAAATAAATAAAAATAGAAAAATCTTTAAAATGTGAAACTTTTATACTGGTAAATATTTAAGTAGTATAGTTTTTTACTGGAAATTTAATGAACAAAGTCATTTATAAAATAATACACTGTATAATTCTTAATTATTTTACCAGTATGCTTTGCAGAAATGTATTATTTCGTAAAATTAAGTATCCCAATGCGAAAAACAAAATTAATTAATTAATATTTTTAAAAATATATCATAGGTTTAAATTAAAGTCAAATAAAGATGTACTTTACTTCATTTTATTTTATTACTTATTTTACTAATTTTAATTCTGTTTTCAGAGTTTTTCCAATGCATTTAAGTGTTTGGTAACCGAGATTTTTTTTTTTTTTTTTAAATTTCATTACAATATTATTTTATAAAATTAAAAAGATAATAATAATAACAGAAAACACGAAAATTTAATGAGCAAATTAATCAATTAATTATTATTATTATTTATTTATTTTTTTTTTTTCAGGATTTTTTCTATCCATAGTTTAAGTCATTTATCACTTAGTTAAAAAAAAAAATTATTACTCGTTATATTGTTTATCATTTTTATGAAAGTAAAGAAAAAGGTTTTTGTTGTTGCAATCACTTTTTAAAATAAAACCAATTTTGAAAGTTAACAACGTATCAACTTGAAAACAATGGAATTGAATGAATATTTATGATAAAAAAATATTGTATAAAATACAAATCTCTAAATAAATAACTCATTTAATATATATATTAAAGAAAGAAAAATATTTTATTTTGTAAGTTTGTTTTTGACACTAACTGCCGATAGATGGAGCCAAATTACCTATCTGAGATTGAATATTTCAAATGGAAACGAAGACTGTATTCGTCCGCGAACATTCCAAACCGGATTACATTCTTTTCTTTTGAGCGATGCGAAAGAAAATAGTGTAATCCGCGAGGTAATATAGTTCCATTTTAAAAGTGAAATATATAAAAAACAAGAGTTTTTTGGGAAAAACGAAGCACGTCACGATTCTCAGAAAAAATAAATTAATATATATCAATTTCATAAAATTTCTTCGAGCCGTTTTCGAGAAAAAAACTCACACGATAGCACATTTTTCCTTTGAAGTCTTAAATTGCAACTCCAGATCTCAAAATATATACAATGTTGAAGTGTGAAACTTTCAGGATAGCATCATGCAGAAGATAAAAGATTATTCTGAAAACATCAGATCAAAATATCTCCTATTTACTGAGATATTAAATGTCGGCGTTTCCAAATTCCTTTGATGTAAAACTAGCTGTATAATAGAGTGTCGCTGCTAAGCTTTGTTTGAGCTTTGCTGTGTCATTCAAAAAACTGTCGTTTTTTATGATAAAGTGGTCGCTTAATGTACAGTTTGAAATAAAACACTTTTATTTAAGATAATTTCTGTTGCAGTGTTTGTACGAATCTACCTTATTTCCATGAGTATTCCACCGCTACTCACAAATAATAAATTCTCCTCTACATTTATAGGCTTATTTTTATGATAAAAAAATGCTATTTAAAATTACTGGTGGAAGATTCAGATATTTATCGTACGTATCGGAAGATATTTATCGTACGAACCACATAATGAAACAAGCTGAATTACTTTTGAATTAAGGCAATTTCATAAGTGAAGGCAGTGCTCAGTCACACATAGATCTATTTACGCTTCCACCAATATTTTCGAACATTAATCACTATCTTATTAAATCACAAAAATGCACGATAAAGATTTCTGTATGGCAGTAATGGTAGAAATCATATCCATCCCTGTAACTGATACTAGTCCCTGTCATGAAATTGCCCATTAACTATATTTGCCAACTATTACGCATTTGAGCTACCAGAAAACATTATTTTATTTATTTTATTTTATTTAATGAGTGAAAACTGTTACAGAAATATCTTTAAAAAATTTCTATTAAATTTTTTTGGCATGAGAAAAGGATAAAGTTGGGAACAATGCATTAATGTTAAAAGATGTTATGAGTAGGAGTTGTTCATAAAAAAAAAAAAAAAAAAAAAAGTAAAAGATTCGTAAAAATATTCGGAATTAACGTCCGTACATCGTACGAGTCTTCCTTTTAGTCGACGATTTTTCAGATCCCCTGAAAATTCCCAGAAAAATCAGTCGACGATTTTTCAAAAATTTAAATTTCAGGTTTCAATAGCGTAAATTCATGTTGATACCAGAATGAGAAACGAAATTGTCATTTTTTTTTCGCTTACTTATATTTCAGTTTCAGTTTAACCATATCAGTAGCAGCAAGGGTATTGGAAATTTCATACGTGCAGTTATTTAAAAGTAGCAATCATAATTCAACAAAAATATAAACCTGGATTAATAACGTTAGTTATTATGATTAACTCTATCATATCTCACCGTTGTGGGCCAAATTGTTCTGTGAGCTCCAGTACTCAATATTAATGAGCTTTTGCGCAATCTGTTCAACGAGTAAAATTCACAAAAAAAAAAAATAAATAAAAGAGAAAGGAAAAGAATAAGAAGCGAGCTAAGATCCCAAGAGTTTCCATGCAAATTGTGCCCAGGATACGCAAAAAATTAATTAATTAATTAAATAAAATAAAATAAAAATGCTTAGGAGTTAAATTTTTAAAAATAACTGGAACCTTTTAATGTAAACTAATATTTTATTCAAATAATAATAATAATAATAATAATAATAATAAAATATCGTAAATTTATATTTAAAAAACATATTAATCTTTATGACAATTTATTCATACCTTATTTGAATATTCTGTAAATTAATTTACTACAGTAAAACATATAAAAGTACATAAAAAGGAATTTAAAAGGAAACGAGTGTGCAATCAAGAAGATATTTAGGAATTATTGTCCGTCTGCAGCATTTCTTAACTTTGTTATTCTTCAAAATGAAACTTCAGAGGAAATAAAATCTCTTTTGTCGTATATATTGAAATGATACAGTTCAGTGTAAAGGGACAAGCACAATTACAATTTTTGACCTTTTTTGCAAAGATTTATATGGTCATTACCTCTAAGTTAAACTTAATGAAGGACACTGACCGTCCAGTGTGAGCTTAGTCTCACGAATACCTAATCCAAATCGTGCAATACTGTGCAAATGGACGATTGTGAAGTCTTCAGGTCGACAAACCTGTAAATAAGTTACTAAAAAGGGTGGTGACTAGGTCGTGACTTGTGAATTTAAGGCTATAAATATCAATGGTCGCAAATCACTGTAGGTAGGCAGTACACCCGCGGAAGACAGTAATGATATAAAATATTATCCAGGAAATGTGTAAATTAAGAATATTCAAAAACAAAGATTCCTTTTACATCTACAAAAAAATGTGACGGGGGTTAGCTTTAGGGTCATAAGTTTTTAAATGTAACAGAGTGTACAAAGCGAAAATGAAGTGTTTTACAATTTACGTTGATGTGTCTTAAAGCATATACAAGTTTTTTTGTTAGGGAAGAGTTAGTTTATAATTCGAAAAAGTAAAATATGTGTTGCACAGGATCTAACTGTATGTGGCCCAGATTACTGTAGGAGGAATGGAACATCCTTAGAACATAAGAGCAAAAGTTGAAACTATCGTTAAAATAAAAGTTCGTAATGTTTTTGAAAAGGCCACAAAAGAATATTCTGAGCATATATTAGGAATTTTGTGCCATAAGTAATTAAATATTCTTGTTTTCCTAGCATATTAGCTATTCATTATATATTACAGGAGTTACTACACTGAGGAAAAAAAAATGTGTATCGCATTTCTCTAGAATGAATAAGTGGTCATTTTCTAAATCCCTTAACTAGACATATAGATTTTCGAGCTATGTGCATAAGGCACTCCAATAAACTGAATAGACGAAATGATCGAGAATTTCTAGTGTACACATTTCTAGATGGTGAAACAGTATTCTGAATACTCTAAATATTCTGAATCATTTATATTGCGAGAAATTCTCGCTTGATTTTCTAGAATTTGGTAATAAACCAAGATTATAGTTGCAGAAACCCGCCTCTTGTAGTCTCATTCATTTGCAGAGATTTTTAAATAACTTTTCCCTCGAGAATATAGCCAAACGCTCTAAAATTCTAATAGGGGCTTCTAGAACTCGCTTTCCAAGGGGGACTAGAATCTGGATGGCATGGAACTATTTTTTCTAGAGCCACAATTTAGATTCTAGATGTCAGTTACAGAATTTTTTCTCAGAGTACTATTATTAACAAATCTATTAAAAAAAAAAAAAGAAAAAAAAAAAACGTTTATTGAATACATACAGACTTTATAAAGACAGCAGAATATTTCTATGAATTCAGCAAATATTTAAATAGTAACTACTGTTCTTACAAAGAGAAATTTAAGTACTAGAATTTTTATACAGTATTTTTTTTTTTTAGTGAGTATCAACGGTTATCAATAATTATTGAAGGCTAAAATTACGATATAAAAATAGTGGTATTAAATTTTTCCCTCTGTGAGAACTGTAGTAGTAACACAATTTCAGTTTTTTTATAATTTGATGGTACATGAAAGTACTCGATGTATGTGTTATTATTGCTTATTATTTCATTTCTGACACTTAACCATTTCACCGCCCACTATATTTTGGGAGCTGGGATTTCTGCGAGTTATCACGGGATAGTCGGGTGTGTGTGTGTGGGGGGGGGGGGGGTGTAGTTAATAGTACTATCATAATAATAGTTTAGAATTCTTTCTGCAATAAAGTTTTGGTTGGCTGTAGTATAGGGAATGTTGTTAACTTTTGACCAGAGCTGAAAAATAAATTTTGTTGAAAGTTAAAGTAAAATGAATGACAAAAGTTTCAGATTGAAGTCAAATAAGAAATAAAAATTATGCGGTACGCATTGATTACTAACACTTCCCAACTGTACGTGCTCATCGTATCTTAATGTTCTTTTCCTTTGTTATTACACAACGGACAAACAGAAGGACAGGTAGTCAAGCATAGTGAATAAACTGAATTTTCAAGCACTCTTAAGCATAAATGTAAAGTGTTAAAAATGCTTAAGACAAACAGAAATGCAATTTCAGCAATTTCCGATTGCAGCCCTTAATGTAACTCAATATTTTAGTGTAGCCCTCTAAATCTAAAGGATAAACACATCATCTTCTATACAAAAGTTTTAGCATATTAACAATAAATGTGCATCTCATTGTGCTTTTCCCAGTAGAAAGTTAAATAAATGTGATTTATAAATATCTCTCTCCTAAAACGCAATGCATTAGCATTTTATCGGTTGCACCTGTAATAAACCAGTTGTGTAGGGTCTATTAATGCCATTTTAAATAGAAATCATTCCATAGTGAACTTGAATAACATATGTTATTTCTTAAAAAATCTGAAAATATTTAGGGACGCTGGAAGCGGGCAGGGCAGTCAGACAGGCAGATACACTAATTTAAATCATATTCACTCTTAAAAATTGTTAGAAAGTGTTAAAAACCTTTAATGTAAACGAAAATGCAATTCCAGCAAATTTCCAATAATAGCCCTTAATGTAACTGAATATTTTTGTGAGATCCTGTAAATCTTAATGCTAATCATACTATATTGTGTAAAAAGAATTTGTTTGTGCATGTAGATAACATATTTCAATTTCATTAAGATTTGTGCAATTTGTGTAAATTTTTAAAATATGGGTTTTAGAAATACCTTTCATGTAACGCAGTGCTTTGGAAATTTTTCGAGTGTCCCTGTACACAAATCAGTGGTGGTATTAACTACATTTTCAATAGGAAACACCCATTAGTGAACTTGAATAACTTATTTCCCTTTCATTAAGATTTGTGTAAAGTAAATTTTATTAAAATATGGTTTATAAAAGTACGTCTCATAGAATGCAATGCTTTGGAAAACTTTCCAGTGTCCCTGTATACAAACCAGTGGTGGTATTTATTCAATTTTCAATAGGGAACAACCGATAGTAAGTTTGAATAACATCTATCAGTTTCACGAAATTCCATGAACAATTACGGAAATTAAAGCGCGGATAGACAGACGTAGATACAGACAGACAAACGGATAGACAGGTGTACAAACAGACAAACCGAAGTCATTAACAATTTTCAACCTTGTTTGAAAGTGTTTAAAATGAGACATTATTTAGTATTTTAATGCAGGTAACTATATTTAATAATGAAAGTGATTATAATTTTATTTAAACTAAATAAATTTTTAATAAGTTCGATGGGGAGTAGGGAACTAAGTACAGGTGAAAAGTAAGTATTCCTTTTAGGATTGCTTGTCAACGAGAAGTTATCAGAAGATTGGACAAAAATCGGCTATCCTTGGTGCTTACATTCACCAAGTTCAAAGCATGAAGGTTGAAGATTTCGATATGAATAAGTTTCTGTAATTTTTTAAAAAGCCACCATGTGTTCACTGACAACGGTTACTGAAATATTGGCACAGCATAGTTTCGTCAAGTTTTAATTCATGAGAAGCAGCACGCAAAGTAAATTTTTCACTAAGTCTTTAATGCACTAGTCTTTTTAACACGCTTTTATTAGGTTCACCTGTATGTATGTTTGTATGTATGTATATTTGTAACCACTCTGGGAGCAACTAAAATATCTATATTGTAAAAAAAGACTTTCCCTACGTGAACGCCGTGGCTGTGAGGTAGAGCTTCGCGCTACGAACCTGAAGGTCTAGCGTTCGAGCTCAGTCAGGGGAGATTTTTTAAAAATGGTTTTTCTTTAATTCTAGATTATTTTAATTAAATATTTAAATGTATGTAAATATTATGGTGCGTCATTCACACGATTTTCTCTTACCCTGCATTTTAATACTAAAATAGATATTTTGTGCTTTTTAGTTCACGTTTCTATAAAAGCGTGTTCTTTAATTTTTTAAAACTATAATATTATTTTTATCATGAAAATAAAGCCCCTAAGTTAGATTTCATTGTAGGATGATAGAAAGCCAATAAAGACCATCTGCGTTTACAAAATAAAAGAACTGTTAACAAAAAAAAAAAAAAAAAGTCAAAACATACTTTTACAAACCCAAAACAATTTACATTATGTTTGAGAATAATGAGAAGTGATTAAAGATTTAGTTTATGTTGCCTTTAAAATAGATGAAAAGAAAAGATGTAAAGAAGGAGTGTACATTGATTATGTTGAATTTGAGTTATTATTCATAGGCTAAAAAAAAAAAAAAAAAAAAAAATCGATATATATATATATATATTAAATTAAATAATTTAATTCATAAATTCATTTATTTACATTGTTTGTTTATTTTTTTAAAGGGAAAACAAATAAAATATGAATAATTTATATCACACTTTCTCTCATATTTTGTACTAATTGAGATAAAAGGCATTGTGGGGTACTTAAAAAATGCATCAACAAAGTCTGTAAATACTGCCAGTACTCCAATTTTCATGTTTTATTAGAACCAATGAAGTATTTCTGGGAATCTAACACAGATTATTTATTCTCGTTTAACGTACAATGAAGCTCAGTAAAAAATCTTCAATTAAAGCATTTTCTTTCTTTCATGGGGAGCTATGCGATTTCAATACATGCTGCAGTTTTTTCGATGAATTTATTAAAAAAAAAAAAAAAAAAAAAAAGATTTTATATGCTACTTTATATAATATGTTTCTGGTTCAAAAACATCAATTAAAAAATAAAAATGATGCATGATGTATGAATAGTGATTAATAGAAATATTCAGACTGAGTTAACATCCTCTGAATAAAAAAATTTTAACACTTGGAAAAGTTTTAACAATAAATCAAATACATCTATAGCCGAGGCTAATCTATTGTTAACTTAAAAGCTATCTTCAGAATTTACATTCGCTACCTCTTCCTCATAATTTACGCGGTCATTAAGCTTAACGGTAAAAAGAAAACCCTTTCGACAAATTCTTCAGATATTCTATCATTTTCGGTTACACACCCCTAATCAAAATCCCTCCCACCTACGTCTGAAAGAAAGAAAAAAAAAAAAAAAAAAAAAAAAAAAAAAAAGATGAAGACTGACTTAACTAAACCAAACTGAAGAAAAAAAATCAATCCCTCCCCTTTAATTCAAACGATAGATCCAGGAAGAGTGAGCTATTTCTGTCATCCCTTGTATCATAAGATGGCGGAGATTTCGTGATACCCTCAGGTGGAGGTGTAGCTCACTTCTCATTCCAATGCGTGATACGAGAATACCGACCACTCCTTTGGAAAGAGACTGCGCGGTAAACTTGGAAAAAGGGCATTTAATAATGAAACTTTGGGAGGTCAGATTCTAAACTAAGATATAAAGCGACATTAATGGTCACATCTTCAGTTATTGTGATAACGCATTAATTAGGTAATTATCACTGTATGCGTACTGTATATATATATATCATGCTAAATAAATACTGAGATGTTTAAATGAGCAATTAATAAAATTAACTTCGTTGATTTTTTCTTATTATTCATAAAAATAGTTTTAGTTCCTTTTCAAACTAAGGTATTCTTGAAATATTTCGAACTCAGTTTTTTTTTTTTTTTTTTTTTTTTTTTTTTTTTTTAAATATTTTTATACGTTTTGAGGTGTGAGGAATCCAAAAAACACAAAATCGACATGGTATCCGTCTCTAAGATGTCAATTTGTTAATTTGTTAGTACTTTTTGATTTTTTAGTCTATGTACACGATATCTCACGAACAAATGATCGTAAAAAAAAAAAAAAAAAAAAAAGTTGAACTAATTTTTAAAATATTACTTATGACACTGGCAAGAAACCTATTTTATTTTAACATTCTAATTTGAAAACTTCTTAATTTATTAAAAATCTACAATTTTCTTAACATGGAAAATTGGAAAAAAATTTCTCATAGACGTGTATTACGAGGATTATTTTCATCGTATAAATTTCGGTCGAGTTTTAAAATTAGTTTATGACACTGGCATGAACATTATTGGTTATGGGCATTCTACTTTGAGGAACTTCGTAAGTTATTCGAAATTTGTGATATTCTTAACATAGCATAATAGGGCACTATTTTTCATAAACTTGCATTATTCAGATTATTGCATTGGAAATACTATGTAGTTGTAGGAGAACTGAATTATGAAACTGACACTTATAAAATTAAGCAAAAAATTAGGATAAGGTGAATGTATCGAAGCTGAGAGAGGGTAGTGTAGTGGTTGAATCATTTTATTCTGTGACATGCCAGAGTGATCGGTAGATTTCCATTTCTTTACCAACATATACTCTATGAACTATAGTAGAAGTTTCTGGAAAAAAAAAAAAAAAAGAAAGGCTTAAATTTATATTAAAGATTTTGGGATGATAGTAAAATGACTCTGCTTCATATAAATATGAAAACTGAAATTTGAACGAATACATTGAATTATAATTAATACATTCAGACTAACATTGCTTTTTATTGAGAGTAAATTTGTTTTTTAATCAAAGTCAACCTATTCCAAACTAGTTTTATTAGGGATACTAATGAACTGAATTGGTGCTATATGAGGTATTCCTTACTACCTTTCGAAAAAACAAAATATACTCCAGAAAATGTCAGATTTGATGCACATAAATGATTTATTTTTGGTTTATATAACTAGTGAATCTGCAGATCAGGAGCCTCAACGTCCTATTTCCATCAGGCATTATTCAATAGGTCATTTTTATTTATTCCTTACTATATAATGGTATATATTGATTCGATCGACTAATTACCATAATCAGACACATTCCTGAGGGGAGCGGCAGCCCCCCTCAATCTCCTGCTTTATCTCTCTTACTATACCTATTTGTATATCATATAAAGTGTTACGGAATTGTAAATAATTGCATTTATTTTTGTATAAATTCTTTCAAAGAGGCTTAGAAAGTCGATAAAAGGCTAATTTTGTGTATTTCTAGTCGTTTTAGCGTAAAAATAGCCTAATTTTCCTTTAAAAACGCATTAAAAAGCTCCAATAAGGAAAGAAATGGATTTGGCGCAAAATTTGGCGACTGTTTCCCTCCTTTTCTATATTTTTGGCGACCTTGGCGAGAAAATCATTAATAGAGATATACCAAATATGGAAGCTCTTATCTCATTGGCTGATGAGATACGAGAATTTTCCAGAACAGTCTGTGTTCGATAGAATAGTATAAAAGGAGCATTTTTTTAGCCAAGGCGGCCAATCTCAGATCTGTGTCAGTTTCATCAAATGCTTGCTTTGCTTTGAGCCTCTTTGAATGAGACTTGCTTTATGTGTTATTGATATACAGTTTGTAATGTTGTTTTGCTGTTAATGGCTGTTGTTTAAGCTATGTTTACTGGTCGAATTGAAGCTGATACTTGGTTTATAGACCTGTATTTTTCTGGAACTTTCTGTGAATAAATCACTGAATTTTTGCAAGTTTCGCCTTTCATTCTCCGACAACTTACGAACCCCCAAGTACGCAACAATATGTATTCTTAATAAACGACGGTCTTGTATTATTTCCCTGAAATTCATAAATTCCAAATTTCATAACTATCAAATTTCATACAAAAAAAATTACCTAGCATACACTGTTAAAAATTTCTGTAAAAATACAGAAAAAGTATTGAGAATCTCCGTAAATGTACACGAGTTCACTGTTAAAAGCAGTGAGTCAAGAAACTCGGTTCACTGTCAAAAATTTCTGTAAAAGTACCGAAAAAGTATTGAGACTCTCCGTAAATTTACATGAGTTCTCTGTTAAAAGCATTGAACCAAGAAACTCAGTTCTTAATTTACAGATACCCTTTTCAAAACAACGTTTTCCCTGTAGGGATTTTGACTGATACATTAAATAAAAAACTATGTAAATGCATAACCTTAAATTATTTTTATATTAAAGTAAATACCTATATATATATATAACTAGAAGTTTTAAAGGCAAAAATATACTGAATAGTTTGTTTCATTGCAGTGTACTATTACGTAAAAAGGGGAGAAAAAGGGAACGTTAGGGAAAATTAGATTGTTTCTGCGGAATGTTTATCTTCGTATCTACACATTAAAAGTTTGTTGTTGTTGTCTGTATTGAAGAACTTAAAGCAATTCATGTTTTCATTTGGAATTCATAATTAGGTAAGTTAAATTTTATATAATCTTTTATCCTATTTTAATAATCAACAAAAACAATGACTGTTCATGTTAGTTATATTAGCGGTTATTTTTTTTATATTTAAATCCTGAAACTTATAAACAGAGTTATTCAATTTAAAGATACTTAGAATCTAGTATGTAGTATCTAGCTTTGTATTTCTGTTACATAATACTTTATGTAGTTACTGCGGAGGGCAAAATTATAGAAATTATTTCTTATAATCTGAGCCGCTTTTTCTTCTAGAGTTTAGAATAAAATTGCTTTAGCAGAAGATATACAAAATAAACATAGATATATTAATTTGTTAGTAAGCAGTTATTGTAAAGGATGAAAAAAGTGTGTGTGTGTGTGTGTGGGGGGGGGGGGTTAAACACAGTTTTGCACATCCATAAAAACAATTTAGCACATCCATAAAAACAGAGAAACATTATTACAAATTATATATGAGTATTTGATGTTAAAGACTATTTTTTCGGGGGAGGGGAGTTGTACATCAACCCAGCAATGTTTTTTTTTTTTTTTTATTTTTTATTTTTTTTATTTGTGAGTGTTAACATTTAATATATAAATTAAGAAACAATGTAAGAAAAACGATAAAATTATTTTTTTTTCCACAGCGATAATACTGGAAGGGGGGGGGGGGGGGAGGAAGATTAGATTAAATTTTCAAACTAGTAGCACAATCTACTCACAAATTGATGTTTAAAGATTAAATGTATTGTTTATGAATCAAGCTGAGTAGAGGAATGTTTAATACTATATTTTACACAGGCTACATTCTGTGAATAAATTCAAATCGAAGTTTAAAAAAGTTCAATTTAATTCGGAATTATTTTGAAGTATAAAAACAACTGGATTGTCGAATTACACTAGATAAATGTTTCCTAACCATACGTTGCCGAAACTATACCTACACGCTTTTACAGCGGGGCGGAGACGTTGATTACAGGTTAACTGCAATTAAAAAAATACTTTTTTGTTGAAATAAGTCAAACTTACACTGTCCTATCAACACAAAGTCCGAAAACTTTCCGACAAGATTTTGGTATGAATTAAAACATTGTTTCTTAAGCGTATCTTTTCTTTTCTTTATTTTTTGAGAAGAGCATATGGGTTACATACAAACGGAACGCTTGCAATTTCGATGACGTAAATTTTGCAAGTTTTTTGCAAATACAGTCGGCAGCAAAAGTAACAGAGCACTAGCGAAAATTCCTATGTAAAAAAAGTAAACTTAATGCAGATTTGTTAAATAAATCCTTGTCGAATCCTGTTCGTAGTCAGTCTAAGAACACAATTTGACAAGGATTTATTTAATAAAACAGTGTTAAGTGTGCTTTTTTCACATAGGAATTTTTGCTAGTGCTCGGATACTTTTGCTGCCGACTGTAGTCATACATTTGGAACGCCTGCAAACGGCTTTGCAACTGGAAGTGTTTCATTTGTATGTACCCCTATGTCTAATGGCCAGAAAAGTTTATTAAATGAGCAATGTTTTTCTCCGAAAGGAATAAGGTTAAATTTTAATCAGAAACATAAAGACCAGAAATATTATTGCGAATTATATAGATCATTGATGCTAAACATTTTTTAGTGTGCGTATGGGAATGATTTGTATGGATACCAACACAATATTTTCAGTTTTGTTTTCTGAGATGTTAGAAAATCTGTTTGTGTGTACAATATTCACATATTTGATGTAACAAATCAGAAACAACCAACATAGAAAAACTAATAAAATTGTTTCTTTACCAGCAGCGGAAATGAATGGGGAAGGAGTTAAATTACACTTTCAAACTTGTTAATTTTCTGTGTACAAATTGATATTCAAAGATTGAAAACATAACATTAAGTTGTACGAAGAAATGTTTAAATGAATGCGAAATTTTATCAAGGTTACATTTTTCGAACCAATTCAAAACTACAACTTTCAAAAGTATAACTAATGCACATATGTTTTTGTACTTTTGTGCCGTAAGTACAGTCATGACAATATTTCGTCCACAAATTTATTTTGTAAGGCAGAGATAGCTGAAATGACAATTGGCTGTAATTTAAAACCACTTTTTCGCTAAAATACATCTAATTGATACTGCCCTATCAAAACTGGGCCAGAAAATATACAATCAATTTTTTACATACACACACAAAAAAAAAAAAAATGTTAAGCATATTTTTTTTTCTTTGTGAGGTATGTGTGTGTGTGTGGAGGGGGGATTTTAAAGAACCAGAAAATTTTGTTCTGAGGATTAGACAGTTTAGACTGTTTTTAGAAAATGTCTGTCTCTGTGTGTGTGTATCACAAATTTTGTGGACGCTGTATCTCACGAACCAATGAACGAAATTTAACCAAACTTGGTGTTTTGCTGGACCCTGACATTAACTAGTGCTGATTAGATTTATGGAACAATGGCTCAACAGGTGGTGCTGTGATCGCATTTTTCTAAATTTTCAACATGACAATATATAGGACAAAATTTCGTATAAATGTACATAATGAGAGTTATTTTAATCGTGTGATTGTAAAATTAATATGAATTATTGATAATAGTAGTAGTTAACTAGGGGAAAAAATTTACATTGGGGGCATCGCCCCCCCCCCCTGGGGGTTAAGTACCCCCGGGGGGAGTAAATTTTCAATATGGGTATCTTTCGAAAGATATCGTCAATACCTTTAAAACTAATGGTTGAACTATAGATCTGTGATAATTTAAAATAAAGTTATCCATTTTTTTCTTTTTTTTTCTTTTAACGAAAAAAAAAACTTGGAAAGAAGTCATTTCTTTTGATTTGGAAAAAAACTGACACCTTTCGGCATTTAGTGATAATTCTATCAGATAAAAATCTTCTGCATTTATAATTGAAAAGAATTTGATAATTTAATAAGTAATTTTTATCGTATAAGTTTTGTGTAATATTATATAGAAGAAAGTCATGTGGTGGCCACATCCTACTCGTTTTTAGTTTAATATCGTCTGAAACTTATATATGTTTTCTTATATATTCTTTTTACAGCCTCTTCCTGTCATTAAAAGTGTTTGCTGGCATTTGCTGAAAGACTGAAAAATAATATAGATTACCTTAAATAAAAATAGTAGGAATTGAGGAAAAAGTAAGTCATTTCCACATTATATAATTAATAGTTTAAATAATAAAAAATAAGTAAATTTAAAAATCGAAATAAAAAATAAAGATTTTATTGATGGGAGTTTTATCGGACCATTTGTTTAATTCTTTTTTAAGGGAGGGGAGGACGGTTTGTATTCTAAACCGTCCAATGTTATTAATTTTGCTTTCTGAAAATTTTGAAAATCTGCTTGCGTGTGTATATGTATGCATATATATGCACAAGTTAAAAAACCACAATGTAAGAAAAAAAAAACTATTGTTGCAGTTGCCGAGCAATGGTAATAGAGGGGTAGGTTGGGGGACAAATTAAATTTTCTGACAAGTTAATATTTTCCAGAATACAGTTTGATATTTAAGAATTCAAAGTACAGAGTGTATATTAAATTGAGTGAGGAAATGTTTAAATTAATACGAAATTTTATCCAGGCTGTTATATGCTGCGGACTAATTTATATCTCAAAATAACCGATCCACATAAAACGTTACTTTTAAGTACAAAATCCAACTGTATTTTTGAATTATCCTGGATGAATATACAATAATCATAAGCATGCCAAGACTTTGGTTACATGTTTATGTAGGGAGGCGGACGCAGACGATTGTGGAGCAACTGCAATTTAAAAATACAGTTTCACTGAAATATAGCTAATAGACAGTGTTGCAAGACTTGGGGACTTTTTTATTCAACTATCACCAATAATTTTGAGAAGGGGAATTGGACATACATAATAGTCGATTATTCTTCGAAGTGATTAAGCAACTGTTACAATAAAAATTTAGAGGTGAATGTTGAATAAAAATGTCCCCAAATCTGGCAGCGCTGCTAATAGATTCTGCTTAATAATGCATTGTCAAAAAACTTTCAGACAAGTTTTTGCATTGACAGAAATAATTTTTCTTAAACATGTTTTTTCTTTTCCTTCTTTGTAAGGGGAAGATTTTAATAACTGGACAGTTTTTAATTCGGAGTATTATAAAGTTAAGAGAGTGCTTGGAACTAAGGCCGAGTCCCCCAGTTTCTAACATTTGTTAAAAAAAGAAGAAAAAGGGGGGGGAGGGGAACACAGGGGAAAACTTTAAAATTTCATATAGGAAGGGGGGGAGTCTTTTAGAAGCTCGGGGATAAAGTCTTTTCAAAGTAGGTCTAAGACCTACAGCAGTTAATCGGCCTTATTCCCAAATCCAATCCAATTCATACTTGATTTTAATATAAAATACTTCAAAAATATTCATGTTACACTGGCGTTCATAAAATGGTGCTTAAATATCGTATGATTTCATTATATAAGCGATTTTTTCCTGTATTAATGATTTAAAATACCATGTATATCTACTTTTATTTTCTTTAAATGATTTTTTATTAGATTCTAGTTAGATGGAGTATATAAGATACACTTTAAAATTCGCTTATGTATACTTAATTTTTTTTAGTGCCATGGAATTACAATCCTTTATTTTCATTATTTGCTTAAAATGTCATAGGATGCAGATTTTGTTTTAAAATTTTATAATTGAAGTGTTTTCCTACAATACTAATTTTTCACCATTTTTCTTTTTTCTAGTTATAATGGAAATTGATCCTGATATAAGAAACGAAACAAGTTGTCTAAGAAATATGAAAATAGAAAATGCCGTAAAATACCCTCATAAAAGACATTTACAAATACCAAATGTTTATCCTGTTAAAGAATTTTTCACCATTTATCTTTTATTAATCTCATTTAGAAAAACAAGATACATTCTGTGTTATGTTAGTAAAATAAAGTTTAATTTAAATCTAATTCAGTATGTTTTATTTTTTAATTATTTTTAATTGTATGTTTTCTTTGCAGCAAAGATGATTTTCTTCTTAGTGAGCTTTTTGCAATGATTCTAGTAAATTACCAGGATGCTGCTTTCATGTGTAAAAGCGTAGAATTTGTTTCTTCTTTAGATCCTATTTTGTAGAAGAAAAATGTTTTAAAATTTGTTTTTGTAAAGAAAAAAAAAGTCAAAATATTTTTAATTCAAAATAATCTAATGGTTTCTTTAACAAAAAGTTATATATTTTAAAAATTTGAATTTATGGAACTAGTGACGAAAACCAAAAGAGTACCCGATTTTCATCTGCATTGAACCCTAAATTAATATTTAAAAATATTAAAAGCTCTATATTTCTTTATATACTATTTAATACGTACGAACATTTTCTCTCCACTTGCCGTCTATTTAAAAATATTTATATCCCAGAAACTGAAGTAATTAAGGAAATTATTCTACACATTGCAATGAATTAATTATAAAAAAATAAAATTATTTAGGTATCGAACCTTTAATATGTTCCTATACTTCTACGATTACGTATTAGAAATCTGATCTAAAATGAGAATTTTTATTTTCTAATAAAATAACTTTTAGAAACCAATTTTATTGGAAACAGAATATTGAAAAATGTTCAAAATTTGTTACAGTTTGAAATAAAATTTGCATCAAATTTGTTAGTCTTGATTTAAGTGACAAGTTATGCATAACATTAATATGTTGCACAAATTTACTTTTTTAATAAACTACCAAAATTGTATGCATAGTTTTCAGGGAGACCTTTATATGGAAATGAATTAGTAATTTTTTTTTCTTCAGTTAATATAAAAATCAATGTGAGTGTTTAAAAATTCAAATTCATTTACTGCACTACCTTTCCATAAATGACCGGACACTTTCGATTTCAGATGCGTTTTAAAATAACTCAAAAAGTACTATACAAATCATCTTGAAACTTCAGGAGTGTAAAAAAACATGTTCTACTTCATGTACTTCAGTTATTTATTTGTGCCAAAAGTGAAAAGAAGACCAGTAAAAAATTAAAGAAAAATAAGAGTATTTGGCATCACGCAGTATAAAGTAATGCTCGAAATACAATCTGGCTGTAGCACATGATTATGGGGTTCATCCTCATTTTCTGTATAAGTCTCTACCGCATGTAATCAGGGAGATATAAAGATTTCTTTAAAAAATTGCTGAACTTTTTTTTTTTTTTTTTTTGCTATAACATGCAAGGTATTAAATCCAGTACAAAGCTATATTCGGGAAACCCAATATACAACATTAGACACAACATACTGCAATCAGAATGAAAAAAATATTAAATATATGATGAAATGTGAGCATTTTTACTAAATTTTTAACTGCGTATGACTAAGTTTTATCTAAATTTCAATTATATAATTTAGTAGCCAAATGCATTAAACTTCTTATATAAAAACTCCAAACAAGTATTGTGTAAACTCAAAAAGTTCTACGCCAAAGAATGAACTGGTCTTCAGTTTCTCTCGAAGAAACGCTCAAGTATAAGGAGTTTTACTCACATTTTTATTTTAATTCGATGAACGGTAATGCAATTTTCTGTGATTGTAAATAAATATTGGGAAAGCCCTCTTAACAATTTCTTTGTTGGGGAACAACTGGAATTCAGTTTATTCTATGACGTAGAACTTTTTGAGTTTACACGATTTTTGTTTGGGGTTTTTACATAAGTAGCTCAATAAATTTGACTGTTAAATTTTGAAAAGGAAATGTCACTGAACATGTACGTATGCGCAGTTAGAAATTTAGTAAAAATACTCATATTTCATTAGATATTTAATATTTTTTTCATTGTGATTGCAGTATGCAGTGTTTATTATTGTATGTCGAGTTTCCTGAAAATAACTTTGCACTGTCTTTTCATACTTTGCGTGTTATAGCTGAAAAAAAATGGATTTTTTTTTTTGCAATTTTTTAAAGAAACCTTTATCTCCCTGATTATATGCGGTAGCGACATATAAACTTAGAGTTAATGAGAAAGAGTCCTATAATCACATGCTACTACCAGATCGTATTTCAAGCATTAATTATTACAGGGTGAAGCCAAATACTTTCATTTTACTTTAATTTTTTTTACCGGTCCTCCTTTCACACCTCTGAAGTTTCAAAATGATTTGTTTAACATTTTTTGAAATACTTTTAAAAATGTCTGAAATCGAACGTGTACGGTCATTACGGAAAGGTAGTGTACCTAACAAATGTTTAGTACTTCTTTATTCCCCCCCCCCCCAATTTAGAAAGTTTACAATCTAATCAAAATGTAATATATATATACATATACTTGTTAAAATATTTTTTTAAATGTATTTACAAAGTGGATGTATGTTTTGAATGAAAGAAACTTAGGTTGTTAACACAGATCTACAAATATAATGTTGGCAAAATTTATTTTAGTTGATACCTATATTTTTAATGTGCTGAAGCCGAAAAAGAAGCCAATTTTCCTCTGTTACACATAGCCTTTGCCAATACAGGGTGTCTACCGACACAATTCCTTCTCTTTCGGTAGTTTCTAGTATGATAACATGATTAATTATAATCAGTCATGGAATCATACTATAAAAGTAACCGTATAATTATATTGGTGGAAGAGTCATGGAAAAAAAAAAAAAAAAAAAAAAAAAAAAAAAAAAAACAGCGCACCCTGTATTGATAAAAATATGTGATAGAGTAAAATCTAGTTTCGGTTTCAGCCGAGCAAAAACCATCAATATCAGTCATAATTATCAAATCAATATTTTAGATTTAGACCTGTGAGATCTTTCACTATTGAGTCATATTCTACATAAATGAGGGAATTAAGTTTTTATTTTGGTATGGACTAAATATAACCGAGCAATATTAAGCAAACATATGACATATTTTGCAATTATTTCCGATAATTTTATTAGAAGTACCATAATATAAATCAGCTTCCTTTTTAAATTTTTTATTAAAAGTTTAATGTATGCAAAATGTACCCCAACATTAATAAAAATTGTAGTTAAAAACCTGTTAAAGCGCATCATTACAAATCCTACCAAAGGTAATACAAGCTTAACCAACTTTATACCTCTAAATTTGAATGTAGTTTTGATAAAAAATATATAGCATGTCTATATATATACTAAAGTCTGGTCTTCTTGTCCCATCAATTTCCGAGGAGTTCTTATCTCAAAGTTTGAAGGTGGGAGGTGCGAAGTTCGATCTCAGGTTGAGATTTTCAGCCTACCCATTCGAAATTTTCCAAGGTTTTCTTAAAAAACTTTTGTAAATAAGGGATAGAACACCTTAGAATGACCTACACATAAGGCATTCTATACAGGCCTAGAACTCTGGAGTAACCAATGTGATTTTACCACCACAAAAATATTATAATATTAATATATTTAGAAGCCTATTCAAAACACTCTAAACTGACGCGCATTTAAAATAAATCCCAAGGCTATGAATTTACAAGTGCAAAAACATCCAACTTTAAGTTTCTTTTCCTTAAGTTGAATAAGAATCTGTACTTATGTAACGTATTTACTAGATTATTACCTATATTCATGAAGATAAACTTACTGTTGGATATTTTTGTACTTGTAAATTGATAATAATAGAATTTATTTTAAGTATATGCCAATTTAGAGTTCTTCGATACGCTTGTAAACATACTAATATTTAATCGGCGTTAGTTAAAGCCAATTGGATGTGCTAGGTTTCTAGACCTGTGAGGATAGCCGTAAGTGTAGGTCTTTCTAAAATGTCTTATTCCATATTTATACAAGTTTTGGAGAAATCCGCGGAAAATTCCGAATGGGTAGGTCGAAAATCGCAACCTGGGATCGAACTATGCACCTTCCGCCTTCAAACGTTGAGAGCAGAGCTTCTCAGCCAATGGTGAGGCCTTCAAATATTAGGTATTTTTACATGGATAAATTTACTGAGATTTTCATAATATTATATACGAAATTTACGGAGACTTGGATGTTCTTACGTCTGTAATTTTACAGAGACTTGGATGCTCTTCCATAAGTAATTTTACAGAGATTTGGGTGATTTTACATATGTAACCTTACAGAGACGTGGTTATTTTTACAATGGTAAATTTACAGAGACTTATATGCTTTTACATGCTCGAATTTACGGAGACTTGCATATTTTTACATATGTAGATTTACAGAGACTATGATGTTTCACATATTTAAATTCACAGAGACTTGAATATTTTGATCTATGTAAATTTACAGAGACTATGATTGATTTACAGAATAGTTTCTCTGCATTTTGACAGAATCTCTTTTTTTTAATTCTCTGTAAATTTACGTAAGACTTAATATAATTAATTACCAATAGATTCTCTGTAAATTTACAGAAAAATTTTTAACAGTGTATCGGCAATATTTTGCGTAACCTTTAAACTAATTATCAATTCTATGCCCATAATTTTCAACAGGAAAACATGCCTTTAAAATTCTAATAAAATTTCATTATATTTGATGGGGATGTAACCATGTTAAAATACACTTTTAAGAAATACCGAATATAGACCGTAGTAGTACGAAATTTTCTTTATGTATCCCGGAAAAGTAGCCACAGTCATTATAAACGCCAATAATAAGAATAAACCTAATTACTTATAACTCATTAATTTTTCAAACTAATTTGACATAATTTGGATGATTACAGTACATACTCGGAATTATTTTGTGTGGTCCCATAAATTATATAGTCTAAACATATCCTTTTTTAAGAGTAAACATGATTTTAAGCGTCTTTATAATGTATGTTAACTTTATTAAGTTCAATTCAGCATATAAACGCATTAAAGTGCGCGCTTAAATTAAAAATTTGTCCATAGGCTCTAATGTTAAGAAATTCTTTCATGTGTCTTTGTAAACGAACCATAAACGTTGTATACACCAGTAAAAACTATTCAGCATATTTTGCGTTTAAAATTAATAATTGTTCAAATGTAACATCGTTTGGATGACTACGTGACATTGTCAGTACACTTTTGTAAGATCCTGTACATTAATTAGAAAGCTTAAGAGCACATATTTTCTTCAAACAACATAAGTTTAAGCATCTTACTCACGTACGCTAGTTTCATTTTATTCATTGCAAAGTAATGATATTAAAATGCGTTTAAACGAAATTCACCCCATATGCCGTAATGTTAAGAATTTTGGCGTGTCCCTGTACACAGTTTATAAAAAATATAGCAATAAAAATTATACAGCTGCTTATATGCAAAGCTGGAACGTGTGCGCCAATTTGCAAGTCAATCGAAGGATTTTTGCGGCCTCTATTGCGGTATATAGAAATTCTTCCCATAGGCAGTAAAGATCAGAAAAACTTTGGCGTGTCCCTGTACACGAACGACAAATGGAATACACACCTAACACTATACAGCTAATTCCGTTGGGTTCATGAATATGTGTACCAAATTGCAAGTCAATAGCGTTATTTTGGGGGCCGCTATCGCGGTACATACAAATTCTTCCCATAGGCCGTGATGATAAAAAATCTTTGGCGTGTCCCTGTACACGAACTACAAATGGAATGCACACCCAAAACTACACAGCTAATTTCATGGGTATCATGAACATGTGTACAAAATTTCAAGTCAATAGCGTGATTTTTCCGGCCGCTATCGCACGACAGAAAGACAGACAGATGGACAGACGGAACCCAAAATCCTTTTCAGTCTCAACAGAGGGCCTCCATTCACGTTTCGGCAAAAATTGGAAGTCAATATCTTGATTTTTGCGGTGGCTATCGCGGTACATACAGATTCTTCCCATAAGCCGTAATGATAGAAAATCTTTGGCGTGTCCCTGTACACGAACACATTAAATGGAATACACACCTAAAACAATACAGCTGATTCCGTTGGGCTCATGAACATGTGTGCCAAATTGCAAGTCAATAGCGTGATTTTTGTGGCCGCTATCGCGGTACATACGAATTCCTCCCCTTGGCCGTAATGATAAGAAAAACTTTGGCGTGTCCCTGTACACGAATTACAAATGGAATACCCACCCAAAACTATACAGCTGATTTCGTGGGGCACATGAACACGTGTACCAAATTGCAAATCGAAAGCGTGATTTTTGTGGCTGCTGAAAGAAAATGTTTGATCGCAATATAATCTAATATGTTTGAAATATAAGAAAAGTTATGAAAGTCTTATAACAACTTCATAAATGCAACCATGCCAGAACTTAGGTCATGTGAAATTTTTTAATGCTATAAAACGCAAGATATATCTTTATATATATATAAATTACGTGTCACGATGTTTGTCCGGGGTAAACTCCTAAACTAAGGAACCGATTTTAATGAAATTTTGCACACTGTGTACAGTTTGGTCCAACTTGAGAGATAGAATAGTTTTTATCTCAATTTATTGTCACAATATTGTTTTATTGCAATTATTTGTTAATTATAGACCTTTATTAAAGTTGCTCCAAAATATCTGTGAGTTCCATTAATTTAATTGTTGCCAAAAAAAAAAAAAAAAAAAAAAAAAAAAAACACTAGTTCATTTTCTTTCGACATAAAAATAAATACATTTAATCAAACGTGAACGTTAAAAAATTATAAAAAGTTAAATTATGCATCTCACGAAAATTGACGTCATAATCAATTTAAAGATTTTATACACATTGATAAAGTGCTAATGTAGTTCTATCATAGATATAGTAATATATATAGATCTCTCATCCCCATGTTATCGTACAAAGATTTTTGATGCCGAAAAAAAAAATAAATAAAAGCTTTGGAAACAGCCATTAAGTGGTATTGAAAAAAAAAAAAAAAAAGAAAAGAAAGAAAGAAATATGAATTTGAAACTGTATCTGGAGTCTTCCATTCCCCTTTAGCAAATAAATTATTCATAAATTTTATTTGCTAAAATATTAGTATGTATTCCCGTGTGTATTCACTCGGGGAAAGACGGCCATATTTTGGTAAAAACGTCGTCTTTTCCCAAATGAAAAGGAATAACTTTTTTCTCCCCAATGATCACTCTATTCTATATATGCTATACTATATCTATGAGTTCTATACGCAAGCGAAGTGTGACTCACTGACCGTCTGTGCAGCCAAGAAAAAGATTTCCTATGTTAATTACCCACTGGATTTTTTGTAAGAAATTATTAAAAATCGAGGAAATTTATTTTCCGATTTTAATCCTTATATTTGGGTATAGATATGTATTAGTTATCGCGGGTGTTAGATTGAATTATTTTGCTGTCAAATTGACAAAATTTTAATTTTAAATTTCAAAACTCTGTCGCCCTTGGCTTTTATTATTATTATTATTATTATTTGGCGATCAAAAGCGTAACACGAAAATATACATGCCAGATGTATGCATTGTACGAAATGTAATATGTATTATTCATTGTACGTATGTATGACATGTAATATGTATTGTACGAAATGTTGTTTCATATTATTCATTACTCTTTTAATATAAGTTGTTAAAATAACCATGATTTTTGAAAGGAATTAAATATTTTCGTCAGATAATTTGGCGATATTCTTTTTTTTTTCGCCAAGGATGACAGAAATGAAATCTATTCCTCTGCAAAATATTAGTATCTTACATCAGATATTTTATTTAGACATTTGAAAACAAATTTGACTTCAAACTATGATAGAATATTTATCTTTTTCCTTTTAATTAGTATATTATTAGTATATTAAAATTTAAAAGCATGGTATATAAAAAGGTTTTCTTTTTCTTTTTTTTTTTTTTTTTTTTTTTTTTTATCTTATAATTATTCTTATCTTAATCCTCAATGTTTCCCATCTTTATTAACTTGAATTTACTATTAAAATTTTAACATACTCAAACACTTCTCATCACTTCGTTAAAATACACTAAACTTTTCCAAAATCTTTTTCTATTTAAAATGATACATGTATTTACTTTAAATGTCCAATATTTCATAAGATTTCCAATTTTAAAGTTTTAAAATATTTATCAAATTTACTTATTTTTCTGGTTTAGCCTTATTGTTTTCCTTTTTATAACTACAGCTGTTGCCCTCTTTAAAATATTTAAAATGATGAGGTCATTTTATAGTAAAATTATCCATTATAGCATATATTATATTTCACTCCTCCATAAAAATTGATTTTAAAATCGTCTGTTTCTTTTATACTTTTATTTTAATAGAATTTAATTTATATATTAGTCATTTTAGCAATTTTATCCAAAGTAGCATTAGAAATAATATATATCACTTCTCCATTAAAATTTATAGGACCCTACAATAAAATTAATTTGTGCTTAATATCAACACTACGAAAATTTTTATCAATCGCTTCCAAATTTTGACCTAAGTTTCAAATCTCAACCCTGTGGGTTTTTACATCGGCTACAACGTTTTCGTCTTTGTTCGTAAATAATAATTTGACTGCACTAAATAGTTTACAGCCGTATAATTCAACGTATAACTTAGTCACAGCAACGCGTGGCCGGGTCTGCTAGTATATATATATATTTCAAAGATTTGGAATTGCTTGTTTATTTACACAATTTACTTTCCTAAAAATTATGAAAAAAAAAAAAAAAAAAATCAATCAAATTTCGACAATGCGAAAAATGTATGGTGGTTGAATTAATGAGACGCTAAAACTGAGCTATTGTAACATTTTTACTTCATTATAGTTTGAATATCACAGATTACAGTGAAATATAGCAATTAGGTAATGTGAGGTAACACTGAATTAGATTTTGTCTCAAGCAATTATCCAAAAATTTGTAAGAATACTCGCTATTTCCAAACAGGAATTTTTATAAGAATGTTACCTATCCTTTGGGAAACTTGTAATTCATATGAGGCTGCTATGTGCTCGTTGTTCCTTTTTTTAAGAGCTATATGAACATGGATGAATGATTTATAAAAGACTAGTCATATAATTTTTCGCTTCAGAATTTAACCCTTAAATGCCGTGTGTTGCTTTTTGGCAACATACACAATTTTGTCTTCTAAAATGCTAGTATAATAATTTTGAAGCTCTAGCGTCTAATGTTGCCAATCAATTACACACTGATAGTGTTATTAAATAAATTTTCAATTACTATTAAAGCATGTAGAGGTAACACTACTGCTAAAAATTATTACATGCAAAATTATTTCATGATAAAGTATGTACATTTTTAAATTGATACTTAAAAAATCAAGTATTTAAGGGTTAAAATAGTACCCACACATAATATATATATACATATATATATATATATATATATAATTAAATTAATAAAAAAAAATATATTATTTACCGTATAATAATTTTCAAGTGCAAATTAAACGGAATTTAATAATGATGGCATATTAACTTTCAGTTAACGTATTAATTAATCACAAAGAGTTGTGTTGATTTAAAATAAGCATCGACTGAAAAGTGTTGAAAATGAACCATAATTAAAAAAAAACTTGGAATAATTAACTTCTTAAATATTACTTTGATCTTAACTGTAAAACTGTTTTATAATTTAGGCTATCCAAAGAGCTATTGGTTACTAATTGCTCTGTATAATTTTTTCTAGATATTTCCATATAAAAATAATAATGAAAATTTAATCAGTTAAAAGTTATTGAATGGTGTTAGTTTTGGGGTTTAGGCCAATTGGCTGCACTAGGATCCTAGTATCTGGACCTAGGGTCCGGGGGAGAGTGCAATTACTAGTGAGTTACTATTTAAAAAACTAATATTCATTCCTTCATGGAGAGATATTTAATAACGCATATTTACAAAATGTTTTAATATTCCATTAGTTAAAATGATATCCCTTAGAAAGTTGCAGAACTAGTTTTCTAAGAAACGCTCAGCTACAATAATTGCTTAGCAGTGTATTAATCTTGAATTTGAGTGCCAACTTTTACGCTTTCTGGCTACCGGAAAAATGTTAATGGAAATTTTTACTCTATTTGATCATCGAAAACTGTCTCAGAAATGTGTATAGAAAATTTCTATTAAATTTTTTTTTCGGTAGCCAAAAAGCGAAAAAATTGGCAACTATGTTTATATAATACATTTTTTATGGAAATGCGAATCTCTTATCTTCTAAAGCTTCTGTTTATTAGTTGAGGCTGAAGAAAATTGCGTTTATTTAAGAGATGCCACCATAATTTATGAACAAAATTAAAATAAAAGAAATAAATGACTTTTTCTGTTATGTTATAAAAGTAACATTTTGCTAAAACAAATCCAGGATGAACTTTTTCAGTTGAGACTTGCTAGTTGCGTCCTCGCGGCGAGGACACTCAATACAACCAGAGATCAAAATTTTTTTTCTTAAAGCCCACTAAATTCAAAATATTCTACCCATGGATCACGAAATTTATACCGTAAAATTTCACAGTTGCCAATGTTATTCCTTTTTAATAAATACAAATATATTTCTAGCATAAATGAACACAGAACCCCTATTTTATAAATATACAATACACTTCTAAAAAAAGTTATTTATACATATATATATATAAACACACTCAATGAAGTCTTCCCGAAGAAAAAACTATTTTCAACGTCACCCACAAGTTCTTGCCTGGTCAGACTCTCAGTGCATTATTTTGAAGGTCCCAATTCCAAAATCAGATTCTGGACATGTCATTTTCCTCTCAAGTTAAAATTATTTTGCCTTTGTCGTTAAAAGCGTATGGAAAATATTCCCATTTTTATCTCAACATGATCTCTGAACATTTTTTGGGTAAATACCCTTTTTGCCTAAAAGATTAATAAAAGATGATTCACAGAGATATTATATAAAAGTGGTCCGATTTTCTTTTTATTATTTATTTACAACCCGCCTTTTTAAATGTTGTAAAAAAAAAAAAAAATAAATAAATAAAATAATAAATAATAAATAAAGAAGGAAAGAAAAATAAAGAAAAGAAAAAAGAAAAATAATAGCACACCACTGCTAAAAAGAGAAAAATAAATCATATTTTGGATTGATATCAATAAAAACGAGTTCTGCTACAGGCATTTCTGATGACTGGAAAAAAAAAAAAAAAAAAAAGATGAATGAACGAAACGTATTGGTTTATAGAGAGTCCAGAGATTACTCATTCAGATCATTGCAGAAGCTGTAGAAACCCTAAGAAGCTCTGGTTAAGGGCGCCATCTGTTTCACTTCTAGAAAACTACGGCAAGCCATTTTAAAATGTAAATCTGAAACGAAAAAATAAATAAAACGAGAAACTGCATTTGAACCATTTCAAATTTTCTTACAACGATCTTTCCGCATTCAAATTTTTAAGTGAGATTTGTTTTGTTAGGCTTTTATTCCTTTATTTACTTATTTAACCATTATTATTATCACTATGGAAGAGCTTTTAAGAGTATGTTCAACTTTTGATAGTTAGAAAGTACAAATATTATTATTACCTGTTTAAGATATTTTTCTTTTAATGTTATATTTCTAGAAGCATGGACATTTTAAGGTGTTTTTAACAGATAGTTAATTTTAATTTTGTTTTAAAATTTTATGTTTACAAGTAATTTAACAGAAAATAAATCTAAAGTGCAGGTTTAGAAGTCATACTTGAAAATTTGTACGTGAGATGACATTTCACTGCTACACGAGAGATATCTCACTCAGTTTTTATATAATTTGCATAAACTTTATCTTAAATTAACCCCTTAACTGCCCCAGGCATATATATACGTCTTTCCAAAATACGATTTTTTCTGTTTTACGCTACCAGTGAAATTGCTGATACGATTTGACAATGTAATAAAATAACTTTGAACGTGATCATGACAGTGTTTTCGAAAGATTTACTCATTTCAAAGTTTAAAGAGAGCTGTGGCACTTTAAAGCGAATGTCGTAAATTTTCATCGGCAGGCAAGGGGTTAAACACATTACTTTAGACTATAATATAAATATCTTTATAAGTGTTTAATAATGTAAAGAATAATTAGTCTTCAATTTAAAAAGTTGGAAAATCATAAATTTTTATGTACATTCAAATTTATAAAAATTTTCGAATTCAACACATATGCACGATCCTAGTTTATAGATAAAAATAGGTCCTACTTCAAATAGTTATATAAAACTACAAATAAAAAGCGTAAAATAATAATAATAATAATAATAATAATAATAATAATTTTAGGGTTGGTTGGGTTTTACGTCGCACTAGTGCTGCGCAGATGGGCAATCGGGGACGGTCTGGAACTCACCCCTAAATGTGGTCCGGAGACATGCCATCGCAATTTTGATCTTCGACAGAAGGGATGGGCTCTCCCGCTTCGGTGACCCCCAGAGGTATAACTTTTGATGGAAACATGGAGGACATTGCGGCCACGACAGATCTTACGTGTACCAGCCACCATTAGTGTACACGACGGCCTTTGGTCGGCTCGAGTACCGAACCCGCAATCTTCTAATTACGAGGCCGGCGCTCTACCGACTGGGCTACCACGACCCCAATAATATTAGGGAAAAGCCATTTAAAGACAGTTAATTTTACATTTATATCGGAAATAGAAATAAGACATTTACATTTTCAATGACAATTTTATTCAGAAAGTATTTATGGCGCGAAAAAAAAAAAAAAAAAAAAAAAAAAAAGAAAAAAGAAAAAACACTGTCACCTTATTTACGATAAAACTAATTTTATAAATATATAATAATCTCTAATTCGATTTTCTGACTGTTTTAAGATGTATTGTAAAGTAAAACTTAACAATTTGTTACCTAAGTCACCTGTTTCGAACAATGTTCTGAATATGAAGTCTTTTTTTTTTTTTTTTTTTTTTTTTTAAATGTGTGTGTGTCTCTGTCTGAATGCATACTTGCCAACATGCTAATTAATATTCCGCAGTATTGTTAGCCCCGCCTTCTTTTTGACACTAGTGTCATTTTAGAGTATTTATCTTCTTATTTAATTGTAATTGCATTTGGAGAATATTACTTTAAAAATTTACTGGTGTGATAAAAAGGGCGGGATTAACAACATTACGGAATATCAGTCAGGATGTTGGTAAATATGTGTATGTGTTCCCAGAAGAATTTTGCATGATCATGAGAGTTACATTTAACATTTTGCTATCGACAGCATACTACAGCTAAAATGGGTAAGCGGATTGCCACGAAATTTGGTACAGGAACGAATCACGAAAATCATTCAAGGACATTTAATTAAAAATAATAACAATAATAATAACTAATTAAAAATATCTTCTAGGTAATGATTTGCAGGAAAAACTGAAAATTGTAATAAATGAAATCATTCATATGATATGCAAAAAATAATGTGAACATTTATTTAATTAGTTTTTGATCCTGTGTTGATAATTCTGTTTTACAAATTTCCTTTTTTGTCGTATAGGTGACATTTTTTTAAAAGCTGTTCTTGCTGTTGATTAATTACTTTATTTTTTATTGTTATCTTTTTACATTTATTATTTTACGTTATATTTTACTTTATTATTAGTAATTATCTTTTATTTTTATAGAATATTTTTATAATTTATATATACATTTTATATATTCAAATGGCTTCTCTAGTGATCAAGAGATACCGCTGTCGAAGCAAGTAGACGGTAAGTACCGGGCTTGATTCCAGATCGTACTTGTTGGTCTATCCATTCGGAGTTTTCCATCGCGAGAAATCGTTGAACACGGGCTAAGTCCTTCATAGAAAGAGAAACCTGATTATTCCAGTTTACTGATTACTCCAGAGTAATGATGTTTAAAAATATGTCAGAAAATTTCGTAAGAAAGATGCAACTGCAGCAGGGAGAGAGAGAATTTTTAAAGCGAGAATCAGCCAAACGTACATCTTTTAAAATTTTCTTTCAGAATAATTTAATGCATAAATAAATATATTTATCTGATAAATAAAGTCATGGAATTTCTTATGGGGTAAATTTCTGAAAACATATAATTATGATGCTTCTCATATTAAATTACACAGTTTTACATGATATATTTTGCTGCTTAAGTAATTTTATGATTATTATGCTTATCTTTTCTTGTAAAAAGCAGAAACGGATTGTTAAAATATGTGATAGAGAGAAATTAATGCCTTTGTAATCCAATTGTTATGATATTTAAATGCAAATGTGTAAATAATAACTTTAATGACTACAACTTTTTATTATTTTTGTTAGCTTATTCATATTAATTATTTTTTCTCAGTTTAGATTAATCATGCCTGTAGAGGAATACCTATAATATTGTTTTATTAATAATTTCCCTCGTCTTTTTGCAGAAATAGATATATTTGTCCTCATGAGGAAAGAAAAATGAAAAAGAAAGAAAGAAAAGATTCTATAAAAACTTTCTGTGAAGTTGTACAGTGACATCTCATACAACTACTAAAGAATAACAGAAGAATATCGTACAACTGATTAAATTACAAAAATATAATGTTCAAAAAAGTAATTTTTACAGAAATATAAAAATTAAAAAAAAGTTTTAAAGCAAGAACATTAAAAACCAAGAAAGAGCTTTTCCATTACCATTCCCAGCAGATGAAAAAACATTTGAAAATTTAGCTAAATTGGGATTTTTTCTGTATCAGCGAGCGGGAGCTTGTTTCTGTTTTTAAAAACTCTAATTTACACACACACACACACACACACACACACACACACACACACACACACACACACATATATATATATACTAGCAGGCGACGCCCGCTTCGCTGGTTCCTATTTTTAAACGAATCACTATAATTACTGAATTCTAAGAATTGCATTAATTTTTATCACGTGAAAAAAAAGAGAAACAAAATCTGATTAGGAAAAATGTCGCACCGGGTTCTCACTGTCTTCGGAAAAAATTCCCAAAATCCTCTAACTCTAATTTCTATTATTTTCCCCCTTCGCCCCTCCTCCCGTCTATCTTAATAATTTTACAAATTCGAAAATATCCGCAATCGATTTGTAAGTATCAAAAACCTCTATGCACCAGTTTTGAACAATCTATCTCTATTTTATTTTTTTGCCCATCCCAATAATTTTAAAATTTCAAAAATATCCGCAATCGATTTGTAAGTATCGAAAAACTCTATGTATCAATTTTGAATGATCTAACTCAACTATATTAGAAACTATCGCCCAATCAGCCTGCTCTCAATTTTGTACAAAATTCTGATGAAAGTTCTGAGAAACCGCTTGCAAAAATAATTACATGTAGCGCAATTTAAAGAACAAACGGGATTTCGAAGTGGTTTTAGTACCATTGACCATTTCATACAACTAGAGAAATTACAGAAAGAAGTAATGAATACGAGCTCCCTCTGTGTGTGGCTTTTGTGGATTACGAAAAGCTTTTGAATCAGTATCGTCACTAGCAGTTATGGTTGCATTAAGGAATATTAATATTAATTCAGGATGTATTCACCTAAGTGGAAAAAATTATAAAGAAGCAATAGCTAAACTAAAACTCCACAAAAGGAGTAATGCATTCAAAATTAGAAAGGGTGTAAGACAAGGAGACACAATTTCACCCAAACTCTTTAATGCAGTACTTCAAGAAGTTTAAAAATAAAATAAAATGGGAACAGAAAGGCATAAAAATTGATGGAGAGATTATAAATCATTTCATATTTACGGAATATATTGTATGGATTGCCTCCTCACTTGAGGATTTGCAAGAATTGCATCAGGAATTAAACAAAGAAAGCAAACTCGTTGGATTGAAAATGAACATTAGCAAAACAAATGTTATGTCTAATTCTTTTGTTTCTCCACTGAAGCTAACTGTTGATATGGATGAATTAGAAACGGTATGCAGTTATACTCGTCTGGAGCAAGTCCTTACGATGAATGGGATCATCATGGAAGAAATTAACAACTGAGTTAAACTTGCATGGAGAGCATTGGAAAGAAATAGCGCTATATTCAAAAGCGACCTCCCAATTTGTTTTAAAAGAAAAGATTTTTACCAGTGCATTTTGCACAAACATCACAAATTTAAAAAAAACACGTCTCATAACTTTGAGAGTCGAATTGCTTCATTGCACTGGTGTTTATAGTTTTCTCCTGATGATTACTTCCAACCCAGATTACTGTTGCATATATTTTAAATTTATGATAGATGCACAGAATTTTTTTAATCATCTTTATGATTTTTTGAAGCTTACTTTAGCATCATGATATAGCGACAATTGTTGCCAAATCCTCAGAAGACATTTCCAAAAATCATGCACATATGGACTACAAATTTGTTGCCTAAAATGATTTTATAAACTTAATTTCAACAATTACATTTTGATGTTTGCAAAATATCCTTTTCGAAGTCCACGTATTAAAAAAGGATAAAAATTCGAGATAAAAATATTAATATAAAGTTAAGATTCCTAATTTGTTAATGTCCTAATAAGCAGTTCTTAATTTTTTGAACACTTTTTTCAAATTTTTATAAAATTTATCATTGATTATTTTTGTTTTTTAAGTTTTCTTTTTTCTATGGGTGAGACAATCCTTTTGTTGCAAATTTGACTTTCGTTCTGTTTTTTATTGGTGAATATGGGTATTTCTGATTCATTATGGCGTGAGTGTTGTATATGTTTTCATATATCTTTTAAACAATCTCTGATACATCTATTTTCGTTCTTATGGATAATTATGACAATTGATATTATGTTTCTCTTGCATTCTATACAGTATTTTAGCATTATACAGTTATATCAGGAGTGTTTGTGACCCTGGAATTTGCTATCACAATTTTCTTTTTAAAGTGATATTATTGATAGTTTTCTAGTAAAGTTTAGCAATTAACTATAATCAAAATTACAATTTGTAATTTCTGGTGAAAAATAAAATAAAAAAACTGGAACACAAACACCACTGGTTATATACATATCACAGTTTGTCCCACCATTGAGAAATGAGACACATGAACATCTATAAAAGGAATGTAATTAAAAAAAAAAAAAAAAAAAAAAAAAAAAAGGAAATCTCCGAACGGTTAGGTTGACGAGCGCTACTTGGGACCAAACCCGGCATTTCTCGTTTACCAGCTTTGAGCGCAACACCTCTCGACCACTGGTGGGGCTATAGTCTGTGGAAGATGCTGGTTTTGAAATCACGTCGTGCTCGTCGACTTAGCAATTCAGATTTTTCCCACGTTTTTTTTTTTTTCAAAAAATTGTCTAAATACGGACTGGAACACCTCAAAATACAAGAGGAGGCACTTACGGAAAGTATTCCCCAGAAGTCTAGTTCCCACGTGCAGAGGATTTTAAATGTTGTGTGGTTTTCTCTAAAACTGGAGTGAGTGCAGATGACACGTTAGGCATTTAGCGTTAATTTGCATACCATCTTCGTGTAGATGTCCTGAATATATACACACTACAAAAAAAAAAAAAAAAAAAAAAAAACTGTAAAACTATTAAGTTTCAAGCGTACATGTATTAAAAAGTAAATAAATAAATAAATAAAATAAAATCTGCGCCTAAACGAATAATAATAATAATAATAAATAATAATAATAATAATAATAATAATAATAATAATAATAATAAAATCCTTGTTCTAAAATAATAAAAAAATAAATAAAATAAATAAATAAATAAGTAATAAAAGAGTGAAAGAATCATTAGTATAGACTCCCCCCCCCCCTTTCACGTTTATATAATCCGAAAGATTTAACAGTTTTACATTTTTTTTTTTTTCTTTTTAGTACGGAGGACTATTAGTCTGAGTCTACGGATAACACATTGTTGACAGTTTTACGATGGTTGGACATTTATCGAAATCGAAAATTATCGAAAATGTAATTGAATAATTTGAAAACAACGATGTTATAATTCGAAAAATAAATAAATAAATAATAGTCCTTCGAACTAAACTAAATTCTACATTTGCCAGAAATTCATCAAAATCTTTTTTTTTTTTTCTTTTCAAATTAAAAGAAAAAGAAAATTAATAAATAATAATCAGTATTGAAACGGACAGTATCGAAAAAGTTGAAAAAGCCCTTTTTTAGACAAAAATACATAATTTATTTTAATTTTTAATTGTTGCCAAAAAAGTTTACGAGTTAGTTTTAACCGTTTTTGAAATGAAAAGAAATTCACGCGTAAATAATAAAATTGATATAAAACTTTGTGAAAAATCAAACTTGTAGGGAAAAATTGACGTCATTATAGCTCCAAACTTATTATTATTATTATTATTATTATCATTACAAGTTTTCTGTCGAGTTTGATTATAAACTAAACCAGTTAGAGTAAAAGTGCAGGTCATATATTTCGATATCGGGTTCGAATCTGTTTTCGTGTAGATATGTATTCATTTGCTGGGTTTTGAGTTGACTTCAAATTCAGTTCTCGGGTTCATGTCAAAATAATTCGATAAGCGCTAGATTAATTTTTACTTAACAGCATAAATCAATAATATGTCCACTAGAGTTCAGTATGAGTTTCATATAAGTTTATTTTATTATTTTTGGCATATTTCTTTAGGAGTGCTTAGTTTAAATTTTGCTGGCAGCAAAAATCTCATGCTTAAAAATCATCGGAAATATATATATATATAATAAATAAATAAATCCATACATATCTAATTTGGTTTAAAAAAAATCAACTTATCTAAAAAAAAAAAAAAAGTGGATTATAAAGCACATCTTAATATAGCAATAAATGTCCCAAAAGTCTGGTGTTAAAAAAATAATGAATAAAAACTTTCTAAATAAACATGATCATAAAAAAAAAGGTCCAACTGTTTAGGGTCTCAATAATAACATCGCCCTTCATTGGGTGAACAAAACAAGCACGAGTGCCTAATGTTTACTTGCAGCTCTCGTACTCACTTTGTTCGCCTGATAAAGGGTCGTGGTATTCCGACTCGAAACAGTTGTTGTTAGACTTTTTGTAATTTATATCTTTTGCTTACAAATATTTTTATTATTCACATTTTTTTTTTTTTTAATTCTTTAAACTTAGAACCTCGTATTTTAGTAGTTATATTTTTTTTCTTGAAAAATCATATCCCTTTTAACCGAACTATAATAACTACCGTAATTTTTGGTAGATAACCCGCAGGTAACATGTCTCATTCCTCCACCAGAAATTTTATTTAATAGAGAAATCTATACTTTTTTGAAGGAAGATATTGTACAAATATAAATTTATTTATCAATTGAAATTTCTGGTGCAAAACTGGATTATATAACCTGGCGGGGTATCTACCAGAAATTACGGTAAGTATTCGTCATATTGTATACTTGAAAAAGAAAATTTTTATTTTGATATTTCAACATATTCATATATAAAATTAAATTTTGTTATGTGAAATAATTTAGCAATGTTAAATAAACATATTGGAATTTTAAAAACTTTGAAAGAAAACATAATTCCTTAATTCCATATAACATAATATACAGAAATATTTGCATAGAAAAAAAATTATGTTTGTCATAGAATTTAATTGCTTTTAATGAAAATGGATCGACTGAATATTTCCTATGCTGTACTAGAAATCCCGAATTTATAACCACAGTTTTAGAATAAAGTATTTCTAAAAATTGTATTAAAAAACAAATAAGTACAAAATCAAATTAAATATTGAATGCACAGAAACAAGCACTGATAAAATTTTGGACATCACCAATAAAGCAAATATACTAGCCAAAACCAAACCACATTGAAAATCGTTTTTGAAATTAGTACCGCCTTAGAGTTGTGAAAGTTTGTATATACATGCATTAAAATGCAACAATATTAGATAATGTTAACATTTCCTGAAAACTATTATAATTAAAAAAATAAATTTCAAAATTTTAATGTTTTTGAAAAAAATTGAAATCCTCCATGCGATTTAGTTCTTAAATTTTTCACTCGATTTTATATTATTATAGTTTATTAATATATTCTGAAAATAGTTAGGTATTACACTGTGGAGTGACTGATAAATTATTTATTTATTTTTTTTTTCTATAACTGTATGATTAAAGTTTCGACAGAAAAAAAATCCGAAGTATTTTGGCATTAAAAGTGATTATATAAAATTAAACGAAAGTTAGAGTTCGTCGATGTAGCATTTTTCAAATACAGATAAATATTACATTATAAATACTTATAGGAATTTTTGAGAAACATTTCTAACATAACCTGGAAGTAGATATTTGCAGAATATTCACTTATAAAAATTAAAGATTTCCCTGAAACTCCAAACAATAAAAGCTAGTGTGTTGTGGTCATTATCGGACTTTCTTCTATATAACCTTATTCAAATTCTTGCAATATAATTTATCTATTAAATTATTATTCATTAAAATTATTTTCCATGATGAATGGAGATGATTTTTATGTCAGTATTCAAGTATAACATTAAATGTCGAAAGAAAGTCAATTTTGTGACAGTATAAGAAAAAAATACTTTTTTTTTTTTTTTTTTTTTTTTTTAGGACTGAGGGCCTATTAGTCTCAGACAGCGATTTTTGCGTTGTCGTTCTCGATAGTTGGACATTTATCGAAATCTAAAATTTAGCGAAAATATAATTGAATAATTTGAAAGCGATGTTATAATTGGGAAGAAAAGAAAAAAAAAACTAATAGCCCTCCGTCCTAAACTAAATTGTGCTTTTGCCAGAATTTCATCAAAATCTTTTTTTTTTTTTTTAAGAAAAAGAAAAGAAAAATTATACAGTATCGTTACAAACGATATCGATTTTTTTTTTTTTTTTTTTTTTTTTCAAACACAAATATTATAATTTTCTCCAAAATTAGTCTAAAAATTTTTAAAGAATGATATTCTTCCTTCCACGTATGCCTTTCACAACCCCATTGCGCATGTATATACAGTATTCGGGCAGTAGTTATGAGATTTTTTTTTTTTTTTTTTAAATATCAGAATTCAGTAAGTGAATAATATTTTTCATTGAAATAATATATATATATATATATTAAGTTTTCATGTGTGCATATTTAGTTGAAAGACGACATTATATGATAAGTAAAACTACATTAAATAATATATATTACACTTTAAATTTTTTTTTTTTTGTTAAAAAGGAAAAATTTCGATAACTTTGTCTTAAATTGTCACAGATCTATGGTTTAACTATTTATTTTAAAGGTACTGGTGAGTTCTTTCGAAAAAATTTAAAGTTCTTCATTTAAAGATTTCAATGCTCCTACATACAACTCAATTTTCCCCTAACTTACTACGACTATTATCAATAATTCATATTAATTTTAAATCATGCGTTAAAAATAACTATTATTATATACATCTATGAGAAGTTATCTTATACTGGCTGATAAAAATTTGGAAAAAAAAAAAAAAAAATAGAATTACAGCGCAATTTGTTGAGTGATTGATCTCCTGATGCACCAGTTTAGGTCAGGATCCAATTAAATGTCAAGTTTGTGTAAATTTCGTTCCTTGGTTTCGTGAGATACAGCGTCCATTAAATTTGTTATATGCACAGATGGAAATTTTCTAAAAACAGTCAAATTGTGTTCAGGACATCTCGAAACATGTAAATCCGACAAAAATTGGAGTTCGAAATTTTTTTACGAATCCAATACATTTCTTATATTTGTATTTAGAAGAAAAGTAAAAAAAAAAAAAAAAAAAAAGGGAAGCCGACGCAAGACCAACAACGATTTATCTAGGCGTGTTTAAATTATGTGGGAAACTGAAACTTAAAATATGAATTTAGAAAAATCATATTTTAAACGAATGGAAACGGAAATAGTGTTTAAGTCATTCAGCTAAATTTTATAACATTTTTTAATTTGGTGACATTTGATCATAATTAATTTGGATATAATGTAACTTGTCTCATGTAAAATCTGCACACACGCATACATAAGATATTAAGATAACTTATCCTTACATATCCGGATTACCTGGAATTTAACCCGAGATTGATACAACACTATAATCGTATTAATAACAGATTTCTAAATCAGAATATATCACTAAATTGGTACATCATATATATTCTAGAACTATACTTATTATTTAAATACGTTACTAATATAATGTTGAAATAAAAATATAATATAATACGTAAAAAGTAGAAATATTGCCTTATAGTCAAAATATCGATATCGGATAAAAGTTGTCTTATGCACATTTTCGGTCCTGAAAATGTTTTTTATAACACAAGTCTTTTTGTCTAACAAGGGAAGTATGAATCTGTAAAATTGCTATTGAAAACAAACCAAGCTTAAATTAAAGAGCGTGGTAGAAAACATAGGGTAGGGTACAAATTTGCTGCAACAATTCCCATGGGGGCGAGATAGGACATCCTAATAGTTTTATTTATTTCTATAAAAACCAACAAAACACGCATCTTAGTAAGAACGGATGGTGTAGTGGTAGCGTGCTTGACTTGTGATACGGAGAATTTTTTTTTTTCAACTGAAATATTTATTTTTTTTTTACGTTTTTGATTAAATTATTATTATTTTAAGAGAAAATATTAATTATATTAAAAAAAGTTTTTTTCAGCGCGGACAGTTTAATACTTTTTAATTAACCAATTTATTTATTTATTGAATTAAAAGAAATTAATAATTTAACGGGAAATACTTTTATATTACATCTACATCGAATTTTGTTAATGATTTGTGCTAGTGTCTTATGTAAATTTTTAATTACTATTTTTTTTATCGACGTCATTAATACCAAGAGTTAATTGTCTGCTCTCAGTTGTATTATTATTCATTATGAAAAATCCTAAATAAATAACAGCTGTTGCTTGACTATTCAACGTCGCATTTAACTTTTATTTCAAATATTTCGTTAAACAACTGTCAAATTTTATGGTGTCGGAAGAACTGACAAAATTTAAAACAATGACAAATTTTCTGAAAAGGATTTCACTAATTTATGCTTAGTTTACATCTCAAAAAATTCAAAATCTGGGTAAATATGAATTTTACAAATCTAGTCATCTCGACGAAAAGCCAAATATTTAACAAAATGTGCGTGATTAACAGTAATTGACGGTGAACAAAATTGTAATTCTAATAATTGTGATCAATATTCTTATATTTCTTGTTTTTCTTTTCTTTTCTTATTTTATTTTAATAAAATAGACACTATAAAAATCATTTGCGTATACTTTCCTCACAATATTCTTTCAAGATATTATAAAACTTTAATAAATTTATTATTTGATGCACATCCTTTTAGTTGTTAATATTTTTTTTATTATTATTATCGTTAACGTATGCAATGTCAATTAAAATATTATTCAAAAGCCCAGATTATTAAGATGAAATACTAAAAAACAATGACATTTTATTTAAAAAGTTCAAAATATTTATTTAATAACAGTCATAAAATAAATAAATAAATAAATAAATAAAAAGTCAATATTGTCGAAATCTAATTATATTTTTACATGCATTTACATTTTGTTCAAAGATGTTAAATTAAATATCTGTATTGTTTAAAATAAAATTGCTCAAAAACAGTTACTACTTTTTTTTTTTTTTTTTTTTAAGGAGAAGAGAGAGAGAGAAAAAAAAAAAAAAGAAAAAAAAGAAAAGAAAAGAAAACGTAATATCTATTTAATATTTATAAAGTTTTATACTCTTGAAGTAGCATTCAGAAATGTATGAGAAATATTGGATATCCAAATCTGCAAAAGTTTTTTAGAAATGTTTTCATTTTGAATATTAGCCACTAGATGGCAGAATAAGTCTAGGTCTAAATCACAGTATTTGTTTTAAATTAAATATTAAATGAATTACGTTCAAGTGAAGAGCTGATTATATGTTTTTATCTTTATCATTATTATTATTATTGTTGTTGTTTTAAATTAAGGTTCTATTAATAGCGGTGTTTATCTAAAATAAAATGCATAATTCGAACGCTAAAACAACAGAATTTTTTTTTTAGAATCACTTATGAATATTAATATAAAATGAAATTCTTTAATTTTTTGATTTTTTGTATTTTTATAAACACATAAGTTTAAAAATATATAAATTATAAGTTTTTAATAAGTTTCGATCTTCTTTAGTTCCTTTGCTCCTTCTTGTCAAACATGTTAAAACCATTGTATTTATTTATTTTTATTTTTATTTTTTACGATTATTTATTTTCACTCGCATTTTATCTGACTTTCCACACACTTTTTAAACACATTTGTTGTATATTTATTAAATGAATGGTGAAATTTAAGGAAGAATACAGATACAGAATACACTTAAAGTGAGTAACAAATTACAAAAGAAGAAAAAAAATCATTTTTTATGTTTATTTATTTCTTAATTTTAACTTATAATTAAAATTCGTGTATTTTCTTGTAATAGTAAGTCATTAAAATTAGGCACTATTTGCGTATTTCTTAAAAAAAAAAAAAGAAAAAAAAAACAGTGTCTATGAATTTTATGTGTGTTATTAAGTGCTCTGTAAATGGCAGCAGAGCACTTAATAGCTGTGGTTTAAAATAAGTAATATAATAAATAAGTAAAATAATAAATATTTGTGGTTTCAAATAAGACGTATATATGTTCGTATCCCAAACAAATTTGAATTATAATCTAGCAATATCATGAGAAGCACCATTCTGAATGAAGATATTATAATTAACACACAAATTTAATGGAAAACTCGCTTATAATTCAAGTGAAAAAGAAAAGTTTAATTTAATAAATCAATGTGGTGCATTCCGTTCAAATAATGCACTAATCTTTAAAAGGACTTGGCACTTTTGATTTGGCACCGCTGAAGATTTCATTTAAAACTTTATATTTTCTTTAAATACAGTCGACTCGCGTTACAATGACCTTGTGTTATAACGACCTAACGCGATATAACGACCTTTAGAAAAGTCCTGATTGACTTCCAATTATGATAAAGTTATTTCATATTTGATATAACGACCAGGAAAAGACAAGACCCTTAATATAACGACTTACAAAACGACTCTACTTCCTTCAATTTATTGTTTAAGGTGTGATCATTAGTTAAAGAAAAAAAAAAAAAAAAAAAAAAAAAAGAAGAAGAAGAAGAGGCAGATAGAGAGGGAGAGGGAGAGATAAATCCCACAAATTTTATTTCATCGTGAAAATGAGATGCCGTTTGGTGTTAGCCTTTTAATTGTAGTCCGAACCACTTAAGCTGTTTGGCAAGGAAAAAAAAAATCAGAAATGACTTTAAACAGATCTTCACAAATTCAGGAAGTGTGAAGAAAATTCATGAAATGTTCCTTGTGAAGATTTTTGTCAGTGGAAAGGCAAAAGGGATATTATATGTAGATGATAATGAAGACATGAGATTTATTCCAATAATTAGTAATCCTAGAATCAAAACTGAGCCGCGGAAACACGTAACTAACTTCCGGATGTTTTGGAAAATCAAGATAATGGAAATGAATAATTCGAAAACATAGTTTTATTTTATTATTATTTTTTATTTTTCAATTTCAAAATTACATGAAAACCCAATTACTCATTCTTCTCAAAATATTCAACATGTAATTAGATACTCCTAAATCGACGGGAGAGTTTGGTTTTTGTACAGTATACACACAGTTCATATTCCTTCTTCTTTTCTTTTTTATTCTGTAAATTTTATGAAATTTTTTTCATTTAAAATTTCTTATGGTACCATTTGTACTTTAAGGTACACATATACTGTACAATTAATTCAAATGCTCATCTCAAATCATTATTTTTTGTTTCATCAAATTTAAGAAGATTATACTGTTTCTCATTGGTTAAATTTTTTTAGTTGATTTTAATTTTAAAATTTTATTTTACTTATAAATTCTAATACTATTCATATTTCACATGTAGTATGTCGTTTATAACCATTATCAAACCAAATTTAATGAAAAAGGCATTACTTGAACAAATATTTTCAATCTATTTGATATAATGACCATTTGATATAACGACCCAAATGGAGTCGTCCCGATGGGTTCGTTGTAACGCGAGTCGACTGTATTTATAAATTGAACTAAAATTATTTTGATTTTCTCACATAAAGAGTAGTTTTTCGTGATTGGAAAATTTCGTATCGTTTTGTGCAAGCAGAAAAATGAAAAATTTTAAGATAATTAATTAAAAATTTTCTGATATACTATATGCGATATACAGTAGAACTTCGCTTATCCGAGAAAATGTGGACAGAGGGTACTTCGGATAATCGAAATTTCGGATAACACGGATCTGTCGTAGATAGGAGGAAATACACGTCAAATTTAAACATGGATGAAAACTTAGTCATAATACGTATGTTACGTATTTAAATATAGTCAGTTAAAAATGCAATGCAGTACATACATATATGAATTATAAAATACAATACTGTATTGCAAAAATTGTCGAAGTTATCTACGCCTTTTGGGAATAATCTCGGTTAACCCGGAACTCGGTTAATCGGGGCTCCGATAACCGCGACTCTATATTATTATTATTATTATTATTATTATTATTATTATTATTATTATTATTATTTTGTATTTAAAATAGTTCATTTTTGAAAAAGGTATATTAACTATGAAATGGGATATATATATAGCTTTCCATGTGGTTACTTGTATTTTTTTTTCCATTTTCCTCTCTGGTTTCCTTGATGATTTCATTTAATATTTTAATTCATTTCTTATTCAAAATGGTTTTGCTGCTCGATTGGAGCATGAATAATATACTTTTGCTATTGTTAGCTGTATTGTTTTACGAAATCTTGGAGCTTTCACGGCTTTAATGAAGTACATGCTCCCTGATGAGATAATACTTCTATTTTTAAGCATTTTTTATTCCAATTGTTATTCCATTTTTTATTCCAATTATTATTCTTGAGGTCCTTCATTTTTTTCATACTTTTTAACAGAAACCTTAATTTCTGAATCACTTTTAATAAATTTAATGAGATCCTCCATCAATTTTCTCCGTCATTATGTTTAATGGTCCTTTTTTACTCAAGTGGGCGTAAGTAATTTAAATTGGTTTTGTCTCTTATTGGATCTAAATATGAATCGCAACATTTCTGTGCTAGTTTCTGTACTGGGTTACAATCAGTTTTATTTTTGTTGTGTTGGTATTAACATGTATCTATTAAATGCTAAAATTTTATGGTTAACTTTATTAAGATATCTATCATTTATATATATATATGTGTGTGTGTGTGTGTGTGTGTATCATTTCAAAAGTAATATGCCTTTTTTCAAAACCATACTATTTTGAACATTTATAATAGTTTCTAATTTTTAGAGCTATTTTGTCGACTATTTTATCTCCCCCCCCCCCTTCCAAAAATAAAATGAAAGAAAATAAAAGAAAAAATATCTAAAAAATAAAAAATTATGAAAAAATAAGAATGACATTTAAAAAACAATAATAATAATACTAATAGCTTTCTGCAGGAATTATAGAATAACAAGCTACAAAACTTTATTTAAATTTTAGTACCTAAATTTTTAAATATTTAAACAACCCAGAAGCATTCATTTCAAATATGCACTTTTTACTGGCAGCGTAGCTAATAAGTCCACAACCTGAAAAATTTTAGGATATTTTTCTTGATGGTGGATATTTTATTTTATTTCTATTCATTTAGTCAATATAATATATATATGTATATTGTAGGCAACGTCTGTTTATATATTTATGAAGGAGTTGAATAGGCTATCATAAGAGAATATTTTGGTTGATGACGAGGGCTGAAAAATAAAAAAAAAATATTAAAACTTAATTTCCATTCAAAGTCTAGGCTCGAAATCAGACTCAGAGACATATTTTGTTCCCTTGCAAATTTATTCAAAAATTTCCAACGTAAGTGACCATAGTCAATTAAAGGCAAGAATAATTTTGCCAACACACCGTGGAGTAGGGGAACAGGACCGGGCACGAGGCCCTAATACCTTCTTTAGCTACAGCATGATCATCAGTCAGTAAGAAAGTGAGCTCCAAAACATGAGCGAAAAATGACATTGCATTTGACGTTTAATTTCACACACGCCAAATTCAAAGACAGAGAATATGGTTGCAGTAAATTAAGATTATTTTTATGTAATTTTTGAAAAGGCGACCAGTACTTCAATTGCCGTTGTTAGTGAATGTTGGCATGATTTCGCCAGTATTTTAGTTCCTGGAAACAACCAGCTAAGCTCATATTTTATCTGGCTGATGATGTAAATTAGGCGACAAGAGGGCACATGAGTTATATTTCGATGTAAGATTAAAAGAAAACGAATTAATTATTTTCTGGTTTCACAAAACAAAAGGATAGAAATAAGTCAGAACATATCCTTTCCAGCGCGAAAAGAATTTTCATTACGTTAGAATTGCTAAGTGAATGCTGGGAATTGATCAAAGAATTTGTTTCAATTACATTGAAAATGATATGAAAGGGAAGACATAAAAATTAGAAAGCGCATATTGTAAATTTATTATTTATAGGTTAAAAACAGTTATATAGTTATATTTTGAATAGTTGTTCAAGATTAAATAATTTTATTTATAATTTTATGTATTTAGAGAATTTACCCATCTTTTAAAGAGAAAAAAATAAATTTTATAATATGTGATAATCTACATCACAATATTTATTTATTTATTTTCTTTCTTCCTTTAATTTTTTGTTGTGTAAATAATTTTTATCAAGCTGATTTCGCTAACAAAGAATCTTTTCCAGATAAAAAAAAAAAAAAAAAAAGTCATAATACGGCGATGTAGAGGGCGAAATATTTCCATGAAGATTCACCTACAAATACTCATTCTGTTGAATTTTCGGTTCAACATTTTAGACAAAAGAAAAGTGAATATTTTTTCTCATAAAGATTTTAGGAATGCATAGTCACTTGGACATTAGTGATTGCATTCCCTAATCATACTTTTCTCACACGTAAGTGGACAAAAGAAAATTATAATTCTACTTTCAAATTGAAAAAATAATAGACGAAGAAGAAGAAAGAAAGAAAAGTAGATGAAACCTTCAATCTCCAATCGATTATGGATTACTTAATATACACCTGTTTAATGTTTAGCAAAATTTACAAAAGATTTTTTTTTTTTTTTTTTTTTTTTGTATTTTCAATTTAAAAATTTCTCACTTTTTAAAATATTCTTAAACTTTGAGGATGACAATAACAGGATTGCTTCCATCATTTTTACTTTAAAAACATACTGTATAAGGAAAGTATTGTAATCATGACAAAAATCTGACGCTGCGTTTTTGGTGTATCTACACGTTTTGATGTTCTTTAGTTCGTTTTTACTATTTTTACGGTGGTGTATGTACGTTAGAGGTGAGTTCGGGCTCTATTATGGCAATCCGAGCCCGCCCGGGCCCGAAAAATTTTGTGTGATCAGAGCCCGAGCCCGATATTGAAAGTGGTACGCT